>JAWWEO010000001.1:25733825-25788893 GCA_035582975.1 Ormyrus labotus | reverse complement strand
ATCTTTCAAAGCCATCTCTTAATGATTCAACATATGTTTTTAAAGATTTCAAAAGTTCAATAGATGTACTTAAATCTGAATTATAACTTTGTAATTTAAGACTCGTTATATTTACTCTTTCTAATATGTCGTTCCAAAAAAATAAGTATGTGTGTGTTTCTAATTTTATTATAATTTTGTACAGTCCACGTGCTTCATTTAAAAAAAAAAATTTTTTTTGGTTGGTGGGGGGGTTGGTGGGGGCCTTCTTATGGTGGGGGCCCATAGGCAGTGCCTAGTTTGCCTATGCGTTAATCCGGCCCTGCCCGCATTTCTAAGTCAATATTCTCACCTACACTCAATTTCCTGAAAGCGCGCGATGCCAGAATCCGGCCGTAGGTGTGTCCTGTTCCGCGTCCCACAGAATCCCGCGCAAAAGCGAACACGACGATGAGGCCGGCAGCAGGGCAGCCCTCGCAGCTCGAGAACCTCGCAGTTGCGCAATCGGCCGCGGCCGCAGCTTCGATCGTGTATGGTTAAACCAGCGGGCTAATGCACGCCGCGAGCACTCTAATGGAGTGCGAATAGCACTCGGCATCCGGGAAGCACATTCCTGATGGGAGGCGTTTTGCGCTCGGCGAGTGCGATTCGATGGATTTGTTTAGAGCGCCCGGACTGGGGAATGCCGCGGGGGCACCTACGCTGTCTGGTGTCGGGCTGACTTTTTTTTTCTGTTTTCTTTTTTTTTTTTGCGCGGGCAGGTGACGGCGTGAGTTTCGTATTCTATTACCGCCGCTGTTGTGTAGACTTGCTGGGATCGAGAAGTTTATTGGAGGCTCGAAGCAGATAAGCGGTTAATGACGAGATCGGTTTCTGTAACTTCATTTGAGACTTTGGAAAAACGTCAAGGTATTATTCATGTAATGAGGTATTTTAAGGTGATAGGTCTTATAACTTTCTAGCTCGATGACAAGTATTTGTAGTTGTAGAAAAATAATTACTTCCGCGATTCCAGTGTTTAGATAAACAAGTTTAGAATGGCTCCGCAATCGAGGAGAGCGCGCAGAGAATAATTTTTAATTACCCAGGCATTTAAATAAACAGAAGAGTAAATGAACCATTATAAATTACCGCTTCGAAACGATTTCCTGAATCATTTAATAATGCGCGCACAAACAACTTAATTCACTCTTCGTCGTGAAATAAACTACCGACTTTCCAGGATTATAAATCGCCGGGCGAACCGTTGGCGAGGCTCAGCTTACAAATTATGAAGATTACCCTCTAACGCGCCAGCGAACTCCCTCGAAAAAAAAAAGGATCGCATTAAAGCCGCACGCGCGCGCGCGCCGTTACGATTGAAAATTTCGCGCAATCCCTCGCTCGCGCGAATTCCAGAACGCGCGGCGGCGGCGGCGGCGGCGGCGGCGGCGATATTTATTACGAGTTATAAGCAGGCTCTCGCCCGGGCCGTATAACTTGCCTGTATACGGCCGCGCAGCTCATAAAGCATCGAGTCGGAGCGTTATAATCGCGCCGGGCCCGGAGCTCAAAGCGGCCAAAGAAGTGCCGGTATTATACCGGAACGGACCGCGGACGCGATGCATCAAGAGAGAGAGAGAGAGCTGCAGGTCGCCGAGGTGGCCGCGGCAAAAAGAAATAAACGCGCCGCGGAGAGAAATTTCGGATGTTCGTAATTGATTAAGTGGATGTTCCGCGGCGATTCACGAACTTTAACGACCGCTATTTTTCAGGATATTATTCGCACTCGGTGACTTTTTTCGGGGGAGGAGGGGGGACCAAGTACTTTATTATTGGAGCGTACATCGCGGCTGCATTTCTTGAAATGCTCTTTAATTCAGTCGATCGTTTAATAATTATTCAGTCGATCAGAGGTTTATTGGAAATTTTTTAAATTAGTTTAACAACCTACGTACAGCAGCAACTTGTAAGTTTTAAAACGGTTTCGGAGATCAAAAGAAACCGGGTGTTGGCAAACATGTGAAACCGTAAATTATAACTGAAAAAAGTCAATACGTCCGCCGAAATAAAACGAGCGTTACTTTTTAAACTGGTTGTGAAAGTAAATTTTTCTAACGATGCAATAACTTCTTTAAAATATTGTTTTTATTTCGTGCAGAATGTTAACCTACCTCTCTTTGACGCCCTCATTTCAAAACAAGTATTGGCACTGTTTTTACGGGCTTCTTTTCGCCGAGACAGAAATATTGCGTAAAATAACGCGTATATATAACAATCATTTTTGGTTATTTTAAAAGATCTGAAGAAATAAAATCAGAGAGTTTAATCAATTACTTAGGCTGCGCAGTAAAGACGCGGAATTAATTTAAGCATTAATAAAAGGCAAACGAGTATACATTTTATAGTCTAAATAAAAACAACTCCGCTTCGCTTCTTTAATTAATAACCCCCCAACTAGCATCGCGCTGATTGAAAAAACGAAACGGGAACAATAAAACGGCGCTCCCTTACAATTTATATAACGAGATCCTTATTACGCGAGCATCAATCTCGGGACGAGTCGGCCGAATAATATATCTCGATGCAATCTCGTTTTCGCGGCGTAATGGAGAAATCGACGCGGGCAATTCGCACCTTTCCGCGCCAAGTAGCGCCGCCGCCGACTTCGTATACCGATTTCTTCGGTGGTGGATTTATGGCCCCGGAACGCCCGGCAATATAAACACGGCCGTTGTACGAGAGCCGCGTTCGACGCAGGTCGCCTTCCGAAGTGCTGCTCCGCGAGGCAATGCCGAGTAGGTTTAGCTCTCTTTTACTTGGGTGCGTTTTGCTGCTAAAGTGTTGCGCATGGAATGTTTCGGGGGAATTTCAGATCAGATGCGAGGGAAGATTGGGTGAATTTTGACGTGAGCTAGAAGTAAATTTAAGTAAAAGAATCGAGGTTAATATGGTAATTAAAGACAGTAAAGAGTTTGATTTAAAAAAAAATCAGTGGTAACTGCTAAGTTCGGTAAGACACGCTAGAAATTAAAAATTACGTGCATAATCAAACACCTTGTAAGGAAAATTGTGGCACAAATCGAAAAAGATAAGCAAAGTGTCTCCCCGAGACAGAAAACTTTTCAATATTCATGTATTTTCCTACATCTATTACAAAATGTCCCGGTACTAAGTAGCCACTTACAACGTCTCACATAAAACAAGCCTTCCTTTCTCCGAGTGACATCGAAATTTGAATAATTCACGACGTTTGCCTACTCCGCGAGTCCGGGTGCCGCGGCGCAAAAAGCTAAAATTTTGACATAAATAAACAAAAAGCGCCTCTCAGGAGAGCCGCTCTCTCGAGATGTGCCTGCCTCGGCGTGTGGGAGAGAGAGAGAGAGAGACAAGTGGACGGACTCGAGGGCGTCGAGACGCTCGCCGTAATTTACAAGCGCGCGGCCGCGCGCGCGCTCCTTGTGCGAATTCATAAAGCGCGCACTCTTTTCCCCGCGACGGAATGCGCCTAGCCGAGACGCGTCCTTCGTCCCCGAGAGTGGCTGATGAATTTATATGAAAATGCGCCTAAGCGCCGAAAACTCGCTCGCTAGGGGGGGGGGGGAGAGAGAGACGGCAGTTTTTGAATGTCTGGCGTTCGTGAAATAGCGCGGGATTTCTTTGCTGTTTTCCTTAGGAACAAAGCCGTCTGGACTGCTTTTTTTATGAGTATTGTTTGCATTACTTTCTCCGAGGATTTTTGCCGTTTTTAAATGACTTCGAAGGTATACTTTAAGTTATTTTTTTATATTGCTTATTTATGTAATAAAACTGTTTAATATTTGATTTAAATAGCAATCGCGTTAAATTTTACTTGTTAATAAAATATATAAAGTGTTTATTTAGATAAAGTAAATTCCTACTAGATAAGTGTAAATGAGACTAGACTCATCTTAAGCCGATACGCGGTTATTAACAACTCAATAAATTATCCTACGAATAAACTCACAATTATCAGAAGATTTGAATAAATGCTCGCATCCACCTGTATTTTATAAATGGATTGCATATCATAATCCGCCTATCACTATCGCTAATATTTAAGTACGCATCAACACAATCGCTGCCACGGATTGCGAGTCGAACTCTATACTGAATTTTTACTGAATCATAAGCTAAAGTGCGGATGAAAGCTCAAGCAGGTAAGAAAGAGCAAAACAAGTCTCTGAAATGCGATAAACGAGTCGTCGGCCGAGGCTTTTCACTCGCCCTTTTTCCAATCGACTCGATGTTTATGCGTAATTGTATAAGTGGATTTTGAATCAGCCGCCGAAATGTCCCCAGGCATTAATGCTCGCCGAGAGCGGCTCTCTTATTTTTCACTCATTATACTTGCTAAAACAAGCCGAGGACTTTGAGATAAAGCGGCAAATAAATTTTGCTCTTCGCTCATCGTCGATATGAGGTATTAGACAAGCTGAGATATGCGTCGCTTTAAGTAAGTCTTCATTATCCCATCGTACGAATAAATGGAAGATACCAGCGGAGATGAAATTTACTTTATTATTATTGTCGCTCATTGCGTAAATCTTTGTTGCCTGCATTTCATAAATGGATAATGTCGTGCCAGTGGATTCTATTCTGTTAACGTAACAGTCTTTAGTGCGACACGAGGATTCCGTGGCTCATAATTGCAACGAACATTAATTTTTATTGAAATTAATGTTCAGGCATTCCTTTTTCTGAAAGGGAATATCTTACTTGAATTTGCACAATTTTTAACAAATTTTTATCAATTATATGTGTTTTTTTCGTTATTATTCGTAAACCAGTTGTAAAATAATAATAAATAAAAACACTTTGTATGCTAATGACTATATTATTAAAAACAGCGATCATGTATTAATACCTGTAAACACCGGTTCAACGCATATTAAGAATTATTAAACGTTTTTACAAAATAAAAATATTAAATATTGATTTGAAAAAAATAATCTTTATTCTGAATGACAACAAAGGAAACCGTTAAGAGTTTACTAAAACTGGTTTGGTAGTTTTTGAATGGACAAAGTAAAACTTAGCTCATTTTTATATTAACATCGAAAAGAGGCAGAATTCTTCTGGATAATTAAATTATTTTTCAGATAAATTTCTCTAAAAAATGTTTATTATGAAACCTATTACTAGGACAAGTTCAGATTCGTATCACGTCGCACTTTACGTGTCCGCCGCGTTTAATAAGGATATTTTGCATACATTATCGACCAATCCAGGTAATATACATCGCCGCCACTTTGCTTGTGCTCTTTTGTTGATATCGAAGATTCCCTAGAAACTTTAGGAATGCTACGACGTTAACGTAAAAGGATAAAGTATGAGAAAGTACGCAAGGTATAAACTAAAAATACATATACGAACCGCATGTAGGTAGAAACTAAAAATGCACTAAACTTAAGATGTGCCATAAAATTTTCAAAGTAAGTGAAGATAATGTCGAGGAATAGTTATTATTGATCAAGATAAGATTTTTTTTACTTTCCTTTAGATAAATTGGATCCAATTAAACAGTTTTCAACAGATAATTATCATTATGCAAAATATATACTAGTATGAGTTTTGTACTGTTATCTGCTGCAAAATCTTAATAAATCCAGTTTCAGAAAATTATAAATTTCTATTCACACTGTTCGTATCACAAATTAAAGCTGTTTTTATCGTCGACTGATTATTCCTGGCATTCCTTTTTTAAACTTATACTGAAACTCTCTTCTTTTCAGACGTCAAAAAATGTTTTATATTAATTTTAGTGGCGGAAAAATAATTTACGATTATTGCCCAGCTTAATTATGAACCGTCTGCATCTTTTCACCTTAAACACAAACGCCCATGTAAAGAAAAAGCTATATATAAACAATTGGAAAAGCATTGTGTAATAAAATCATTACGTTCCGATGATTAAGGACTAGATCATAAATAGTAAACTGTTCGATGTTTAAAAAGTCCAACGTTAATCAATCGATGCGCATTCCATGTGGAAAACTGTGTTTTGTAAATTTTTACCTCTTTTCTCATTAATCATCACGATTTAATGTAGGAAAATAGAATCTTTTAAACAACAAATCTTCAATCGATTACTCCAACTCTTTAATTAATAAACGACTCCAAGACTTTAATTATTCAATGAAACTCCTTCAATTACTTGCAAATACTTGACGATAAATCAAAAAAATATCTTCAATAAATTCTAAACTGTATATAGGATTTCTTTAAATTTTATAGTGAACAGCGTATCACCGATAAATTCTCCCGTCAAAAAGAAATAATTTCTATCCCAATGCACTGGTGCGAGTGTGACCAACTATACCAAAATCGAGATCAAAATTATTTCGCCAATTAATTTTTCCTCGAAATCGAGCTTATACTTGCTCTCGTATCAAAAAGTTGCACTTCGTAAAGTACGCGACGAGCACTTCGCCGAAGAGAATTTATCGTCGTACTTTTATACACCGTTCGAATCCTCTTATGCGTTATACATTACTCGACACTAATGCGCGTCTCACTTTTATGACTGCAAATGCGCTGCCCGAAATCACATAAGAGAGCAGGAACTTTTCTCCTTTACGGCTGCTATGCATTTAGCTTTGAAATAAATATTTCAGTATAAAGTTGAGAAGCGAATTATCCTCTCATAAAACTCTTTTCGGTCGTATTAAATCACGTTTCGATAATAAAAGCACAATTATTAATGCATTAATATCGTACTTTTTCTTACTTAAATTATTATTAATTGACTTCTCCTAAAGTAACTTGGTTTTTCTGCTAAATTATATTATACTGTCAAAAGGTTGATTTTAAGTTTTTAGTGTATAAAAATCAGTTTAAGGTTTGGAAGTAAATTAATCCCAATTTATTATTATTCTCTTTTATGTAACACCAAAAAAATCTTCTAAAGTAAGCAATTCACTGTTTATTCCTCCATAATTATCAATTACGAGTCCAAAGTAAGGAAAAAACTTAACAGATTCCAGCTCGTTTAAAGTAAAGTCACAAAAAAACGGCAAAACAGATGATCGATTCTCATATTCCGTGAGAAAGAAAAGAAAGAAAATCACTGGCCTCGAGAGTCGCGACGAGAAAAACTACGGGAGCCACTTGTGGCTTAGCCGCGGAGAATTTTAAGTGCCACCGAAAAGCCGCAAGAAGAAAAATGATAATGCGTTCTCGCGCGCAGCTCCACATAATAGAACGGGGGCCGAGCACTCCAAGAGTTAAGCCCCGCGGGAACTCTCGTAAACTCTTTAACATTCCGCCGGCTAATTAAGCTGTATCGGCTTTACGGCGATGCCTCGAGGCTCGCTGGGCTTGTCCTCTGCCGAGCTGCTCGCGATCCGTCGTCGCGAGATTATTGATGCGCGCCCACGCTAAATTATGCGCCTTGGCAGTTTTGCGTGACGCTTGGTAGCTTGGCTTGCCGCGCTTTATCTTTGAGTGTGCAGGGCGCATTGATACTGGTCCGTTTTGGGAATGTGTGATGTGAAGGGAACGATGTGATGCGAAGGGTTTCAAGGAAAATATTTATGTATTCCAACAAGTTATCATGCAATATTTTTTATAAATAAAGTAAAACGTTTTAATCTAGAAGGACTCTTGTATATGACGTACATTATTGTGGCTTAGGTCTTAAATACTGCAAGTGTAACAACTTGTAAGGCAACGTTTTAAAATACTTCAATGGAACATAAAGTTTTTATTTATTTATTTTTTATTCAAGCCCATAAACAATTTTTTCGTAACTGGTTTAAAGTAAGTTTTGAAACTCATTACTATGCTCGATCATTATATTAAAAAATATTAGTGAATAAGAAATTAATAAAATTGACCGACAATAAACTATAATATTAATCGAAAACAAATCATTAGAATATTCAGTTCGGAGAATGTATACAAAATACCTCTAATTTATTTACACCACCTATAATTTTCTCGATAATACCCCAAAGGATACAAATGATTAATAAAATCACTCGCTCATAAATCCCGTTCGAAAGCTTTTCCGTTTTCAATCAAGCCCTCTGCCGAGCGCGCAAAAACTAATCCGTCCAGTCGGCACGAAAATAAAAAAAACTGAAGAAGACATCTCGCGCGAAAATGAGTATATTCAATCAGACATTTATTAGGCTTAATGAGAAAGGCATCGAGTAATCGTACGGCAATTTTCAGCTCTTACCGCACACGCTCACTCGCACCGGTAAAAACTGACGCCGCGCACACGCGGAGGGCTTTTCAATTACGGGTCATTACCGAGCGGAGAGGCTAAACGCTCTCGATCCTCCGAGTCCGCGCGATTTTTTACTCCCGGAACGCTGGGGGATCAGCTTCAAAGGGGATCCGACTTGCAAAAATCCCCGGCGTATCTTTATTCTTTACGACGGACTTGTACAAACTTGTCCCCGGCGCAATAAAACGATGAATTTTTCGCGATAAATTTTTCGAGCGGAGCCGCGCGCCAGCTTTGTCGCTGGTTCTTACGATTATTATGATGTTTCTTTGCGACGGGGAAAATTTATTGAAAGAAGTGTGATTTAAATAAAGTTGAAGGTTAAAATAAGTTTGGCGTCCGGTTTCTACGAGGCGATCTTGGATTTTATTGTGTAAAATCATTGATTCTCCTGATTTCTTTCAAAAAATTAATCATCAAATTCTTTTAAAACTTTTCAAATGCATATTTTAAAATGCAACAGTTTAAAATAAAGAATATTGTTACATTTTAAAAATCACAATCACGAAAATTAATTTTCAACAAAAGATCTCGGACATAAAGCAGAGCTAAAAGTATCCAATGCTTTGTAAGACTGAATTCCGGGTGGAGACATTATAGCGCGGTAAGTATGCATTGATAAGCAGGTATCGGCCGGTAGTCAATGCAACGAGGAAAAACATTTTTACAAAGCTGATGCTTACCTGACGTATGATTTATTACCCTAAGTCCCTACCTAGCAATTTGAATTTTATTGATACAATCATTAAATATTGTTGATAAATGAGTCGTTTAATATAAAATTTTTTCAGATCGACTACAATATCGACATAACCGCTTCGCGATCTACGATTGTAAGATTGCGCCAACGCCAGGGAACATTTAAGCGCCTACTTTGCATTTTTCATTTAGTTTATGGAAGGTAATTGTACATTGCTTTTTATTTATTACGGCTTTTAAATAGCCACTTGTAATACTTTTCCGCAAGTGGACCCAACTAACAGTTTAAAATGCACAATACGAGAGCTAAAATGAGTAACTCACGACATTAAAACCAGCCATTAGAAACAATTTAAAAAGAGGCTATCACCGAGGACGCCAGAAGAGTGCGCTTTCAGTAAAATGCATTAGCGCGGATCAGCATGTGCCATCTTTTCAGTAACCCTGAGCAAACACGCATTCGGCCACAGATCGGCACTTTGCCGGGGAAAAATAAAGGAAAAGTGCCAGCAGAAATAAACTGCCCTTCGCTCCTCTCGTCGCCTCTCTTTTATTTTTTGGCCTCTTCGCTCAAGGATCTCGAGAAACCGCCGCTGGCGCAAATATGACAGTCCGAATCACTCGCTCCGTCGAGCGAGCCAAAATTGCGGACACAATAATCGCCTCGTGATTTAAGGGTTGATGTTTCTCGCTGCACTTTTTCTCTTCCGAGAAGCGCGCTCGCCGGTGACAAAACATTGACCCGCTCTCCGACGATTTGTTGCTCCAGCGGTCGCACGCGGACTCGGGAGGAATAATATTGTTTTTTAAATTTCGGGTTTGCTCGCTGGACTGTTGGTTTATGAGCGTTAAATTGTGCTTATTTTAACAATGCATAATTGGAGGAAGAGAAAAGGTTAAGAGAAACCTTTGAATTAATCATTGACAAACACTACAATATGTACGCAATCTTATAAAAAAGTAGACAGTCGTTAAATTTTTAAACACCATCACACTTATCAACTTTTTCATCCTCTCCCTAAACGAACCCAAAGCTCTCAGCTCCAAAAGCATCCCCGCGTAAAAAGTATATCGTCCGCGAAAAATTTTGGCCGAACGACTTTATCGCGATCAGAATTCGTGAGCGGCCGAAGGCGGTAGAAGAGGGAGAGCATTGATATATATATGTACCGAAGCGGTAGCAGGCCGATGGACACAGGCCGCGATTCCCGAAGTGGGGATAAGAGGCGGTAGCGAGGCGGGCCAACACAGCGACTTCATTATAATGAGTGTGTAAACGCACGGCCCCCCCCCCTTTTTTTTCTCTTCTCGAAGGCCGATGAGTTTTCGGCCACCGGACTTTTTCCAGGAGGGAAAGTATATCGCCGAGAGCGGAGAATGAATAGCCGCGATTACGGGGAACAAGCGCGTTTACGGATTTTCTTGGGGGCTCCGAGCTGTGTCGGCTGCCTCGGAGATAAAAAATTGGAGGCTGCTCGGAGGAGAGGTTTTTTCTGGAGAATGCGTAATTAAGAGTTGGAGGACCGGCCGGAGGTACAGTTGGGTTTTAAGAGCTTTGCCTGTTTTTGGTGATTCACACTTTGTACTTTTAAAACGCTCTTATGTTACTATCGGATATTTGCGTTAAGAGGCATTTTTTAAAAGATAATCGGCTTGTTTTCAAACTTTCCTGTTTCTACATTCAACAAGCCGAGTGATTTCGAATTAATTCGAAAGTCAATTCTCTCGGAAAAAAATCTCAACGACGAATTTTCCCCAGAAAACGACTTTGCAACCTGAAAAAAAAACAAATGTCAAGGATATAAAGTCCTTTTAAAAGCCCCGAAAAAACTGCTCTTTTGTCGGCGGACTCTCTCGCGTCTACGTACCGGGTCGCGGCGCGAGTGCTAGATAAAGTAACTCATACGTACAAGCTCCCGGCGCATATAATTAAGATCTGACTTGTCAGCCACCACCACCAGTCCAGAGCGCACACGGACTCGCGCGGCATTTTTGTCCCGTCGCTCTCCTCGGGGATCTCCGGGCTCCGACTCTACTCGCTCCTAAAGGCTATTTTACTGCTCGACGAGCAGCAAATCAATCATAGCCCCGCTCGTATCTCTTCTTCGCTCGTTTTCCCTCGCGGCGAGCGTATATATACACTCGCGAAGAGAGACGTCCTGCGTGCGGTGGTCGCGCGACTAATCGCCGTGGCGACCTTCATCGCGATGCGATATCTCGCGGAGTCAGGATTGACTGGTTGACGGACTACTTCGGAGAGACGCGCGATCGTCGTCGTCTCCCTTAAGAGGCTTTTAATCAATTTATCGTTTTTGCTAATAATTATTGTGCGCCGATTATTTATGCAGTGTTTCTGGGGATTAGTATTGTTTCATCAATATAGTAATTGTTTCTTGAAAAAATATTTCAAGAGATTAATATAAACATCTAGAGCTTTTACTTTTGCGAAATGTCCGCTGATTAACTGCATCCAGTGAAAATAATTCCACCAAAGAGCCACTCGATGATTTATGTAAGTGGCATTAGTTTTTTAATCAAGCATTACGCTCGTACAAATCGATTACCGAGTACCAGCACCGAGAGCAATCAATCAGCCTTTCATTACCGTGTGGATTTAAGCTAATTAATGAATCCTTTTAAGCCGCTTCATTCGCAGTCCTTTAATTCACCGGATCGAAGATCAATAACGAATCCGGCCAAAGCGGCGATCTCTATCGGTACACGTATAATTTGTCTACCGCACGCAGCGCCCCGGTATTATTCGCCGTGTCGAAAAAAACTCCCGAACGCTCTCGAATCCACGCGCGAATAGCATCCGCGAGCGTCGTCGCATAAAATATCGATCGCAAAATTCTAGGCCGAAAAAAGCCGGCGGTCTCCAAGGGCCGCGCGGCGGGCTTTTTTTGCCGGGCCGTTGATTGCCGCCTCGTCGCGGCGGCGCGGCTCATTTGCATAGGCGGACTCGTTCGCGCGGCCTTTCAATCTTAATGATTCCCCGGGAAAATTGTTGTTTATCGCACTGACAGCTCTTGTTTTTGCAAGCCTGCCTCTTATCGCGCTCGAAAATCCGCAGTGCGACGTAGCGCCGTATTGCCTTGGACATATTGGTATAGCCGGTTCACGGAGTTCTTGCGAAAAGGTTTCTCGTCCGCGGGAGTGCGTTGCGGGATCTTTTTAACGAGAGAATTTCCTTTCTTTGATTATTTGTCCATTGCTACAAGTGGTATCCGGGACAAAATAATGAATATTAAATTTAATATATAATTGGAACTTTAAATTGGCATTATACGTTGCTTGGATCCTGTTGTTACACGAAAAAATTCTTTTCGGAGTTGAATTTGTACGGGGCCTCTTCGAAAGGGTCAATTTAACAACTAGACTATCAATTATTATCCAAAACGTAATTTAATTTAACGCGCTGCACAAAATCCTTTATCAAGCGTACAATCTCGTTTAAATCGCCGGCGCAGACCTGCCCTCCTCTCGTTCTCGTTCGACTCGTTAACGAAACACATTCGCCTTATCCATAAGTAGCGATTCGCCCTCGAAAAAGCTAAATCGTCGCGGACCCGCGCAGCTAAAACGCTGGTAACACTTCTCGAAATAACGTCTTAAATTCGCGCATCCGCGCGGCGTTGTAAGAGCTCGTCGCCTCCCGGCGGAAGGTAACCGCTCGACGAGAAAGAGATCCCCGCGGACGACAACGAGAGCAGCAGAAGTGGAAGAGAGAGAGAGAGAGCGAGGAGGCCTTACATCCTTTTTGGCCTTATCCGTTGTTTTGCGCTTGTCGACTCGCCAGCCTCTAATTTGCATAAAGATTCCCTCGCCACGTTCTAAACTTGGCGGACGTGTCGCGCGCGCGAATTCAAGCCCCGCGCGCGATGCCGCTCGAGATTGCGCGCGCGCGAGCATGTCGCGATCGGACGGAGCGGAATCTATAATAGGCCGACGATTAGAGTGATGAGCAGAAGTGCCGTTGATAAGACGTTAGGCATTCAGGGCGGCTTTTCCGCGCGTCGCCTTGCTCCATTTTGCCACGGGGAAAATTCATGAGGCGGAATGCGCGACGAGGGGGAGAGGAGACGAGCGTTTTTTCGCGGCAGATTTAGAAATTTATTAATTATCCCGCGGGTCGGAATTATTTTACGACTGTTTAGAAACGTATCTCGGGTATTTATTCAGCTAATGTATATTTATTAACGAGACGGGACGTTTCACGTGTCGTCGATCGAAATGCGCGCGTATTTTAAATTAATTGGAGGAGGAAGGTGTATCGGGGTTTTTCAGCTTATTTTCTCTAGCGTTCTACTTAAATAAATCAAGCCTGATTTTTTGACACAATTAAGCTGCGCAAAACTTTAACTCGCAAAGTTTTTGCTCGATTGTAGTAATTTATTAAAATCGCTGGATTAATATAGCTGATATTTTTGCCGCAAAACAGTATTAATAAGCCTTCAACTGGATTTTTCGTTAAACTAAAAATATAGTAGAACCAGTTGTCTTTTAATCTCGTGATACGTCATTACCTGCTTAAACGTCATTTTTAGAATTCAACGTATTTAATAGTGCTAAAATAATATTATTTAACTAATTAGGTTGGTTAATGTAACTTTTCCTCACGTCGTTAGATAAAATATTGCGTTTTATCAGCGGCGAGCGTTACGAAATTTTAATAATTTTCTGCTTTAAAGGCTTAATAATGTCATAAATAAATGTGCGCAAAACCGTAAAAGTAGATTAATTAATAACGAGAAATCGCAGCGGCGCGATCAAACGCGTTAAAATCGCGCGGAGCGGCGCTCGCTCGAGAGCAGCTATAATTATGAACGGACGGTCGTAAGTAACAATGCCGGGTTTTCACACGCTTTTTATTGGCGTCGCGTTATTTCGGTAAACGTGAAACAAAGGCGGTTCATAAAAGTCGCTCGTCGCGACATCGGCGATGCTGCTTAGAGGAGAATAATTGCGGCTCTCATAAGCCGTGCCGTTTGGCCGAGACCGCCAGGCGATTAAATGAAAACTGAACGAGCGAAGCGTCATGCTTTTCTGCGAACAAAAAAGAAGACAATGAGCTGAATTAATGCGCTGGTGATGAGTAGGCCTGTCGCGGAGGCTGCGGCTTTGCTTATTTTGGGCTCCTCGTGCGTCGGGGCTCTAATTTTATGGAAAAGAAGAGAAAAATCGGAAACGTCGTAAACGGCCGTGCAGGTTGTTCTTGGAAACTGTTAAAATTTTTCTCTAATTATTAAAATATATTGTAATTACATTTTATTATTCACTAACTGCAAAATGGCCGAAACATTTTTAAATATTATATTTATTAAAAAGGAATAAAATCTTGATAAACCGTAATTTTTGTACAAACTAGTTTTGCGCACAATCAACTTTTGGAATCTGCAGTCTTTAGCAGGATCGGGGTATTTTATTAAAGCATCCAGCACTCAATCTCAGCAACATCTGTACAATCATGTGTCTCCGTTCGAAAACACATGTCGCGAGAGCTTAGATAAACCGGGCGAATTTCTCGGTGATTAAGAGCCTCCCGTTCGACGAGGACTGATAAAAAGGTCATATTCCCCCGTAGTTTGTACGTACACGGGTTCGCTCGCGGTTTCGCTCGTTCGCCGCTTTAACAGATTTGTAATTGTTTTTCCCGCGCGACTATACTCGCCGAGCAAGATTCTGCATTCTTGTCGAACAGGACTGCTCTCTCTCTCTCTCGGCGCGGGCATAGATACCGCACACACCCCGAAGCAAAAACATCGATAAAGGTGTAGGGGAAAATTTTACACGACGAGCGCGCGAAGGTGCGCAGTTTTCGCGGCCGAGCGCCGCGGTATCTTGCGCGCCTGTATACGGCGTAACGCGCCGCGAACATTGCGACGGTAGCGGCGATCGTAGCTTCGATAATGTTCGAGAGGGAAGGTAGACGCGGAGCAATTAGGTATTCTTTCGCTGGGGGAGGCGCGTGTTTTCATTTTGGGAAATGAGCGTTTTTTAAGTTAACGTTGCTTGGAATCGCATTAAGCTGAAGGCAATTTTGTTTTTGATGGATTTTCTTAAAGGTTGAGAGTAAACAGCGATATAATTGCTTTTGAATGGTCTTATTGTGTTACTACCTACGAGCGTTCTAAAAATGTACTGAGAATATAATGGAATGTCAGTTAAAAATGCACAATGATGATTGTACCCGTATAATTAACGCTGCATTCATAAGTATATTTTCGTGTCAACAAGTCTTTAGATTTGGTGATGGTCAAAATAGAATATCGTCACCTATAAATTCTGAGTCATAGTTTCCTTTTTAATCTCTCTGGCGCCAGTGAGAATCAATAATCGTTCGTCGATTAAAAAAAACAAAGAAGGATTAAAAAATAGGAAATTGTCATAATTGTTGGTTACAATCAGTATAGAAGCCATAATCAATTATGCTTTTTTCTTTTATTCATTTAATAACGTGTATTACCTTGTCAGGACTAAAACAATTATTGCACCCCAGTATTGGAATTAAAAGTTTATACAATATGAAGCTTTAAATCATCGTCTTTTAACTGAAGATTTTTCTTAATGCAAACTCAAAAATATTATGATACAAAAGTTATATCGTGCAATTGCAGTCGTGAAGAGCTTTATGCTTTCTGAAATTTTTGCTTGCTCTCGCAATAATCCTAAATTTACACGAAATATATGATGAATCTTTAAACTCGGATTTTAATTTATAATAATTAAAAAAAACTTTATTTGTTCATTTCCTAAAGCTGTTCATTTACGTCACAATATGATAAATTTGCCGTTTTTATCGTTCAATTCCATGTATAAAGAGCACGCATATATTTTAGTAATTCGATTGCGACAAAAATAACTACGGGTAAACAAAATTAAAACACGGACCCTACGCCACGGCTTCTTTATAAATTTTAATTCCAATAAATAACGAAAGAAATTTCTCCTGCCGATCCCCACAACGCCAAATAAAAGTCTACATTTAGGATTGCAATTTCCAGCTAATTAAGGACTTGAAAAATATATCCGTATTTGCGCCCGTATATACGTTTCCTTTTTACGCTTTTTCGGCCTCGTCTGTGAACGAAGCGTTAGGGACTAATAAAACGGGACGTTCGACACGCGATATATTTAGAAAGAAATTTCTCGAAGGCGCCTAATTGTCACGCGATAATGAGGGAGGATGATCCCGACACGGTGATCCATTTTAGCGCCGACGCCAGGCGAATATGCAAATGTAAATTAGGATCGGTATATATATATAGTATATGAGTTAGCTCTGCGGATTCTTCGCTGCCACGAAATCCGACTTGTTTTATCCCTCGAACAGTTTTACGCGCCGGATAACGAGATATTTCTTTGAAGCAATGAAATATTTATTCGAGGCCTGGAATAAATTTAAAAAAAGCATAATTAATTTGACAATTTGTGAATGGATTTACCGCTCATCAAAGCCTTTTGAAACCTCTGTAACGCTTTGACCAAAATCAGAAAGGAAAAAGCAACCAGCCTCGCGTTTTCTCCTCCTCCTTCCACATTCCGCTGGCCGTCGTCCATAAAACAATTTATAACTCGTTCGCGAGCCGCATTTTTTGCCGGGGCACACCATCCTCCAGCGGAGCACGGCGCAAAAAATGAAGTCAACCGGCGTAGAACAGAACGTTATCACCGGGCATTTTCATTAAAGCAAGAGAGCACTCGATGTCCCGGGTACTCGCGGGACGGAGCGAGAGAGAGAGAGAGAGAGAAGAATATTGGCAATATACCTCGTCGTCCGTAAGAGGAACGATCTTCAATCTATATGTAAGTGAGGTGCGCAACGCCGACGAGCCTCGGGGCTTCCCTCTCACAAAGTGGAGGTCGTCGCCGCGGCGGAGATAAGATCTCTCGGACGGAGAAGATCATCGGTAGCCACGGGAGCCGAGGCATAGATCATATTAATGGCGAGTAAGAGATTCGAGCCAAGCCGCTGCCACGGGAAACCGAACGAGGGAGGAGTGGACGGGGAGAGAGAGAGAGCGGCTCTCGTCGGCGTTAAGGAGAGAAGGAAACGAGTACATTGTTGAAAACAAGCGGAATCCGTAACGAAGGATTTTCCGAAGCAAACAGGAGTGCCTCGAGAGGCGCGCGCTCAATTGCCGGTTCGTCCGTCTTTAAAGAGATAGTTTAGGAACGGGACAAACTTTGCGTCGTTCGTTTAATTATGATAAGTAAGGGAACTGAAACTGCCTTTCGTGAAAATACGTTTGAAAAAATTGCTTTGGAGATTCGCGAGAAGGTCACTGCTGGTTTGAAGACAATTTATCTCAGTAATTATTGTCTTTTGCTTTATATACCTATTGGCTTTTAATTAAAAGGAGATATTACAAAACTCAAAAGATGCCGTGAATAAAAACTTATTTAATTTATTATATAAATTGCAGAGTGCGCACAAAGACAAATGGCACTTACGAGTCCTGCACAATAAATCTAGTTTTAATTTGCATCTGAATAAATGTCCTTACATTATGTTGCGCTCGTTCAGTTACCGTTTCAGGGCTTTCTCGTTTCAAATACTTTTATACAATGAAAATAATATACATCAATGAAGATCGTTTTAAAAAATCAGGTCGTGGGTGACAGATTTATAGATTGCTGCGGGTCCACATTAGACAAATATGATTTATATTCCATTAGCATTATTATCCGAGATTTGCATCTAAATCGCCCAGGAGAACTCTATTTAAAAGGCCAGAATTTTTCCGCGATCAACCGCAGCCATCGTGTCCCGATAAATAATCCACGAAAACCAAACATTAACGAACAAATGGACGAAGTCCAAACACGAGGCAGAGACAGATCCAGACCAGTTCGATAAAGATCGATCGGCAGCCGCGGCGGACAGATCATCGGCACACGTTTACTGCGCACACCTCGCGCGCACATACTCGAGGAGGGCGTGTACCGAGTGCATCCTCAATTTTTTCTAGGCTGCCCTCCCGTACTAGCCCGAGGCCACGAATGCGCGAGAGTCGGCCTTGAGAACGGTTTTCCCGCCTCGGAATATAATATCGATCATCGTCCTGTCAAATTATATACGAGCGGGGAGATAAGAACTAGATACAGAGGAGGACACATTGCACCGATAAAGGAAATTATTTTGATTCGACGGCTCGGCTTTGACTGATGCGTTTCTGGAATGCGCGCCGAGTCATTATTGAGTGGATAAAGTCGCGCCTCTCTTTCGCGTCTTTGAATTAATAAGAAGGGTGTTGCTTTTCGGTGCGAGCGGCCTTTTATTAGTGATGACTTGAGTTTTAATGGATGATATTAATTGAATGTTTTGAACGATTGCAGAAACTTGGCGGATATATTAAAGCTTCGCGTGGACTTCTATTTGTAGACTTTTCGATATTAGCGTTCGAGAAGGTTGACGTGACGATACTCAACCATGCCTGTGTCATTTATTTCGGCATTAATAAATTTTCGATTTCAATAGTTCCGATTTCATTTCAATAAATCGTTTGGACAGTATAATGAATTTCAAAAATTTAGAAAATTAACTATAATTTCAAAAATCGCAAGAGCAACAAAAGTACCCTAATACGTTTATCGTTTTAAAACAATGTAACATTTTGTAAAAAAAATACAAGCCATCCACCATTCTCCATTATCAATTTCATTCCCATTTTCACGCCCTCCCATCGATCGATCACCGGCATCAAAAAAAAAAAAAAAAAAAATCTCGAAAACAGTCGCTTCATCAACGGCAAAATCCATCGATGACACCGGCGATTTCGGCGAACGCACTTAGGTGCCCCATCCGCGGTGCAACGAGCGTGCGGTCGAAACGAGCTCGAGGGCAGGAGGGAGAGAATTCGCAAGCGGTGCAGTTGAGTGACAGTCGGCAATGACCATTGAGTCATCTTCGGAGATGGGCGCGCGCGACAAGCCTGCCTCGCTCCCCTGTTAAATATCGTAACTCGAGAGCGAGCGACGTTTTAACGATATGACAAAATCACTTGCTCCGATTTTCATTTGCACGCCGACGTTTATTTCGATTTGTTGTGGCCGCGGTGAAATTTCGGCGGAGGGGCTGAAGAACTCTTCATCCCCGATTTTAGCGATCGGACGGGGGAACTAAAACGTGCTGGTGCCGCGAGTCGTAATTTGGTATATTTGGTTCGACCACTTGAGTTCGTATTTTTTGCTCTTTTCCGCGAAGATGTCAATGCACTCGGACGCAGGTAGGAATGAGAAAAGTGTTTTTAAAATTAATTTACAACAACATTTTATATTTGTAAAGTCGTCGTAAAATTTATCTCTCATAAATACGTACATATAATTAAAACCTATGTAAATTAGTTGACTGAAGGCCATATTTGCTATTTTCTGCAATATTTCACTGCTTACACTAATTATTCATAAAGCAGCAGCAGTTATGAAAACCTAAGAGAACTTTTTACGCAACGAAAATTAAGTGCGTTAAATTATTTTCAATCAGAAATTCTCCAGTCATCATAAATTGATGGCAGAATTAACGTTTATTTAACGAATAAATAAAGATACGCCACCTGCAAAAAAAACTCTCCAAAAATCCCCTATACCCATTCTAAATAATTCCTCATCAAGGCTCCCAGTTCAGCTCGAAGAAGAAACACACCCAACGAAATCGAAGCGTCACAAAACGATCCATTCGACTTGAAGGAGAATCGGAATCGAGCTCACAAAGCCGCCTATAAATCGTCGAAATCGAGCGACTCGTGCGTTCGTTAGCAGGGGGGAGGACCACCGGAATCGGCGTAAGCGGCCACTCAAGTCGGCTATTATAATTTCGGACAGCGGCCCGTTACGCGGCCGATGTGATATTTACGAGGCGAAGGCACGCGGCGGCATTCCTGAGGCGCGTCGCCCACGCCGCCAGCTTGTCGGAATGCCTTGGACGCGTAAGGTGGCAGCGATGATAACCTGGAAGAAAGAGAGAGAGTGAAAATAGACGTGCGGCGCTGGAATTTTCTACTTTGCGCGGTAGGACTGGCCGAGGCGGACGCGAAATTGGCTTGCTTGAATGGATCGAGCTTCTCATCAGGATCGACCTGTTGGTTAAGCATAGTTCTAAAGAAAGTTGCGCTGCAAAGATGAAATGTTTTTGAAAGAGGCCCAAGAGACGTTTCTAAAAGTTTCCTAAAAGCCGGATCGAAAACCACCTTCGCTTTTTCTTCCAAACGCATAATTTTATACTGTCTGCCCTCGGAGGGAAGATAGTCATTGTAGGAAAAGTTAAGAGGTACTTAGGACCGTCTCAGGCGCCGGGCAGTCCGGTGGTCCATTGTTGCGCGGGGAAACGCTGCTCGGGACGAATTGAATTGGAAGTAGGCACGTTTTAGAAGAGGCGGGGGTCGCGCATACCTGCGCCTCGGAGGATTCTTTTTTCCGTGTCTGCCCTCTCGGTGGGCGAGTGTGAATTTTACTGTCAAAATATGACTTTTATTTTCCCGGCACCCCCGACTGAGAAGTAAATATATAAATTTGTCGGAGACACCTTTAGATCTTTAATGGACGCCACGGGTTTTTCTTGTATCGGACGTGACTGGTATTTTTCGAGGGCGTCTTTAAATTATAGATTTTAGATTCGTATATTAGACTACTACAAACGATAATAATTCTTTTAGTTATTCTTTTTCAATAAATAAATATAAATAATTGTTATAAACAGTTTGTTAAAGTGAACCGGAGCTTCCGAAAAACTGTAAACAGATATTGAAAAATTAGACAGGCCGATTTAAAAGTCGCCCGAGTAATTAACGTTCGCGTAAAAAAAGCTCGCCAAGACAGAAACAAACGAGTGCACTAAATGAATAAAGACTAATTAGAGGAACAAAGAGGTGTTCGCAAAATAAATGCAACAAGAGGCTCTCAAAGCAGAGCGAAGTAGTAAAGGGAAACAGAGAGAACGAATTAAGAAGGGTCCGGCAAATAAAAGAAGGAAAAGGTAGGGGGGGCGTGGCAGGAGGTGGTTAAATTTGTTTCCGAGGGGGTTGGTGTTGGGACGGATTTATATTTCATAAATTATTCGTCGCGTCTCCCCGGCGAAAATCGCACGCGCCTACGAGTTTTTAAAGCGATTTTTATGTGTGTGTGGCCGTCGTCGTCGGAGAGAGAGAGCTTCGCTCGCAGAGAGCTTTGCCCCGCCGCCGCAATTACCGGAATGCGCCGCGCGGCGATTCATTACGAAGACAATCGTGAATCTTGCCGTACTTATGCGCGCTCGCGTGCGAGCGCGACTTCCAGAAGGGAGAGGCACGAGCGTGGCGAATCTCTTTAAGCGGTTATATACTTTCTCGGTTATTTATTCTCTCGCTCTTGATAATAACTGATTGAGAGGAGCGCTTTTTGCTCGTTTCGGCCTGATTTGTTGCTTCGGTATTTATTTTGACGGCGATGTGTTTTTTTTTATTTTTTTTTTCCAGAATAGAAATTAACGCCCGATAAACGGATATGTCCGTTTTCTGTTTAAACTTGTTTGTGTCTTCTATTTAGAGAAATTCCAAGTAAGCCAATTGATTTTATATTCAAAGTACGCGGTAAAGCGCTATTCTGATCTCAATAAATCTCCATTTCCCGCGTTGAATTTTAAATTATCCAGTAGGTTTAAAACTCAATAGACACAAAAACAGCTTTGAAAGTGCGATCGCGTGATTAAAATAAGTAATCCGAAGGGCGTGCCATCACCTCGCAATGAACAGCACATTTCAATCCGTATGACTGTTGAGGTGTGATGTCACGCAGAAGCAATCGTGCGATGAATCCTTCAATCATCGAAAGCTGACGTTCCTGTTATAACCCACAATTAGTCTCCCCCCCCCCTCCCCCCTAAGAGCCACATTATTCACGATTTCGTCTCCATTCCCAAAAGCCCAAGCCGCACGGAAGTTCCATCCTCGAGCGCTGAAACGAAGAAAAGCCAGCGGCAATTAATCTCCAGCCGGTCAAGCTGCACGTCCGCGAGACGTCCTAAATCAA
This sequence comes from Ormyrus labotus, assembly GCA_035582975.1. Lineage (NCBI taxonomy): Eukaryota > Metazoa > Arthropoda > Insecta > Hymenoptera > Ormyridae > Ormyrus > Ormyrus labotus. Next base: position 25,766,974 of record JAWWEO010000001.1, on the reverse strand, counting down.
AGCAACCGCTCATTATACCCCCGCGAGAAAAGGAAGGAAGGAACGCAGCCCCGGCCGCGCGGAAAAAGGCGCGATATTCACGTGGGTACATACGTAACTCGATATTGCGCTCGTTGCGAATGCAGAGCACGCGCCGGCGGCTTGTCGCGGCACATGCCGAATGAGGCGTGTAACGAGATGGCAGAGAGATACGGGGAGAAGGAGGGAGGAACGCGCCACGCGCCGTTCTACGCGTACGTACGCGCCGCCTTCACTCGGCGACGGCGGCGGCCGTTCGTTCGTTCGTTCGTTCGTTCGCGGCGAGCGAGACGCGAAATTAGCCGTGTCGCGGATATGCCTAATGATCGGAAACAGGTAGAGCGACTCTCTAGCGGACGTAACAAGGCTGAAGAAAGCGCCCGCTGCCGCGGCGAGGCTCGATTTTTATTATTGTACCGCTGCGGAGATATTTCAAGAGGAAAATTTCTCCGATGGACGTCAAGGGTTTCAGATGGAGAATTGGAAAAGTTTGAATAATTTTTCGCTTTATAAATAAATTGCTATATTGTTACTTTTTTTCAAATTTTAAAAAGTTTTACAGATAATTAAAAGACGTTTTTGGTCAATTATAAAACGAGTATAGTGTCCAAGATCCAATGTTACGTACAAGCACTGAGGATAAACATAAAAGGGCCATTATTTACTTTATGTTTTCGTGTAAAACTAAATTTGGAAGCGTAAGCGAATTTCGCTTAAAATTTTTGAGTATTAAAGTACGCTACAAGCTGGTCTTCAATAGCCAGTGTCGACAAGGTTTAATGCGGACTAAAGAGTCTTTTAAGTGGATTTTAAGTTCAAAAATATGCAACGTATTTTCAAACCAAAGTAATTAAAGCTGTAATTAAAATAAGAATTTGAGTATAAAAATTCGCTACTACTTAAAAGAAATAAAATCTGCTTTCGTGACTAAGTAAAAAAAAAAGAAACTTCTCATTTAGCGTAACTAACAGATTTTCATCTTGTTACTGGATGCAATGAAAAGGAACTCTGGTGATGAAGATCAAATACGAATGGCATATAAGAAACAGAAAGAGAAAAACCAGAATCAAACTGCGTATAGAGAAAGTTCAGCGCGGCGAGTTTTATTCGTGGTAATAGACGGCTAAAATTGACAAAAAAATATTGGAAGAACTTGTCGGGACGATTATTTGTTTATAAGCATTGAATTGCAAATTGAGCCTTTATTAAGTTATTATTTACAAGCAATTTGGTTTTGGTATTTTCAACGCTACTTTCGAATGCCTATTTTTGAAGCATTTTTAGATTTATATTTCCGGGTAATTTTACTGAAAACTCGCGTTTCATTAAAAATTGTATAAATTCACTCTTTTAATTAAAAATCAAACTGAATAAACATCTTTCAATTTTTGAACAGTGTGTTCTGAGATCCACATTTAATGATGTAAAAATTATTTTATTTAAATCATTTTGAAGCTTTAACATACACTTTAAACTGCTTTTCTCGAATGTCTACATTCTGGTTTATATTTCTAGATCTTATATAAATCATACAGATTTTATGGTATGTCAAATTATAAAGCGTAAACGAAGAAAAATCTGTCTTCTTTACAATAAGATAAAAAAGAATATGTTGTCGCCGTACTGGAATTTAATGAAGCTGCGAATAAGTTATGCACTTGTTCAATAGAGCTGCAGACTATTTTATTACGATTATTCATTACGCTATAAAACATCCCTATTCACACCTTGAAATCTTGAGTTAATTCCGGCCAAAACAGACGTCTTAAGGACTGTAAAGCCTCGGTGCTGACAAAAAAAATTTTAGTACTCTGCATTCAAATACAAAAGACGTGCCTGGAGAAGCAAGTAACATCTTTTATAGCTAGCTGTACAGTTTATTCGAAAAAAAGACCAGTAAATAATTTTTTTTTTTTTTTTGTACAAGTTTTCTTTCAATGCCATCTTTATACTTTACGGCACAGTAGTACTATTTTTCAATTAAAACCGAAGATTTACCTCGCCCTCACTTCGAGCGCGTACATTAAAACTTTTCAATGAAACGAAGCCGATATTTATAAAACGCATTGACTAAAATTTATTTTACAATCAAGCTACCCGCAAATAAACGGCACAATATACATCATCGCTCCAAAGGCCAAGTTCGCACCATCCGTTCGCTCGCAAACGAGCGGGTCGGAAATTACAAGTACGTATAAAAGTAATCAAAAGCCTCCCTCCCGCGATATATATTATCCTCCTTACCGGCAATTCTTTTATATATCCTCTCGCGAAAGGTAAGCGCGCGCGCCTCGCGGGAAAGTCCCTCGTAATCTGGTGTGAAAATTTGCATGTTTGAAGAAGATACCGCCGCAGATAATTCGCAATCCATAAATCGATGGGCCTTTATTATATCCCCGCGCGAACCGCCGCGAGCGAGATGTGCCTCCTAATAAAGCGCGCACCCGCCGATAATGCGCCGTCTCCCGCTCTCGGATGAAGGTGGAACGAAAGAGAAAAAAAAGAACAAGGACCGAGGCAAATAATCACCATACGGGCAATAAAGAGCTTCGGCTGAGGTAACGTGGGCGAAAGGGCACGCGAACCGCGTCTGACCTCGATGCTTCTCTGAATTTTAAGCGGAATGGGGCGCAATTTGTTTGAGCCTTTTCCATTTTCGACCGGGGAACGAGTTGCCGAGTGCTGTTTTATTAAATTGTAAATCGGTTTGTTTCTTAATTTTTTTTTTGTTTTTTTTCATTATTTTTCACGGTTAATGGAGTGAACTGTATTACATTATGTAAATTCTATATTACAAGTGAGAATGTCTATTATTAAGTTGCGCGTGAAAAAATTTCGAGTAATGCAAGTCGAAGAAATTCAGATAAAATATAAAAATCTCCATAAAAGTTTTCGGAATTATATCGATTATGCCATATTATCGACAATAAACTCTGAAATAAACGGCTAAATTTTCTAGAGAAGAAGCGAGTATTATTTAAGAAGATAAGTATTCAGCAAAACGACGAGAACGACAAAGATAATAAAAGGTAAAATCATTCATTACTCTCGCCGTCAAATAAAAACAAATCATCTCTAAGCGGCGAAGCGCGCGCGAGAGTAAAATTTTCAACGCTCAAAATAACGAAAGCAGAATGACCTGATGAACGGGGCTGCATAACTTCCGCCACGAAAGACGCAGTGAGCAATTGTCCGGGTACTCGGAAAGCCCGGCGACTCGTGGAAAATCCGCGGCGAAGACCGCAAAATGCTCCGAGAGCGCAGTGGAAGAAGAGACGAACGACAGGTGTCCGGACTCGCTTTGGCGAAAGATCGAGTATCCAATAAATTCGGATTCTGACCGCTGTCGGGTCAAGAAGGCGCGCGAACAAGTGGCGGGGGGGGGGGGGGAGCACTCTTTCTCGTTGACGAGAGCAAGCTGCGCGCGGAACAATGCGCGCACAATTTGCCTGCTGCGGATAAATCGAGGCTGCGAGAGAGAGAGAGAGCTAAATCGATCGTATTTATCGTGTGCCAGTTTTTCTCAATTGAAGGGGCGCTGTTGTGCACATTGAATGCGCCGGCCAGTATTCTGCGGATGAGCTTGTTTTGAGAGCGCCGCGCGGCTTCGTCTGCTGATTAATTGCGTTCCAGATTAGATTAAGTGCTGCTGATGCGGCGGCTTTTTTGCGCTCCTTAGATGGGTCACGGTTGAATTGCGAGTTAGAATTTTGGATCGAATTTGTATATCAATAGCGACGCTGTTTTTTGGATTTTTTAATTCTTCGTCAGCCAAATTACCCGTCTGATTTTGACTTTATAACAAGCATTCTATTCTCATCAGCCGCAAATTACTTGTCAACGGATTAGTAAAATACTCCGTTACAAAATTTTAATAGAAGCCCAAATTCCTGACTCGCTCGTGCGTCATTAAAGCGAGTTGACACTTCCGGCATTCCTCGCTCTCCGGCCGAAAAAATGAATTCATAAAAATAGTCGAGCCGCTAAGTACGACTCCGAGCGCATAGATTTTCCAGAGCAGCGCACACAACGCGCGCCTGGAATAGCGTCGAGAAAATAGCTCGCTCTTCGCTCTCTCGAGGAGTGTAACCCGCTTATAGAAAAGCTCGATGCGCCGTTCCTCTAGCGATCTCTTTCCCTATCTCGTTCTCCCCGGATTCTCTAAACAGGCCGATGCAGGTGCGCGTGATTTGTCACGGGATTTTGACAGTTTAATTGGGGCTCGAAAATACACGCGCGGATTCCGCTGCGAGAGGTTCAAAGGAACGGAGTCGGGCGCCGAAGTGTCGACGTATAATAATTGATTGATATTTTGCTTCGGCTCGCTGTTCAAAGCCGTCGTTTACTTTAACGAATTATGCTTTCACGGAGTAACCAAGTATTCGTTGGGCTTCTTTGCTGAGCAAACCAAATTTCACTGACATCTGTATTAGTATAATGAAAGTACTTTGTAATGTGAAAGGATTTATTTCTCATTTTTCTTGGTTAACAAATAAAAAATTTTAAATTCCTAGAAAGCCGCCTGCAAAATCATTGAAAGCCGATTAAATAATAAGCCGGGTTCCAAAGATAAATAAAAAATTACAAAGATAATGAAGCATGCCTCTAAAATCCCTCTCCGTACACGCATATCTGCATTGCATAACTCGAGTGTCGGTGCACCGTCGCGAATAATTAGAAACCGATCGAACAGCGAGGCGTAATATACAAACATGAAACAGGCAGTTCGATGCCAACAAAACCTCTTTTCAGCTCTAATCTCCGTCCCGGCGACTTTACATATAAAAGCTAAAGACGTATTTTTACCTGTCCCGAGCGTCAAAGCGGGCTGGCGCAACAACAATCCGTGCTCGGCGCCCAACGATGGCTATCTTATCAATTCCTGCATATAATACTGCCGATCCGGAATCGATTTTTCAGCGGCCCCGACGCGGGCTCGACTTACACAAAGCATCGCAGCTGCCGGCCGCACCGCCTACCCAGCGAATCGGATTGTGTGTACGATTGTGTCGCGAGCTCTCTCTCTCTCTCGTGTGGGTTATGTGCCGTGTTGCACAAAAGGAGAGGCGAAAGAAGAAGAATGGAGAACGGACAGGAGGAGGTACGAGCCGTAATCCTCGAGGACGGGACGAGGGAGTGACGCGTAAGGAGGCTGCCGATCAAAGAGTCTTTCGAAGGAACGCGTTTTCTGGCTAATTGTCTTAAAATTCATGCTTTTTTCGTATTTCTCGAAAGGAATCGAGTGTTATCTATCGTTCGTGCGGTACACCTTAGAGAGTTAACTAGAATTAACACTTTCTAAAGTCGTTATACAACTGTTTCAGTGATTCATTTGAATAACAATTTTTCTTACGTAAACAGTAACAATTTATCGATCGACCATATTGTGAGCCTCGGTGTTACGTAGAAATTTTATTCTAAATTAAAATGCGCCGTATTTCTTTGTCCAACTATTATAAATACCGATATAATTCGCCGACTCTTAAATTAAAAAAAGGTGATTAAAGCATCGAGGGAGAAGGGCAAATAGCGTCAGCGGATCAAAGATAAATTTATTAGAATCGAGCTCTTCCTCTAAATAAAAGCCGTATTTCACGAGAAAGATAAACCGCGCCAGCAGATCGAGCCGCGGAACAGCGTGTCCCCCCGGCCTTCGCTCACGCGATGAACGCACCGCGCAAATGCACTCGCTTTTCTCTCTTTCCCCCGATATACACGCACGTAGACGGGCGCGTCGAGAAATGAAGCCCCGGGCGGAATGCCTGCGCGCGTCGCGCTGTAAATCGCGATTGCGCGTCGATCTGTTGCGTTTTACGAGCGAACAATGCAGGAGAGAGTGAGAGAGCGGCTGCGTGCAAGTGCCGGAACGATTGGCGCCTTTTGTTGGTGCAGCGCGGCGACGACGACGAGTTTTCGGCACTTGCCGGCTTTTATGACGCGCGCCGAAGTATTGTCAGTACTGCAGCCCGAGCGGAAAATTAATTGCCGGCCCGAGGCTTGTAGTGAAGGTGCTAACTTTACGAGAGAGAGAGAGAGAGAGAGAGAGGAGATAGCACTTTTTTAGGATCGACTTGATTAGTTTTCGTTTCCTTCCTCGGCGTTGGCGATTGTTGTTAGGCACTTTGCTCGGATGATTCGCGGTGATTCATAGGAATAATGAAATTCCCAGTGATTTTATGCTTCATTAAAATGGAAATGAGGTAGACGGAACGAGGTGTGGAACAAAGAGAAAATTTTATTAGTAAAGCGTCATGTGCAATAGCAAGTCCAAATTTGGGTTACTGCGCTCGAACATTTCGAACAGATTTTATATTAAATAACATTTTAATATTATTTCGTTATAATACCGAAGTCGTTTGCAAAATTAAATTTCATCCTCGACAATCCAAGCCGCGCAGCAACTGTTCTGAAACACTTTTCGCGCGAGTAATCTAGAATGCGAGAAAAGCTTTCCCGCGGCTTACATAAACACGGCGTACAATAATTAAATTCAACTAATTCTCCTTCCCCCGCGAATAAAAGTCACGCGCTGGACACCTATCGTAAATCTAACCTTAATATGAAATCGCGTTTTATTGCCGTATCCCAGCTCATGACTTTGATTGCTATCAAGCCTGGGACTCATCTGCGCGCGGAGCTCCGGGCGAAAATCCACTGCTACGCCTCCCTCCCCCTCGCAAGAGCGCGCTCCTATAGACGCCCGATCTCTCCTTGAGTAATTAGGATGGGAAAATTATGGTTTTCATTGAATTTCTTTGATGTAATGCTTTATTATTATAATGCGTCGTTTCTTTTATTAAAGGCGAGCTCTCTTAATCAAAGCTCTCGCGCGCGAGCCGCTCGAGGCGGTGCCGGCTGGAATTTAATTTCGAAATTGATATGACTGACTTTTGACTCCGGCGCTTTTTTATTTTGCACCCGATACTTTGCGGAACGTGCGAGGATCTGTTATTTGTTGTAAACGTAATTGCAGTTAGAAATTTAATTAACGAGACGATTTGAAGTATTAAAAACTTATACCAGTAATAATAATGCGAGTATGAGCGAGGAAAACAAAAATGATAAAGAAATTACCCTGAAAAGATTTACACCTTATAATCCGGATTCTAAATTGCCACTATGCACCACATAAATACAAGTAAGTTTTAACTGCGTAACCGCATCCTCCTCGAGTTTCAACTTTGAATCATCGCGTACAAACGACCTTAGAGCCTGCATTACTCCAAGAACTATCAGCAGTGATGTCCGCAACATCGACGCCACCCGCCGCTAAGCGTTGACGTTTCTGACCTCCGCGTTCGCGATGAAACCTCGGAACAGCTGCACGAGGTCGTTAACAGGGCTGTTGGCTTGGATCTTTTTTTTTTTTTTTATTTTTTGCACCGCGGCAGGGAATTTCCCCCGCTGATTTGCTCGTAAAATAGAAGAGAATGGGACAGAATCGTTATTTTCGCGTCAATCGAAAAATGGAAGCTTTTTGACAAGCAGAGAATAGTACTCTAAAATATAAAATACATCAATCTCTTTTGATTTTTTCACGAATCAGTAATAGTCAAATGCTTGTGACACGCTAGCACTCCTTTTTCTTTAGCGTTACAGTTGCACTTATTTCTTAATCACTAATAATATATGTACTTGCGAAATATTGGAGATGATTTGTACCGTCACCTCGCGCCGCGTATATCAAGTTTCCCCGATGTTATTTGGCCAATATAAGAATTCAAACCTACCCTGTTCAATTATTTTCCTACTTTATTTTCGCTACTTAGATCTTTTATTTATACGCAAATGATTTTATTTTTGTACCTTGTTTAATTTTAATCTATTTTAACCCTTAGAGGGCCGGGATGACACCTTGAGGCTTGATCCCGTTCAACCATAAAAGACAGCTATATTGGATCCGCCATTTTGTATTTTACAAGAACAAGGCTTATATCTGTACATTTTCAAGCCTTGATAAGGTCTTTCAAACGTTTTTATCAACTTTTAAAAAAAAATTCATAATTTAACGTGGGCTTTTACCGTCCCGGGCCAGGATGACTCCTTGAGGTGTCAGTCTGATTCTCCAACATCCGACCTTGGTTTGGTTCTAACTTGGGGACCTCCGATCACTTTTCAGTATACAAATTACGAGTTTTTAAAATTTTTGAAATCCCGGCCCTCTGAGGGTTAAACATGAAATGTTACATGTGATGTTACCTTAATTAATTTAAAGTTTTTAATTCTTTTCTATCCTGAACAATAACTTAAGGGAAGAAGGTACCCAAATTAGAAGGCCTAGAATTGATTAAAAATAATTTTTATTCTCTCAATAATAACATATACATTTATAGAAAGTATGAAAAAATGTATTTTAATCCACTTTAGGTATTAGTTTTAGCTTAGAATATCAGATTTCCCCTAAAAAAATTGTAAAAATACCAAATATTTGATTATCAGTCTGCGCAATAGGTTTCAAAGGACATCTCCCAAGTTTAACATACAAGTTCTTTGTATACGAATAAAGAAATCTATGTTACAAAACATTCATAAAGTTGCTAGAACATATTATAAATTAAAATAAAAATAAAAAATAAATTATTAATAATAATTTATAATATATATTTTAAAAAAATATTCTAAGAACTTATATGCATGTTTTGTAACATAGATTTCTTTATTCGTATACAAAAAACTTATGTGTAAAATTTGGGACATTACCTTCGAAACCCATTGCTCAGACTGATAATCAAATATTTGTTATTTTTACAGTTTTTTGGGGGGAAATCTGACATTCTAAGTTGAAATTAATACCTGGAGAGGATTGAAATACATTTTTTCATACTTTCCATAAATATATGTGTTACTGAGAGTATACAAATTATTTTTAATCAATAATTTTAGGCCTTCTGTCTAATTTGGGTCCTTCCCTTAGACTTATATACATATAGACAGGTTTCGTTGCAGCGACGAATACGCCATTATTTTTTTTATAGATTAATTCAGTAATCAGTATATAACTGTACTCTGATTCTTAAAACGTAAATCACACTCGCGCTTCGATCGTAAAAGGACAAAAGACATCATCAAGCAGAAGCCTACATCGTCGCCGACTCGTCATCGCCGCGTTCATACGACTTTCTCTCGGAAATGTCGTGCAACCGCAGGGAGCGAGAATAGAAAAAGGCGGAGGAGCGCGGGTCGAGAAAAGAAATTCATCAGCCAGTCTCGCGCACCTGGCCTCTCGGTGTAACTATTCGCACTTGGGCGTGGTGTCGGCCGGGAACAGTTTCGCGGTAGTCGACGGCGCACACCGAACCCGCGCGGAACATCGCGTAGGTTGGCTTCGCGTTAAAGCGAAGTAGCGTGCGTGCGTCAATTTTCGCGCGCCGTACGCCGCGCTGCGGTTTTGTTTAGCCTTCTATGCGCGCCTCGGTAATTTATATGATTCCTTTCTCACTCTTAGTGGTTTTCATTTATTTGAATGTTTAAATGTTAATGGCAGTTGTATTTAGGCGTGCTGAAGTTCTGTTTGACACGGAAAGTATTAAAAAATTAATTGTTTTAATTCTTTTTTTTTTTAGTATTAATTAATATTCTTATTATATTTAGATATTTACAAGAATCCCATTATTACAAAACACTCGATTTCTCCGGTCAATTAAAATAAATAACGGCTTAATTCCAGCGATTATTCAGAAGCGCCAATAAATCGTATCGAATTTCAGCCAATACACCATTAGCCGAAAAATTTCCGCGGCATATCGACACCGCATTAAAATACTCACTCTCCGGGAGGACAGAGAGAATTTTCGATCTCGGATAGAAAAAGAACTGCCGGCTCGGCGACTACAGTATAATCCCATCGGCCGGGAGGTAGGCAGCGAGTCGAGGAGACTTAGCTACATTATGCGTTGTACGTGGGCGCGACGCCGATCGCGCAGTTATGTGCTCCAGGTGTTGTCGTCTCATGCAGGTAGCGCGCGCAAGAGCTTTCCATTTCCGAGCGGCACAATGAGCCTTTTTGCACGCCGCGTTTCGCAAATAATACACTTTTTTTGGGGTGACGGCTTTTCGGCAGGCACTTCCGAGCTTTGCGAGATTGAGCGGTTAAGGTGGCGAGAGTTGGTTGCTAGGAAAAATCGCCAATTAACAGGCCAATTCATTATCGGAATGTGAATAATGAGCCCATTGATTATTTGTGCAGCGTGGCACCGAGATAGTTTATGCGCAGGTTTATTAATTTGTCAATAATTCATGCGGTAAGAGTGTGGGAAAGTAATGTTACACTATCGATTCCTGATTTTAGAGCCGCCCGGCGAAATGTATGCCAACAATGTATTAATAACAATCCGCAATGATAAATTAATAAATTGTTTAGTTTTACTGTTATTTATATTTAGAATGTAAAATAAGAAAAATTAAATTTTACTACGAGATTTTATCGAATACCATAAAATCACGAACTTTACGATTAAGATGCGGAATAAAAATTGTATAGAAAGCACGAAATATGGCGCGAATATAAACGTTGCATGTAAGTTAGAAGATAAATTCCTAACTGGAAGCTATAAGATTGTAATTGATTAAGCCGATGTACGAGACAAACAGCGTTTCTTTTCAGTGAGTAACTTCTTAGAAATTAAATGCAGTTAGACAATGTTGCGTCAATTAAATAATGAATGGCTTTTAAGGGCTGTAATAAAACTGCTTATTCCTTTATGAGAAAATAAATTGCCTCTCCGCTTGTAACAATAAATCCGAAAATCTTAGAATCTAATCATTCTTTACAGCTGTGTTAATTAAGACTACTTTTTACCTTTTCAACGTGTTTACATTAAAATCTCATATCAAACAGCAAACTTGTGATTACATTTTCTTATAGACAAGTGCTAATTGAAATGCTAACTGTAAATAAAGGCATCGACTCAACGCAACGTAATATTAACATTTATTTGTAAAAATTTCAAAGATTTCGCAAGATATTTGAAAAATTAAATTTGTTGATAGTAATAAAACATTCACAACGAATTTTTTCACTACCGACTCGCAATTAATTCAATTTTAATATCGCCAACTACAATTTTCTATTTTCTTTCTAATTTTTTAAAAGCATATTTAAAGGATAAGCTATAAAAATCAGTTTGCTTCTTTCATTCTACCGTGACGTTTACACTTTCGCAACGTTCGACGTTGTTAGTTCGCTAATCACAGCGCGCCAGTAAAAATCGACTTCAAAGGTCACACCGCCTCGCAAACTCTCGCTCAAGTAGACACAAGCCGCAGCTCCGCATTGATAATCGTAAGCCCGTATGTAGATCATCTATATTCGCCTAGATAAAGCGGGTCGACGTACTTGCAGCCTCCCCCCCTCCTCCGTGCCGCGGCTATCTCGCGCCGAGAGACGCGGCTTTAATTGATCAAATGCATACGGCGTTGATGATTATTGCGTGTACGCGCTGTCAATGACACGAATCGCGCCCGTTCAGAGATTTAGCCGTGCCTATATCCCTCGTTGCGCGAAGGCGCACGTAACGCGCTCAATGAGCGGCTTCGTTTCACGAAGTGCTTCTGACGGTAATTCGGGTCTTCGGTGCGCGATGATTTATGGGGGGGAAACGATTTATCCCCGAGAGCTCTCGAGAAATAGTTTAAGGCAATTTTATTCGGAACCGCAAGTCCGTAAGTGGGCATAAACTTTCTCCAGCTGGTGGAGGGAACAATCAATTTCGATATGAAGGTGTGTCCGCGCGCGCTTTCGATATTTAATGAAACGAATATTTTATGGGATCGTTTAGCAACAGTGTACATTGGGTTACTGCTCGCTCTTATCGTTTTCTTTGGCACTAAGTGATTACGCGCCAGTGTATATCCACCTGTAAAATGAAAGCGCGCATTTTTTGCATTACGATAGAGATCTGCAAGGTAAGATTGTAGCATACTTTATCGTCAATTTTTACGTAACCCTCCCTCGCGCGAAGCCTAATCATTTTTCAACTTAAATAAATTTTCCGGACTAAAAGGCCGCAAAAAAAAAAAACACCCAATCGTCCGTCCAGCTTCCGCGGGGACATAAACGAAGCGCCTACCTCGCAATCCGCATAATTTCCCGCCGACAGCGTGACAGCAGCACGCACTTGTACACGTTAATGAAAGAGGAAGCGTGACTCCCGATCGCCGGGGCCGAAAAACATCAAGGGGCGGCCCGTCCTCGGATCGACTGGCCGCATCATCAAACGCGCCCATAAACACATCGAAGGGGTATATACACGCCGTGTTGCAGCCGCGAGACGCGCGCACGCGTCTTGCATTTATGTATGAACGAGGGTCCGAGAGCCGACCCTTTTACGCTCGGCTTTTAATTTTACTCGAGTTATTGTGGGAATTTTGACCTTTAGGGGTTTCGAGGAAACTGGAATTCAGGAGTGAGCGAATTTTTTTATTTTTACGTATCGTTATTTGAGTTTTTAATTTTTTCGTACCCTTAGAAACTCGATATATTGACTTTTCAGCCTCCTAGAAATTCGGGGTTTTTTTATAATAAAATTAGATATGGTCATAGAAACTTTTTCAGACGTAAGTATCCCGAACTTAACTAATAAATCAATCGCTATCCCAAAAATGACCAATCAACAATGTTCGCCTGGCTAATTCAATTCTCCGAACTCGTCCTTAAAACCGCGTCGCATCGATACGTACACTCCCCCGTCGAACCATCGATCATCCTCGAAGCTCGTCCTCCTCGATTCACTTCGCCGCTGCTTCGCCGTACGGGAGCAGCGGGCAAAAGAGAGCATCCAGAATTCAGTCACCCCCCCCCCCCCAGCGCCAGTCGCCTGCCGCCGCTCGGCGCATTCCATAAGGTACGGCGCCGCTCGCCTCGTGTCGGACAAGCGCCTTGTGTACCTGCGGCGTATCGATAAGACAAGCCCCCCGTCCCCGACAAGACAAATAAGAGCGCGGAATTGTAAATTATCGAGATTAGGCGGGGGCTGCCGCTGCGCGATGACAGTGACACCTTGTTACCTCGCGCGCGAGCCCCGCGCGCGTAACACTCTTTTTGCAGGCCGCCTCTCTCGGCTGCGGGGCTCTCTGAATACTCGATTGTGTGTACTGATTTGAAAGAGCCGGCATTTAATTGAATGTCATTAGGGAAGAGTGGTACTTGTAGGCGGCGCGAGATGGCCGATATAAAGCCTCTGGCGCGCTCGGATATTACAGCTGAATGCCGATGAGAAGTTATTGTCGGCGGCTTTCGAGATATTTTTGTGAACGACGACTCTCGAAGAATGATTCGTATTCGTATTCGTGTCGCCGGCACGGAAAATGGAAAGTTAATTGTAATGACAAAATTTGTTTAAAAGTTTCAATTTCCTGCTATACAGATTGGGTCTTTCGGGTACGATTAAGGATCATTTTTTTTTTTATTGATTATTTAAAATTTACATACTATTAAATAAATCGAATTACACGGCAAGTGCGTTATTAAAAATAAACTCGACTTCCCGCTTAAAATGCACTTTTTATAAAATTAATTTATGTATCTCGAAAATTTATGAGGTATCGGTGAATGTCGATACTTACTCAAGGACGTACCTAAAGGCACGGACTTTTGTCGCCGCGCACTCGAATAATTACAGCCGCTCCTTTTCCTCGAATACACGCGTTATTATCCCCCGGCAGGTCGACAACAACGGCGGGCAAAAACGACTCGAAAGAAAAAAAACAGATATTATAATTAGCGTGATTAATGAATTAATTCCGATCGATCGGGCAATTACGAGAAAAGTCCATCTCTCTCGGAACGGGTAGCGGAGAGATATGCACGAGAGCGCGGTGACGGCGATTACGCACTCGGATCGCTGTCGGTCGCAGCTGCTCCGATCGAAATTGGCGCCGCGTGACATCTAACTGTAGTGCAGCGCTCTCCCTGTAAATTGCCCTCCGCAATCGAAAAAGCAATTACGCGAATTATTATTAACAGAGAGAGGGAGAGAGAGCGGGACGTGCCCCTTTCTCTCGAAAAAAAAGACTGCCTGCACATCACTCCGCGCGGCTAAATTAATTAGTCGAAACTCTTGGGTTGAAATTGGAACCGGGAAACTGATCGGGATTGATCGGCCGCGCGGAACGCAGAAGCTGCGGTAAAAATTCGTACAAGTGAAATTTTGATTTAAATTCCTGGCCTGTCCGATGAATTTAGAAATGCATTCTGATGCTTTAGACTTAAGTTTCTTAACGTAATTAAAGGTAACTTTTCAGATGCTGATTAATCGGGATATGTGTATTTTACTTTATATAGGTATTTAAATTTGACACATTTTAGATATTAGCCTGTCATAAAACTGTAAAACGAATCTAGTGCGTGCACAAACTTTCTATTTATATAGAATATATATTAGAATATTTCTGAAGGACTAGTATATTTAATCTACGAATTACAAAATTATTGTCTACCAATCAATGAAAAGTCTTTAACAGAGTTAATGATTAGAAGCCTCAAAATTTTAATCCACGTAACAAACGACAACACCGCGGCGGGAGAAAAAAGCACGAGATAGAGAGCGTAAACTTTTTTAAAAATTAGGGAACCTATTTATAAACACTCGAGCCCCCGAAATAAAGCGTAGAATCTCAGGGATTTATCTCCGGGCAGTAGCCGGCAGCTCCGACTAGTATTTATAACGTAAATCGATCCTCGCACCGATGCGGCAAAGAAAGATAGCTCTCGCGCGCGCGCGGGAGGGGGAGGAGAAAAGAGCTCGGTGACAGCTTTCTCCGCGGGCGTAACGCGAGTCGCGCTGCATAATTAATCGGGTCGCGATAAAAAAAGTGCGCGCCTCGCGACTTCTTTTGTTTTCGCAGCGCGGCGGCGGCTGCACACAGCGCCTCGGGAGAGGCAAGAGGTCTGAAAAATCGCGTAATCCTCTCGCACTCGCCGCTATATTTATACGCGCGACGCGCGAATAAATAAACAATATTTTACGGGATTGCGGGCGCGCGCGCGCGATGCGTCGTGAAAACAAAATCGTAAATCTTTTGCGAATTTTTATGAGATTCGCGGCGTTTAGCGTTGTTGGCGATATTCAGATTTGCATCTTAATGTGTATTCTAGCAATCGACGTTGTATATCGATAACAATTATTTAAATGAAAAGAGGATGCTAATTAGCTTGTATTCTAGGCTAATGATCTCATCAGAAATTAGCGAACAGTTGAAGGTAAGAGAATGTCTTATATCGAATCTCATTATGGGAAATATGTTAAATGAGTAACAATTGTAAGCGTACTTGATGCATATAATTATCGGAATATAAATAATTTTTTTCCATCGAGTATTTACTTGTTCAAAAAAGCCTGTTTATCTTACAGTTAAAATAAACATGAGAGTCATAACAGCGAGGATTTCGGATTTGCATAATGAAATTCAAAGAACTAGAGATAGAAAAGACGTTACAATGTCTGTATTAATTTATTAGAGCGGCTAGAAATATTCTCTCTTTATTATCTGCGACGCAAAAAATGACTGCTTATCGTGAAAACCGAGTGGATATTTAAAACTATTTATTATTTATTTGATTTGAATAATTATCACTGCGAAATCATGTGAGTGATAGCTTTTATACAACTAAACGATAAAAAGAGGATGGATTTTATTCGAAATTTTTTTATTTCAAGACAGATTGTTCGCCTATGACTTACGTAGTTTCGAAAGATTTGAAATTAAAAAAAAGAAATTTATTTCTTGTGTTTAGTTTGAAATTAAAAATACGATTAAATCACTGTAAATCTTCTTACGTTGCTTTGGAAATTTGTCACGTAAAACTTTTCGTCAGAATTTCACGTTATAATTTATGATATTTTTGATTTGGTATTTAAATGCTAATAAAAATTTTAATTTTATGCATTTTACAATGTTTTTGCATTAAATGTGAAACTTGTAACTAAAACGTGAAACTCTAATTACGTTTAATAAATTATTAATATTCAAATCGTAGGCATCAATAATTTTCTAAATCCTTCAAATGTATAAATTTTAAGTAACGCAGATCTCGAGATTTCGCATTTCTCGTAAGTCTTACCGTGTGCTTTCAAACTAGTTTTTAAATTTCTTATAATTAGAACTGCTCTAATTCACAAGAGCCGAGGCTAATTACAACTTCGCTTTTTGACTTATTATTACGTGAATTTATGTCTCTGTGAACAAATATATTAGTTTTAATATGCGGGCGCTGAACTTACTCGCGCAGAAGTCAATCTTAAAACCATTCTTTAAAAAAATAATGACGGATCATAAAAGCAAATGCCAAGTCTCGCAAAGAATTCGGCAAATCGGGCAATTTCTTGTTTTCATTCCGTTAATTCAAGCGGTCCTATCAGTCTCGTGAAAAACATGCTATCCCGATCGACACTGACGATCCCCGTCATCCTCGAAATCCGAGTACCAGCACTTTATCAATCACCTCCCGTCACGGCTGCACAATGCAACGAAAACAATCCCCTTCCCGCCTCTACCCACCTTTGACAGCAGCGTTGACCCGGTCGAGGTTGGCGAGGGTCAGCGGCAGGGGTCCGAAGTGCATGACCACTCCAGCGTCGTCGACCCTCCTGGCCATGAAGATGCCGGTGAAGCTGCGCCTGATGTAAGCCGCGCAGGTGTCGTTCGCCTCGAGCTCGACGATCTCCCCCAGGCGACCCTTCATCGCCCTCTTCACTTTGACGTGCAGACGTCCGGCGCGCATGTCCTTGATCTTCCCGGTGAACACGTAGTCCGACTGCTTGACGCGCTCGGCGAAGATCGTCTCGTTCCTGATGCTCGACGTCAGGTTCGCCCGGCACTGGAGCAGCTCGTCGGTCGAGGCTCCGGCCAGCAGCGACATGCAGCCCAGCAGCAGGGCCGCCGACAGGTAAGTTTTCGACAACATCGGAGCCATCGTCGCTTGGTTCGCTTTATTCGACGATTTTCATTTCTCTCGGAACGCGCCGTCGATCGAGCTCTCCTCGACGGGTATATCTATATCGAAATATTTCCTCCAAGCTGTATTTGTCGACTAAACACAAGCCGAGAAACCCTCCCGTCGCAGTGTCCTCCTCTTCGAGCGGCGTGAAAAACTCGCAAAAAAAGTGAATCATTCAGCGGCGCGCTTAGTGGAAAACGGCGCGTAAAAGCGTCGTACGCTCTCGGTCTCGCGCTTGCGCGTGATCTTGAGCAACAGGTTGGCGCCGCGGCTGCCTTACGCGCCCACGCGAATTCGTATGTATATCGGCGCGCTGATTTCCAATCTCTATGTATACTTGCTTTTCCCACCTTAACGCCGAGCTCGCGATTTTATTGCGCCGTCAGGATGGATCGCCGCTACCGAACGCGATCTATCGTATCGCCGCTCGATTGCGCTCTCTCCTGCCCTTCTCTTTGTTTACGCGCCGAGGCGGATTTTTAATCGAGCCTCGGATGTACTCACGCGGCTCCTCTTATCGGTCGGGAAGATTATTTCGTCGATTGTCGCCTTTAAAGGAAGCGGCGGACTTTCACGGATGCCGACGTTGCCGGTGCGCACTGCCGGTTTCACGATTTTTTTCACGAGCAACGCACTCGAGTCCTTTACCGTCGACACTCAACGATTTTCAATCCTCGGCCTGTACCGCGCACTTTTCACCGCACATGACACCGAGCCGAATAATTTCACACTGCTGAGTTTTCTCCGACAGACAGTCGTCACGTCCGTGAGATCGCAAGTCGATTCGGCGGACACTCAAAAGCCATTATCTCGGCACACTTTCGCAAAGCCTCACTCGAAACTTCCTCCCGATATTCCCCCGGGGAGAGGACTGGAACTTGGCTCTCCTCCCTTCGAGTTCCGGCAGAAAGAAGGCGTCCGGGTGCGCGCGTGTCGCGAGACTGTCGAGTGC
Source organism: Ormyrus labotus (assembly GCA_035582975.1). Lineage (NCBI taxonomy): Eukaryota > Metazoa > Arthropoda > Insecta > Hymenoptera > Ormyridae > Ormyrus > Ormyrus labotus. The sequence continues at coordinate 25,749,068 of JAWWEO010000001.1, read as the reverse complement.
CTACTAGCGCGCGTGGCCGGCACGCAGAGTCGTAGGCAAAGAAGATAGAGAGAGAGAGAGAGAGAGCAGAAGAAGGGAGCAACGCACACGTCGCGGTGGTTGGTGGTGGGCTCTCGGCACGCGCTCGAGCCAGTGTATACGTAGCGGCTGCGTAGGCGTGCGGAGAGCCGGGCTCCGGAGGCAAAAGAAGCGGAGAAAGAGAGGTGTGCGGGGAGGGAGCGAGAGAGAGAGAGAGAGGGCAAAGAGCCGATTCCCACTTCCAGCCCCGAGCCGCGTGTGGGTGATGCCCGCTAGTCAGCGCGAGGCCGCCGATCGGATGCCGATGCGCAGCTCCTCTCGGCCGCTGACTGCTGCTGCTCCCGGGAGGAAGCCGAGGCGGCGGTTTTTTTAGCGGGCGCGCACTGGGTCATAAGGAAGCTGAGGATGAGCGGGCTTTTGAAGCTTGGATCTTTACTCGAATAATGATGGAATTCTGTATCGCTCGAGTGCGTGATTTTTTTGTTTTCGCAATCGAAATGTTGTTTAAGTATACGCGATGATAATAATCTTTGGAAGCCATTTTCGGTTTGCAGATATAAAAGCGTCCATTGATTTCTGCAGCCGTCAGCTGCACTGTACAGGTTCTGTTTTACTATTCGCCTATACGAGTAATCAAACGAGTAGGCGCATGAATTCACGTATAGGTGATAGATAAATTAAAGATAATGGGCTGCTTTATAATGAAATTAGAGCAATTCTGTTGTTATGCAAATAATATTTATTAACAATAATCATAATGAGATTATTAAGGAAGCAATAAACCTGCGGATACTTATAACATTATCTTGTTTGCCAATGAACTTTAAACATCGCGTGTAATAGTTAAGTACTACGTAGTAAATGTGTCGTACCTACAACATTAGCTTTAAACAAGTTTTTTTTTTTTTTTTTAAACAAAGTAAATGAAAAGTGTAGCTTTTAATTACAACTCGCATTCTTCGGCGGTGTACCTGACTATCGGAAATACCGAACCTGTATGTTTAACGAAATTTATGATGTGTTAGGCTAACACAAGTGCTTTAAAATTTGACTTTATTGGAAAACCACCGACGTCGACGGGAAACGACTTATCTACGGGTACTCGACTTTCCACTATATTTTCAGGCCCTTATTCAAGATTTCCTCGTAGCCCGGCTCATAAATTCCGCTTCACATAAAATAGCCTCGTTCGACAAGTGTACACTCGGATTAGGGGACAAGGACCTTCCCACGATACAATGCACTGGACCGGGAGGTGCTTGAATTTTATATTCCAGCACTTTAAGTAACAATGAGAAATGCTGTAAAAAATTGGGGACATTTTCGTCCAGATCACTAAATTACGATCCATATATATTTAATCGTTATTATTTTATCTTTTGCTTCAATTTTATGTTTTTTATACGACCTGAATCTAATAATGTTTTTATTTTATTGCATTATCACTTTCGAAATCAAGTGAGACTTCGAATGTTCGTAATATTTATGTGTGTAACGTCATTATTTCGTCTCTCTCTTTTCTCTCCTTCCCTGACAAAGCCATGGGAGACTTGACTTGCTCACTGAAGCGAGGACAGAAGCGAAGTTCGACCACGACTGTCAGGCACCGAAATGAGGAGTCGGTGAGCGCGCGCCATAACGCGGCAGAAGCGAGCAAGCGCCTCCGCTCGCCGAAATCTGCACGGCCGACCTCCCCCCTCACTTGCATCAATGCGAGCGAGCGTCTTTCTCTCTTTCTCTCTCTTGCTCTCACACACGAAATTTTGTGCGTAAAATTGTTGAAAAGAATAAGAATGTTTATCACACTGATCCTTGAGATTATTTCTCTGTGGCGTGAATTTTCACGCTACACATGATTCTACTTCTAAGAAAACTTGATATTAAATGCTGACACAGAATGACAAATTTATCAGAAATTCTTGCAGACATCAGAGTACTTATTACTTCTCAGTGATAGTTATCAGACTTTCCGCAAGGTAGCTATTAAGAAATTCCATTATTGTAAACCGGTGGTCAATAAATCATCATTACTCAGAGTGGTGCAGTATTTACGTTACTTTTTATACTGAATAAATGAATAAAAATGACGTCCAGCTTTCCTCTCCAATCGGCGCACAGAGAAAATTAAAAATACAAGCAGCAGCTACCACCCCAAGCACTCCAACAAAATTTCTGCCGCCGCTCCGCAGTTTTATAAAATTCATCCCACCCAAAAACTAGTTTAATTAACAATCGCAAAAAGCCCTCGAAACATCCCGTTTCTTTAATTGCGCACTTACAACGCACAGACCCTCATTATCCCCGGGGTAAAAAAAAAGGCGAGCGAAAAGAAACCGAAAGCTTTTTGGCCTCTTTAAGCCACTCGTCGTCGTCGCCGTCGTCCGTCCCGCGAAGGGGGGCTCCTTCTGGCGTCGGTCAGCTGGTCATAAAAGAGCGCGCTCTTGCGTTGTCGTCCAGTGGTCGGCGCATGATATATTCCCCGCATGCATCGCTGACGTTGACATAAGTCTCGGGGCCCCGAACACGGCGCAAATCGGTATCCGCGACCCATTAACTTCTCTCCGCCGCTCGGCCGCTCGTTAAAATAAATCCCACTGTTTCGTGGGTGTAAGTGTATACGAAACCGGAACGGTTCGCCACGCGCTTCGTCTCACGGACTCCGAGAGAGAGAGAGGTCTGTATGAAGAGAGCCGACCAAATTTAATAAGCCCGGCCGATCGTAATGTGCAAAGGAACGAGCGCATCGCCGGCGATCGGATCTCCGCTCGCTCTGTTTCAGCCGCGCGGCCGAGGGGGGCTTGTTTTTCTGGATTCTGGGAGGCGCGAGAACTTTTACGGAGTCGCGACTCGTGAGGCAGGGCTTTTAAGTGTTTTCGAGGAAAAAAACCCGCACTGCCAGCCCGAAAATGCTGAAATATATTCAGGGGGGTATATCCGGGCAGTGTACGCGAAATTGAAAATATCAAAATTACTAATTTATATTCTATTACCGCGAGCAATGAAACGTAATGGACCTCGAGTCTCGCTGGGTCTCCCCCATAAAATCGGATTTTTCAACGAGCATCACAAGCCATTCGAATCGCATAACTTACTCGATCAAGCCCTATTCTTCCGCGAGCGAGGAGGAGCCTCCGATTTTTTCGAATCCTCTCTCGCCCATTGAATTTTTCCTTGCATTCAGTTCCGTCGCAGAGGTGCACCATAAAAGCCCGCGCGTACTTACGTCGAACGCGGGGTTGTCGACGCGCGTTTTCTCTCGCGTGGGCCCCGCTAAAAGCCGCGGCGAGAGAGACGCGCCGTTTCGTTCCTCCGCGGTTTATAAAACGGTCTGCATCGTCGGCGGCCGTTCCTGCCTCCCTTTTCCCGAGTCCTTTTCCCGCGAGCGATAACCGCCGCGGCGCGAAAACGCGATCGCGTGCGCGCGACGAGAGATCCGCAATTAATCGTCGCGCGCGCGCGCGGTATACGGTTGCGTGCGCGCATGCGCCAGTATATTCATCGTCCAGTTTTTTACCCTCTCATTGTTCTATTATACCGCGGCGATCCGCCGGGAAGTATAGATCTGTTTATGGGTTATATCGCTCGCCGAGGATTAGCGGAGGAGAACGCTTTTTTTCCCCTTGTTGGGGGAGCAGGGGAATTACGAGCTCGGGATTAATGGCTATTTGAGTGATTTTAATTAATGCGGCTATTTCTGAAACAAGATCGGCTGCCCGAGATTTATGGATTGGACGAGGAATGGCGGATTCCTTGATTCGCGTTTTATGAGGAATGGAGAGCTGCACGTTAGATATGTGTTTATTTACGCTGCCGCTAATTAATTACTGTCCTCTTCATTTTATGTGCGATGAGATCATTACTTTAATCATTTAGGATTGAAGATTTTATTTGATGTCTTAAATTTCCTATTTGACTGTAAAAGTTTTTTTTTTTCAACTCAAAATCACACGCGTCTTTTAACTGGAAGCTTTAAAAAATTTCGAAAAATATAGTGAGATAATAAAAAAACAGTTTATTGGACAAAAGTTTGTTCCCTCGAAAATGTGCCATTAGCACTAATCTATTTAGAAAGTTAAAGGGGGAAAGACCCAAGTGAAAAAACATAAGCGATCGTAAATTTCACGTAAGCCGTAAAAAATGAAACACTTTCAAATTAAATTTCCTGTAGTCCGCTCTATAAATATAAACCCTTTTCAATCTCTTAAGCAAAGTAATCCAAGAGATTCCACAAAAGTCAAGTCTTAGGCTGCAACAAAATCTCAGAAATCCGGAAAATATTGTAATACCGCGTAATAATCTTATCAAAAAGCTAATAAAACGTTCCGATATGGTAGCTATTTAAAATCCATATTTTACTAATAGCAAATCATAATTGCACTTAGAAAATTTCATTCGAAGCTGCATGCTCACATTTTCCCGCGAGCGCAAATATCATTCACACTGTCTCGGAATTTATCAACTAAGCGCAATAAAGATCGTAAAATACAATTACGCCGGCTAAATGTAAATACCATTTTTCAATTAAGATAACAGGCGCTAAATTTCGCACCCATAAAAATAACCATATCTACGATTGCCCCAATCAAATTGTCGAGAATTATTAAGTCATGCCGTGCGTATTCCAGAAAAGCGGCGACGCGCTCAATAACCTTTTGCGAAGCCCCGCGCGAAGATTTACCCAAGTTTCACCCCGTTTTTTTCCGCGCCGCCGCCAAAAGGAAGGCGGAAATCTAGACGCACGCGGCGAGGGGAAGTCCGCCGCGGCGATAAATTTCGAGATAATCCCTCGGCGCGCGATATTCTCTCGATTTCCTCGCTTGCATTTAACTCGGGAGAATGAGAGAAACCGTGGGCCTCTAAATGCCCACGCGCCGGACCATAATTGCGGAGCGTATAAAACCCTCTCCTCGCGGACGTGGGATCCTTCGCGCGCGCGCGCGCGCCCGCTCACTTACCTTCGAAATGGACGTTATTTATGTAAATATTTATTTATGCAGTATTTGCGCGGAGAATCGGCCGAGAGCGGGAGGATAAGAGAGTTTGATCCGAGCCCGCGCTCGCGGTTGCGTTATTTTCGTTCGTCGCTTTGATATTGCAATGGGAAAATGCTCGCTGGAAGCGAAAGTTCGTGCTCGCTAAGGATAGCGCTTCGAGCGGCATTAGTGCAGCCTAATCCGATTTTATACCTTCCGGTACAGAAAAAAAAAAAAAACAGAAAAAAAAACGAGTATAACGTGCGTTTTGACTGCGGAAGATTTTTATCTGGATTAAAGATTATTATTATCATTAAAAAAGTTTCTACGCGTTTATGCTTTCGAGTTTATTTTGCAATTTTTAAGTGAAAATTCACGTTTGAATAATTAATACTTTTGCGAGCCTCGACTTTGTTCGGCAACAAATTAATTATTCAAGGCAAAGCGTTCCACAGAGCAAAGCTTTCCGATCGATTAATCAACGTCTCATTAGAGAAAATAAAGCTCGCGAGTGCTTTAAATTCTAAAATAGCGATTTTCCGCAATAAGAGCAGCCGAACGCATTGACCCAGAAATGGCGGCATAACAAACCGTCGACACTCCAGGAGCGAGAGGGCCGCTTCTATTTCGGAGCGCGCTCGCATAGAGCGCTCACAGCGAAAGCCGCGGCCATGTCCAGACAAATCAAAAGAGACACTCTCGGCCCGGCCTTTTCTCCGCGATGTGTGGATGTAACGCTCTGGGGCTTTGAAGGAGGTTACGTAGTCTTGTATGCAGCGCGCCGTACTCTTTTTCCCGGTGGCAGCGGTCCAAGAGCCGCTGCGCCCTACCCGAAGAAAACTAGACTTCGCGACGTCGCGTGGCTTGATAAATGAGATGCGCGGATTAAGCGGACGCCCGGATTTTGTCGCGGCCTTTTGGAACTCGGAAAAATCTCCGACAAATTCATTTGCGGGCTTAAGGCGGGGAAGGTTTATGAGGTGACTTGGCGCTTGTTAAAATTAACAGTGCGACTGGCCTTTTTCAGATTTTGTAAAATATGCTTCGGTCGCGTATATAAAGAACAGTTGTAGCCTTAATAAAATGTTATTGCTTTACGCGTACGTCGTAACGGAATAATCAATGTAAAGTGAAAATAATTTTTTGGCGTACTCGAAACAGTTAAACGTCGTAAATTTAATATGAGAAAGATCGAATATTTTATATAAAAAAAGGCAGACAGACGTATTCGCAGAGTCAATAAAACATTTGATTAGTTCATAAAATTATCGTCTTACGGACGTAAATGAAGCTCTGATACAGTTAAACGAACTACTTCAAGTAATCTACAATTAACACTTCAAAGGCGTAATTAATTTTCCAATCCCACCAGTCGATACCAATCCGAGCCCAAGATAAATTGCAGTACAGAATTATTCGTCCCTGGTAGCGCCTCAAAAACTAATTACCAGCCCTTCGAAACACCAGACAATCCGATTACTTGTCCGGGCATCAAAGCCGAAAACGCCGCGCGACTAATACTTTTCAGCGTCGCTTGCGCGTCGCGCTCGAAAATAAATGTAAATTGCCGCTGTGTCCGTCCACTCGCATAAAACATGAGCGAACGAGAGAGAGAGAGAGAGAGGGGGGGGGAGGAGAGACGGTAGCCAGACACCTGGCGAGCGAGCGCGAGAATGAAATTCCCCGGTCAGCCGTGTCTTCGTTCGGCTACTTCATTCCGCGGAGGCGCACCGCGACGCCCGAAAATTAACCGTCCGGTTCGTTTTGAGCGCTCGGGGAGGACGGTGTGCTCCGATCTCGTTTGGATTTATTAAACGCCGCGTTTTTTCGTTTGTGAATGTTTAATGAGGGGATTTTTAAAAAAGATGCAATTCGATCGCTCGCTTGGCTGTATATTCGTCAAAAATTAGTTATTTGATTATTAGGACGACCTATAATCGAGCGAATGATTACGTAAAATAGGTTAGAATCTACTAAAATCGCTCTTTCGGCCCTCTAAATTAAATTACAATTATCGTAGTAATAATTAATTACCCTCGAACGTAAATCACGTCCGTCAAACAAAACGGACAAGAGCTCCAACCCGCAGACTCAATACGAAAAAAAAAGCAAAAAAAAAAAAAAAGGCAGCAAATACGGTGTGCGCCAAAGAGCAACATACCCCAGCTGATGCAACAATGTATCGCACTCGGTCGAAGGCTAATTCGCTCGGGGCTCGATTCTCCTAAGCGGAAATCCGCGCGCAGACGCAACAAGGGCTGCGCTGCGCGACCTCGCGAGGGCACGCGTCAAATAAGGGCGTACACGCACCGCGCGCACTTAGCATAAGCCTCGGCACCCGAGGCGCTCTCTCATCGTATTTCATGCCGCGAACCATAACCGCGCTCTCGCGCCGCTCGCTCCTTTTTCTTCCTCTCTCCCGTTCTTTCTTTATTGTATCTCGGCTGGCTTTTATTTGCTCCCGAGTCTCCTTCGGTTCTTTTTCTTTATACTTCTGTTTTACTTCGAGCCTCGTGCGCCGCTTATTGCGCCGTTGTTTGTTTGCTCTCTCGGCTTTCGAGCGCTTATCAATGATTTGTTGCTTTCTTTAACTTTTCGACTGTTTGCCCCGCGATTGCTCTTCCAGCGGCGCGTTTTTTAATGCAATTTCGAACGTTAAAAGACAAATGTGGAAGGCGGCGCGCATAATTTTTTAATTATGGACGGCTTGATATTTTAACGGAGGCGGGCAATATATTTTCTCGCTGAAAGTGGCGCGTAAATCGTCGTTTAAAACAAAATTCACTAAAAAATTATAAACACTTAATGATTAATCAGCGTAAAGGTAATTGTTCAATTATGCATCAATGCTCGTGATAAACATGCGCGGAACACGTGTTCCTTAACGACGTCAAAAATTAAAACGAGCACGCGAAAAGAAGGCAATCGAAACGAAGATTATAACGTGGGCGTATTAACGTTAGTAACAAAGTTCGCCAAGTACACTCGGTATATTTTAATTTGAACCATCCAGATAAAATCTCCAAATGATGCATGTATCAATCACCTTCAATAACGATGAGTCGGATTTACGACAATTCGCTTAGCCCCGATTAACAAAACGCACCAATGAATAAATTAAATCGGCCTTCCCTCGTCCTTTTTTCCCGCGTCGATCGCCGCGTATTTTCTCCCTCTCCCTTCGCGTTTTTTTTTGTTGGCCGCGCTCCGAGTATAGTCTTACTCGCACCTCTCGCCGTGTTTTAGTTCCGCTTTCTATTCTCGGCCTTTATAATCTTCTCCTTTTTCTCGTTCGTGAGCCGCGAGAGATAATCGGACCCCGGTCACGTGCACCTCCTTGCACTTCCAGAAAAGGAAGTCACCTCTATTTCCTGAGAGCTCATCTCTTTCTCTCTCTCTCTCTCTCTCTCTCTCTTTCATGTTCTCCGCGACTTTACTTACAGGGAGGCTACCGAGATTACGTGAACGGTAATTATTTCTATATTTATTTATTTATCCGCAATCTCGGTAATTATTTCTATATTTATTTATTTATCCGCAATCTCGGTAATTATTTCTATATTTATTTATTTATCCGTAATCCGTAAGTCGGTTTCGGTATTAGGATTAGCGTGTTGATTCATTTTATTTATTCTGAAGTAATACAGAATCGGGAAAGTCTTTTAACGCGAAAAAGATTAAGTGCATACAATTCTCAATTACAAAGATTGAGAGCGTGGCAATCAACAACTTTATAAGAATTTAATAATAAAATTACCTTACAGACCAGTGCCCGCCTTGCATAACCGATTTCCACATTAATCACTTTATTAAACGCGCAGAATCCAAACAAAGAAAATCAATTAAAAATCGCTGATTCTCACAGGCGCACGGCTACTCCGTCCTCGTCAGCTTCTCATTTTGCCTCTCTCTCTCTCTCTCTCTCGTTCTCCTTTTCCCTCCCCGCTCGTATTCTTTCTTTTGCGCTTGCTTTTAGTTCTCCCGGTCCTTACCTTCTTATGCGCAGCGTTGCTTGTTCGCTCGTTTGTATAACTGATCGTCGGGAAGCATGACTTATTCTCGCGGGTCTTTTGCCTCGGGTGACGCCGGCAATTGAACCTCTCTCTTTCTCTCTCTTTCTCTCTCTCGCTCTCTCGCCCGCTAAGTTCCAAGCGCGAGCACTCGATACTTTGAATCCTTAAAAGCCTCGTAAAGTACGCCGACTTAAGAGCCGAAGATAACTTCGCTCGGTGCATCCCGTGGGACCCTCTTCTCTCTTCTCGCTCGTGGATTTTGGATAAATATGGAACGGGATACTGGGCGCTTCGTTTACGCCGAGAGCGGGACTGCTTCCGCAGAGGATTCATTTTCGAAAAAAGTTTGTGCTGCGTTTTATGAAAGGGGAGACGGTCTTTGGTAGACGAGGGAGTTAACGAATGCCAGACGAATTGTGATGGCTTGATGTAGTGAAAAAAATTAAGTGATTTGATTTACATATGAACTTACATATGTTCTGTATTGGATTAGGATTGTATTAATTTATTATTTTTTTTTTTTCATATATCGACAGATTCATAATGACATTAATCTTTTTCTGATCAAGAAAAATGGAAATTTTAAATTCAAAAATTAAAATTTTTTGTAAATTGTAAATTCCACGGCTACTTGTAGAAAGTTTTTAGCAATATTGACCTACTACTGATATTTTTATATAGCCAGTCTGCAAACGTGTGCTCACTTATTCAAATAAAAACCTGCACACTTTTTCTTATGTCCACAGAGTCTGTTTAACCCTTTCTCACTTGAATTTGGTCCCCAGTAAATATATTTAAACTTAATTTCGTTACATACTTACACGTTCCAAAGCCGAAGGTTATTGTCTTTTCAATGATTTTTACAACCGGTTAAACTATGCTAGATTATTATTGTATCTCTCAATTGTTTTTATCATGCTTATTTTTTTCAAAGTAGAATATATAAAAGTAATTAAAAACTAATGTATAAGCAATATAAATGATTAATTAAATAGTATTAATCGTATTTTAAAAAATAAATATCACGTTACAATAATCTGCTTCCAATTTTTCAGTTTTGTTATTTTTAAGAGCTACTCTCAGTACCTGTAACAGAGATAAGGCGATAAACTCAGCGTTAATCCGAGCTGTTCCCCATTTTTCTTCCTGTTTATTTTCGTTTTCTTTTTAACGCTCCCCTGAGTCGTTTTTAACATTTTAAGCGTGCATATAAAATGCGTTCTATTCGTGCAATGGAGTGATTGTGAAACTTTAAAAAAATTAGAGAGTCATCAATTATAAATGGTTTGCATTACTTAAACTATCACATTAGGGTATCTTAATTTTTAAAAGAACGTCATTTTACAAGACACATTTCGTACTGGATAAAGCTCCGTGACTTCCTTTCCGTCCTGAAATTTTAATGGCCGATCGTAATTCCTTTGTTCCGACAAAATTCAATGTCAAGCTGACACTTAAAATTTACACGTAAACCTTCAGGTTTTCAAACAAGATGAAAAACAACGCCCATCGGTGCCATCTCGAACCGAATAGGTTCAAAATTTTAATTAGTCCAAAATCCGTCGTATCACGCCCTCGTTAACTTTTTAGCTCGCGCATCTTGATAAGTACGACACCGCGTGTCCTTAATAAATCTCCCTTTTCTCCGTCCCCCCTCCTCTTTCGACCCCTCTTCCCCTCCGAGCGCCACGGACCTGAAGCTCGAGTGCGAACGAACAGATTCCTCGGGATGAAATACGAGTGAAGAAGAAAAGCCGCGCGAACGGCGAGGGAAAAAAGCCGGGCCGGGGAGGGGGAGAAAAGAGAGACTCAATTTGGGCCGTTACAGGTCCGTCTATTGTCAGGGCTGTTTAAACGATAAGTCATTCTTGACGATAAGCCATTCGGAGGATGGACAACGGAGGTGAGAGAGAGAGAGAGAGAGAGCCTTACGAAATTTTCAGCGTGAAAGGCTTTATAACCGCTGTTTAAAGGCGATGCAGATTCGTCTCTGCCGCGTCGCTTTGTGGGCGTAAATGACGCGGCTTTGCGTTCAAGCGCTTCTCGAAGAGTTATCTATTCGATGCATCGATTATCCTTTATTTGGGCTCGGGAATCTATTGTGAGTTTTCTCAAAACGTTTACTAATTCTGTGATGCTTGTAATTGAAATTGTGACAATACTTTTTCTCGAGTTTTCGAAGTTGACGGAGGCATAATAAAGAGATGATTGATTTGACAGTAATATCTTTAACATTTTTAACCAGTAAACTTCAAGTGCTTGCAATCGAAATTCCATTTTCATAATAATGTGTAATATCCAATTTTAATTGTGTATTGTTTAAAAGTTACAAAATACACCTTTCAATTGTAAAATTAAATAATTTTTTCAAAATTCACTAGTCAAAGTAAAGTATAAACGAAACATTAATATGTACCAACAAATTTGATATTTCAAACCAAAGTCTTCGTAAAACCCCGAGAAAGGCAGCAACACACAGAATGGAGAAATCGCTATCTTACATCTTTCGGAAGAATTCCTTAATAGAAAAGGCAAGTACCATCAGCGCGGCTCGATTGAGTGGTTTGACCGGGTCGAGGTGCCAGTGCGCGCTTATACAGGATGACGGACAGGCGGCGCGCGAGATCCGGAATTCAAGTGACAGGATTTTTCAAATGAGCAGTTCTGGAGCAAAGGATTAGCCTGCAGTGCTAAACTCGGATTAGTTTCTCAAAAGATATACGGCTCACGTTGATGTAACTGAGACTTGCGTCGTGGATTAATGTAGACCCTTGACGCCTGACGGCTCGAGCGTCATCGTTTAATTGGGTTTGAATTTGAACCGGATCTGAAATTTTAGAGAACGACTCTTGATAAATCAGAACAAATGAGTTTTTAGTTGATGTGGAATTGGTAGCAAAAGAGAATGACAATTTTAATGCATTACTTTATAAATTTCAATTTTGAAAATTTGTAACTTTATTTTATTATCTTCCTGCATATAAAAGGTCGTTACGATTTCGAATATTGCTATTTATGATGAAAATTGAGTAGCATAAACCACCGCGGCAGAACAAAAAGTCACTTACCGTTCCGCGTATTTATAGTTTAAAGTAGTTACCGTGTGAAAATGAAATATATACACATGGACACTTGTGGCATGAACCACTTAGCACAGCGAGGCGTGGTCTGGTACCGAGATTTCTATCTCGTATTTATCTGCTTTTGAAGGGTCTAGGAAACGACCGTAGCTACTTGTCAAAAAGCACCAAATACCCTTGAAACCACTTGAAATTCCCTTATCGTAAGTTTACATACATCTTGCTTAATTTGTGAGGGAGCTCGGAGAATAATTCAAGAATTCCTACTTGATTATACACGCTACTCACAGTATTCAAATTTCCTCCATTATTCAAAAACCTTTCCCATTATTACCCCATCCACTCTGAGGCCGAAAAGCATGCTGCCCTGTAAAAATGTAAAAAAAAAAAAAAAAAAAAAAAACCCCACCATAACCGCACTGGTAACCTTTCACTTTCCCAGCCGCGCGATTCGTCGTCGGAATGAAAAAGCATCATCTAGCTCTATAAACAAAAGCCGAGCAGGCTCTCATCTGGCTGTCTCTTTAGCGAGCGGCGAATAATTCAAGCCGAGCTCTCGCACTCGGTGTCAGCTCGACGTCGCGTGCCGGTCAAAGGATCTCCTCTCTCTCCGCGAGCGAGAGCCGCGAAGGACAGGAGGAGAGGGAAGAGAGATAGAGCCGGGGGCCACGGCATAAATCGCCGGGGATGGACAGCGCGTCCGGCTAATTACAGAGATCCCCCCGTCGATTATCGACGGGCGCAGGGGTAATAATAAAGAATAAATTAATAAACTCTAATGCCGAGATGCTCCAGTGCGATAGCGCCTTTGTACGCGGGGATGCGCTGTGAATTAAAGGCAAGAGAGGGTTATTGATTTATCGGGCTGGCTGCATCTTCGCGCTTTCTTTTTCGAGAGGTAACTGGCTGGACGATGATTTCTTCGTTAGCTCTTTTCGATGGTTATTGGAAAGTGATCGATTATTTTCCTGAAAGTTATAAATATATAAATAATTTATTTATAAGCTTGCAATATATATTAATTATCAAATGTTAATTTGATTAAGAAAAAAATGTTCCATTTTAATAAAATAAATTACCCAATTTATTGTTCTGCATGCAAATTACACTTATTAAGTTCTTTCAACGAATTCTCAACCGAAATAAACCTGCAATAAATGACGGCTTTAGACCGTTTTCTAGAAAATCAGCGTTCCGGGTAAAGAGAGTGAATGGATCAGCAAGACCCACGCGGAAACGGCAAAGTATACCATTTCCTTCTCCGCGTACGCTCCGCATAAACACATCGGCGGCGGTATCTTCTATCATCTTTCGTTTATCTCATTGACGCTCCGGTCGATCAGGGCCCCGCGCGCGAGACTCGCTCCCAAGCACACACCTACGTGCCTTCGAGAGTTAAATAAAACTCCAGCTTCTAACGCGCGATAGTTCTGGGCCAGATCCAAGAGAGACTCGTTTTGAAACGCGATACGCGCGGACGTGTGTGCACGGCGCGCTCGCGGGCTCATTTGTACGGCGCGCGATAAGTGCGCGGGTCTTAAGTGACAAAATTAAGATATTCGATTTGCGACATTAATCAGTTTAATTATGCGATGCGATACGGAGGAGGAAAGAGCGGAAAATGCTCGCGGCTTCGGAGAAACTCCGGCTGCTGAGAACTGGAAGTGGACGCGGAGATTGAGATTAACGAAATCGCGGAGACGATCAGCTGATTTTGATACTCGCAATTAGGGTTGAGAGAAATTATAAGTTTTCTGATTGCTGATAATTTCTAGAGATCTGCTCGGGTGTTAGGCCTTGAAAAAATTGTCATTAGGTGTGAATTAGAGAAGTTAATTGTCCTGCATAATCTTTAGCAAATTAATGATTATAGCTAATATATTGTAATTTAAAATTTTTCCTTCGTCTTATAGGAAACTTTGTGTGGAGTCCTATCTGAAAGTCTTGGATTTTATTATTCGATTAATATTATTCATTCAATCAAGACTTAACAATGTATACAAGGCGTCCCGTTTTAACTTACACTTTAGCATTTCTTGTACTATTATTGTATTATTTATCAATAAGTAAATTATTTTCTTTATGAGAATATAATACAATTGTTATTGCAAGAATTGCCCTAGCAGCAAGGCGGAAAATGGTTCAACTTGGTGTTAAATTTGAAACTGTACGTCGTGCGCACAGTGATTAAAAAGGATCGTTCACATTCTTCGAAGAGGAACAACAACAGTATAAAATTTATTGCAAAAATTATCACAGTACAAGCTACTCATGTTTCTATCCAAATGCGCATAAAACTGTTAGTAGCATAAATAAAGACACTATACAATGACAGAGCAGCTAATTTGTCAGGATAAAGTGCAAATGTAGTCATGAAATATATCTTACGAACCTACTCGAGGTGCAAACAAAAGTAGGACGAACAGCAAAACATCGAAAAGTTAATTGCTACAAAACAATAAACATCAAATCCATGAATTCACTTCCGCGCCAATCAAAGACGCAAATCTCGGAGCGATCTCGACTATTTGCAGCAATTACAGTCAGAGCGGAAAGAGCAGCAAAAGTTAGCAGCGCCGCCGCCGCCGCGATTACGATCGTCCCGCGCCGCATAACTTTTCCCACCCGCGGTAGCGAACCGTTAAATCGCCGATCTCGAAATTATCCTCCTGGATGTATATATATGCTCGCTCGACGCCGGAAGCCGAGCGTGTGGGCTCTCCTTGCTCTCGTCTCGCTTATATTTAACGCGGAAATGTCGCGGCGATGTACCGAGCTGCGCCGTTCCTCGAGAGCGACATCGGCGGGCATTGTTCGATGACTCGCGAACTGAGAAGTGTCTATTAGGCCGGAGTCGATATGTCGAAGCTGAAGGCGGAACGCCGTTCGCGCATTCACTTATGCCTTATCTGAGATCGCTTTTATCGAAACTGTATCGCGAGAGCATCCCAATGGCTACCTGAGCGTTTGGCTGCGTAATTTATCGGTGATGTATGATAAAACAATTTTATTATAATTTCAGGTTTCGTTTTGTTTTGTATCTTGTAATTGATTGTGACTTTTCATATGTAGGTATATTAAAAACTTTTAAAAAAAAGTAAAAGGTTAGGCGAGTTTGATGTGTTTCGCATTATCATCGATGCCAAACACATAGTAAAT
>JAWWEO010000001.1:25646061-25733725 GCA_035582975.1 Ormyrus labotus | reverse complement strand
CCCCCGGGGTTTTTTTTTTTTTTTTTTTTTTTTTTTTTTTTTTTTTTTTTTTTTTTTTTCTTAAGAACTCCGTTTCTCGAAGAACTTTTAGTCCTTTTCGTATAGATTTTTACAATGATTTTCGAAACAAAATTTGTTTTTTATTAACTTAAAGAAAAGCAATCCTCTATTTGTATTGACATGAAAGTTGTGTAACGCTGTAAAAGTAATGAATATAAGTTACGGCGACCCAAATACAAAGTTTGAGCTAGTCAAAAGTTTAATGTTTGGGTTAACTCGAAAATTCATAGGCTATTCTGAAATAATTTAAATCCAAATAGACATTTTAATTAATATAAATCAGGCTGAAAGAACGAGCTCGGGCGCGCAAATTCAAAGTTACTCGCGCAAAATTCAACATAATTACAAAAACCATTACTTCCACGAAAGAAATCCGCAAGTTGGAGCGTAATTTGTTAATAAGTTCCGCGCAGCTCGGCAAACGAACTAAACTTGGACTCCTGGCACACATTATGGTACTAACTGCATGCATTGGCCTAAATGCTTAGTAGCTTCTCTATACATATACATCCTTACAGCTCACAATTAAATCTTTATCTTTGTCTTTTGTCTTTGTCTTATCTCTCTGTTCCTCGGTTGTCCTACAGTAATAAGGCGCTTCGCTCCGCTCTTTCTCTCTGTTGCTCCTACAGCTGAGAGTTTCTCTCATTAGACGGAAGGTAAATTAGCGAGCGAAGGCAAATACACGAGTAAGCCAGCCACCACCGCCAAGCTGACTGCTGCTTGTCTTTCCGCGTGTATGATTTTTTTTCGAGCTCTCTTTTAATATTGAGTAAACCTATTTACATATACACATTCCTGAAGCTTCAAAGTTATTTGTTCGAGTGATTTACGGTTTGTCAGATTTTACGTAAAAATTAATATTTTTAAGGTAAGATTAGCGGTCGAGCTTTTTTAAAGAATATTTTGGCTTTTTATATGATTCCAAATACAGTTTTCATAAACTACGTAAAGTTAATAGAAAATACGATGCATTTGTTCATTAATGTTACAAAGCTATGCAGATGATAATGGATTTCGGTCACATGAATTAATTATTATTATTCCATTTTATTGAAGCATTTATTTCTATTACGTTAGATCGGTAATTCGTTTGTGACTAACAAATAACCAAAGAAGAAATTATTAACATTTATTCCTTTTATATTGCTCTGAGCCAATAGTGCAGAAAAATATTCATAAACCAAAGATGTATCAAACTAATTTATACATATAATTAAATTGCGCATATCCTGCCATAAACAATGATGCGTTATTAACTATAAATCCGGTCGGAATCATTAATTACTCGGGCAATCCATAGCGAGGCACAATCAGTCGTGAAATACCAATAATTACCATTACATGCATCGTACACAATGTTGTTTCTCTTTTTTTCCGTCCACCTTATCTCTCTCTTCCTCTCTGGGGGAGCGGACGGCGCTGAACATGCAAAGCTCGAGAGATTGATTATTCCCCATCGGCCAGTAGCACTGACAAACTTGGCCTGCTGATAATAAACTTATACGCGCGTCTGGAGAAATGATCTTAGATGAACCGCTTTTATACCCAATTTTTCTTGCACAAGGAACAAGCTGCCGAGGACAAGTAGCCTGTCGTAACTTTCAAATGGCGAACTTTTATATTGATTAATACCACGGGAAAGTAGATGAATGTTCACCTGCATGATTTACATGGTAAATAGCTTCTCTAGTATAATTTAAAGTTCATTTTGTAGTATAAAGAATTAATCGCCGGCCTGTAATTTAAAAGTAACATCTGAGACGCAAATCGAGTAATTTCCTTAAAACACTCTTTCAGGAATTGCATTTCGATTTGGAGGATATAAACGACATTTTCGACTTCTATACCTTTATGGCGTGACTTTAACTAATTTAAAACGATCTGCGCACGTGGAAAACTGAGGAAGAAAGGAACCGGCGTTGCGCGAAAAAGAAAGAAAACGCCCTTCTCGCTGTAGCTCTTAGAGTGCGAAAGGGAGCGAATCATCTTTGGCCGCAAAAACGAGATAACAGCGAGGAGCGAGAGCTGAGAACCTGGCTGAACAACTTGAAATCGGATTTCCGAAGAGCGCGCACGTTTAATATATATACGATTTCGTTGAAATAACAGCGCTGGAAGGAGGAGCAGAAGTGCTCGCGCGAGCGTAAAAAGTAGGCCGCGCGCGAAAAGGGCCAAAGATTCAAGATCATTCCGGCAACTGCTTTGTTGTTTCTGTTCTTTGCTCGGAAAATAATAACCTTTTTTAATATCTTAAAATAGACCGCTTCAACACACTGGAACGGAAACTTCTGATGAAGTAAGCAATTTCGTTGATTGCGGGATACTTTTTCACGTTTTTTAGAAAACTTCACCACTACTTTCATTCATTTTTTGCATTAAATTGATTTTCTTGAATACCTGGGTATTTGTATAAAAATTGGAAATCTCTGTAAGAACTGATCTAAGGGATTAGTTTGACAGTTTTAAAAAACAGGAGTAGTCATAAATCGGATTGCCCCGCTCGCGATACAACAGATTTTAGCAAGAAAGAGTAGCCTTCAGAGCTGCTACTTCGCTTTGCGGGTTTGTGCAAAAACTGGGACGTACTTTTAAAGACAAAAGGAGCCGTGGAAGATCAAGACCAAGAAGACGGCTTTGGCAAAGGCGGGGGAAGGCAGTGGCGACGACCACATAACTTTTGGATTAATTAAATTCGAGCCCGGTTAAAAGGATTAATTAGTAGCAAGTACTTTAGCCGTCCTCCTATCTTGGACGGCAAAGTTTTATTCGGCAGCTGCGTCCGGGGACTCGAGCGCGATTTTGCTTTTTGCGCGTTTCTCAAGCTCCGACTAGCTGAATTATATAGTCCGCTCTTAGTTTCAGCGACGAGCAACGGCAACTGCCAGGCGAGCGAACGACGGCGCTAACGCGGAACATCGAGAGCTTTTCAAAGAGGCAAATGTCGATGCTCCGCTCGGACCAGGGCAAAGATGTTTCCTACATTTTGCCATTGTTAACATTTTTTATTTAGATGCACGATTCGAAATATCATGTTCTCTTTAAGATTTCAGAAAACTACTGACTTTGAGAAAAAATTCATTTCAATCTTTCAAGACTTCCCTTCTTGAACGTGTGCCAAGGATTTGTCTGAAGAACTCGTAAAAACGTCAATTTGCTTAGGATTCAGTATTCCAGTAGAGGTATATTCATTATTCAGTTCACTTGACTGGCACATATTGAAAGATCAATTTCCGATTTAAAATTAAAATCTATGCATCATCACCTCCAGGTCTTCGTAAAGACGCAGCTCGCACTCCCAGCGATGACACTTGGCTCTCGCGCCTTGGCCCCGCGAGACGGAGAAAGAGGCGCGCGTGGGAAGTTCTGAAAACTGTCAGGATGTAAAGGGTATAAATGCGCGGAGGTTAGGAGTAGCTCCGCCTGTCCCCGGTGGCGGCGAGGACTCAGCTGCTGGCTGCACTTTCCGCTGATCGATGTCTCTACCTCTCCGCAATTTGAACAATGTCTCTCGGGCCGTCTTGCGTGAGCACCCGCCGTTCCCTTCCTCTCTTTCGGTAATTCCTCGCATTCCGCCGCTCGCGTTTAATGAACGGACGGGATGCGGGTCCATTCTTATTTACCATTTTAAGTCTGGGCTCGGTTATTTTTTTTTTTTTTTTTTTTTTTTTGCGAATATCAAATGAACCTTTGGCCGTTAAATGTCGCCGGCGATATCGGGTGTCGTCCTTCTACTCTCGTCATATTTGTCATCTTACCGTAGTCCAGTTATTTTATTCAGGCAAAGACAATAATAGATTCTAAATTCAATTGCCAAACCAGGTTTGGCCATTATCCACTTGTGCCACATAACTCCAATATCGGTTAGAAAACAAATATTTATAGCAGCAATTATCGGGCAGCAACGGAACCGAAAGCTATGTCCCTCGATTCCGTTTTCGTACTCTCCGTAATATCCCAAAGTTTTCACATTAATTAATCCTTCGAATTCCCAAGGAGCATTGATCTTTTCCTCGCAGGAAATAGAAATCGAATCGGGATTACTTTGCGAAAGCCTAAACACTTTGCAGATAGTCTTTCTCCGCAAGTGAAATTTGTCGCGCGGGCAAATTGATTAATTTACTTTGCTGGCCAGTTCGCGAAATGACGAAAAAGCAATTTCGCAGCCGCTCGATTTCGGCCGGCTAGAAAAATTGCTCCGATATAAAAGCGGCGGCGGCGTAGTTGCGCGCGCGCGCGGTAAATTTCGCGGCGCGGCCCTTCGTTCCGCTAATGTAAGCGGGGCTCGTTAATTTCTCGAGAATCCAAGTGCCCCGTAAGCCGACGGGTCGGTCCGGCAGGGAGCTTGAAATTCCCGGCATGTCCCTCGAAATGAGCAGCAGCAGCAGCAGCAGTTCGCTCTGTACGGCTCTACGAAACTCTTGCCGTTTTCCCTCCCCCGCGAGATGTGGCTCCATTCTTATTTGCCATTCCGACGGCGCGAAACGGAAAAGCACGGAAACGATGCTGGAAAAAGGGGAGAAAGGAATGACCGAGAGAGCGTAAGTCTTGTCGATAGCTTGCGGAGAGTGAGTAAGCTTTTAATAGTAAGACAGAATGGAATTTCAAGCAGAATTACCGCTTTTATTCTTATTTACTTGATAAATTAAAAACTTGCCGGGAGATGCGGATTTTTCAATTTCGAATGCGGGATGGATGGACTTGCAAATAATTTGATTAAGGAAACTAAAAAAGTGAAGGAAATGAAGGTAGATACGCTAAGCAATGAAATCGCGGAAAGAATGAAAGGAGGAAAGTTGAAAAACGCCGCGAGCTAGTATATAGAAACGTTGAAATGAGAGAAAAAGCTCGACGACGCTTTCGAGTTCTCCACCGCGAGCTTTTCATGATCCGGCGGGGAACTGCGAGGGCGCGCAATCATAAGTCTCATAGTGGAGACTGAACAAACCTTATACCTTCTCCAAAATGTTTTAAGGATATGGCCGTCGGAAGAGGAGGAGCTTTATTACTTATTCCTGAAACGAGGAGTGCACGGAATTTTTATAATTTTTCTCCCGTAAGGAAGATAAACGCAGCGATAGTATTCCGCTGGAATAAGAAGTACCTATAAATGGCTCGAGCTACAGCTGAACTTTTAAAGATGAAAATAGCAAATTTTATTGCAGGATGCTGCTTGAAATGCGACATCGAATTTCGGATTGAAAATACATATTATTAATTCACTATCATGTGAAACGTAGAAATTTACGACAGGCTATTATTTTAAAGTAAGAAAATAAAATTCAAATTATGGCGTCTCGTGTGTCAAACTATAATCAGGCAATTTTTAAATTCCTTTTAGAGGAAGGCATCAAAACTCGAAAAAAATTAAACAAATTTCAAGCGCTGGAAGCTCTTTGTGAAAAAGTGCAGTTTCGCAGAAAAAGCTGGCGCACTTTGGGCAGCGTAAAAGCCGCGGCTGAAAAGGATAGCTTTTTCGTGCACTCGCGACGATTAGCAGCTCAGCGATGGCGAAGCCCCGCGCTGCTTGTCTAACGACCGCAAAATGCCGGCGCGCGCACTCCTGGGAGTCGGAGAGAAAGTCTTCCGGCATTTTACGCGACTTTGTTCTCGCGCGAGCCGATATTCCAAAGTTCAAGGAGGGATTCTCCAAAGGGGCCGGGCAGCCGAGAGAAAAGCCTTCCTTTCTTTTTCAATTTCGGCCGACTCCCTCATGACTTTCGTTTTATCTTCTCATCTGTCTTGGGACGTATGAGGCTTGCGTTTCGTCGGCGATTTTCTTGATTGCGCTGCAAATGGGCCTCTTTGTTCTTCAAGATCGTTGCGAATTCGGAGGATTGCAGGATGTCTGAGTAAATTTTGGAAATGAGCAAGTCGAGATCTTCTCTTTTTAACACTTCAATTTCGAGTTTGCCATTTTATTGTTCAAACAACGAGTTTTCATCGAGAAGAGCTTTCGTCGGGTTAAAAAAATTCATCATAATCCGTTTCTTTGGCTTTCGCCAGGACTCAAGTTTTTGAGTGCTGACACCAGGAGGAATGACTCCCGAGAGATTTTAATTTCAGTGCGCTACGAGAAAAGCGGGAGAATAGGATCGAGAGAAAGAGACTCGAGTTCGCAACGGGAGTCTCGCGTGTGCAGGCAGATTAACGGCTTAAGAAATGAGCTTTGACTGCAGCAGCGCCGGCAGTGAAAACGACCGAGCGAGAGATAGGAGATTGCGAGTATATTTCGAGATCAAGGTTTCGTTGTGTCGCCGGGACATAATTTAACATTTAACAGTGGCGCTCGGGAAATTACGCGACAAAAGAGAGATGTTTAATTTCGATTTATTCTATGTTCTATGTTTATTCGTTAATCTTCCATCCGCGGCATTATTGATTTAAAAATGTATAATTTATATGCATCTGTTTTTAAAAGGTTATAAAATTACAAGAGCTTTTAAACTGTTAAAAAGGGTTTAACTATCAAGGATATATTGAGACTTGGAAAAGTCAATGAACAGAATATCTTGATCTACTTCGGATCCGAAACGAAATATCCATCAGCGGCACATAATTTGACGTGAGTTAGTAGAGCTTATTATAAGGCAAAAGAAGTGTAATATAGCGGGAGTATTACCGCTCGGCAGATATAGCGATATTACGAGAAAGTCTCGCTCGTTTGAAAGGGAGAAACAGACAGTATAAATAATGGTTATGCGAAGTATGAGCGAGTGGCATTTGCGAGTCCATACGGCGACGTCATTAATATACTTGAAAGGAGAACTCGCGCACTACACAGCGAGTCTCTCTCCCTCCCTCGCGATCCTCCTTTTCCCCTTTTTTCGGAAAAAAGGAACCAATGTGTGCTAGGCGAACTCGTTGGAGGATTTGATGTTATCGATTCGTCGAAATAGTGGAAAGGGAAGGACGGCATGTATACACTCGTGTACTATAAGCGAGGCGAAAAGTCGACGAAAGAGAAGAGACGAGAGGGAGAAGTTCTGGACGATACTTTCTCGGGCGGTTCGTCGATGAGAGATATAGCAGAGGTTCGCTTCATAAATTCGTTCGAGAGTTTTTTCGGACATTTGTATACGCGGAATTTATGCGGAATTAGAAATCGATTATTCGACGGTTTTCTACTTAATTAACGCGTTTCGTCGCTTCAGCCTGGGAATTCAGTTTTAATTTATTGCTTTTTAATGGCTGCTCGGTTTTGAAACTTCTAGCGAATATGCGATGAATTATGGCGCTATTAAAGTTGTTAATATGTTGTCTTAAAAGAATTAGCAAATTTATTTTTTCTTCGGCATTTCGGCTTTAAATATTTTAATGTTTTAAAGATAAAAGTTGCCTTTTATCACTTTAATAATTCATAAAGGAGTACTTATGAATATTAATAATATTACGAATATTTAGCTTGATAATTAAATAAAAGTGTATTTTGCGGTATTAATTTAATGAGCTTGAATACGCTTTTCAAACAATTTTTCAGAAATGTAGAGATTTATTTAGGAAGTCGCATATTTGAGTACTTGAAACAATAGTTTGACAATGGTTCTTTTAAGTATCGGAAAAAGCATTATTGTATTATAATTTTGACAAGATAGTTAGGTGTAAACCGATACCCGAACATAATATGTTGCAGCATGCTACGAAATTGTATACTTGCGTGTCTCTTGTTTTACTCGCAGACGAAACTCTCGACTTACCTGAAAAAATGAAAATATCGTAATTTATTGTGAAAATCAGATGTTTAAATAATTGTAACGTTTCAAATTATTATTTATTGTTATTTATTGATATTTGCGAATCGTTTGAATTTTATGAGTGGAAATCTAGCAGGTAAAAATCTATGAAAAAAGCAACTAGAGCCCGAAAACGGTGGAACTGTGCCGCAGAAAATAGCGCTCTCCTAGTCCGGCGAGGCCAATAAAAGTGAGCCCAGAGCAGCCATCCGATAAATCCCGACGAATTTAATCGTCGGCGAATCGTCGAAAGCGCCCCGCAGGCAAAATAAGGCAAGGTAAAATCCGAGCAACAATAGCCCGCGATAGAGCGCAAGAAGCAAAAAGCAGAGAGATACGCGATTGATTGAGCATTCGAGCGGGTACCGAGCACACGACAGGTAGTATAAACCGGGAGAGGGGGATTCTCTCTCGGCGCTTGTCGCTCCCGTGTCGGGTCCATTAGCTAATGGGCGTGTGCTCAGACTGCGTAAGTGTAAGAGCAGCGACCATCTGCTTCGACGTCGGCTTTTATTCGCCGATTACTCTCCCCGCTTTGCCTATCCGACTCGCTCCCCCACTTCGGCAGCGAGATGAGTCTTTACGCTGATTTATTTAACCCTATTCCCCCGGCGCGCCGGACTTTTCTTCCTGCGAGGCTTTATTTATCGCGCTGCGCCTCGAGAGCCCGCCGAGTAAATCACCTTAAAATACCGAAATAGCCACCGATATTACACGCTTATATACTTCTCCGCTTATATACTTCTCCGCTTATATACTTCTCTGCTGCTTATATGCTGCGAACATATTTAAAAACTGCCAAAGTAGAAGGTTATCTAAGCGCCTCGCAAATAAGGCACAATAAGAAAATCAATCAGCCCGTCGCAGAGCCGAAAATTATAAATCACTCGGCGCGGACGCGCGATATTTCATAAAGCTTCGGCACACGCGAGTCCCTCTCGCTCTCGGCTCGTATCAATAACGCGCCCACTTTATTCGCGGCGCGCGCTCGCCTATTAAGCCTCGGTTTTTCTCCCAAAAGCCGCTTTACGGGCAATAATCCCCCGATAAAGCAGAACCCGCGTCGCGCACCTTACCTGCGCAAGAGCTTAACGAGGCGTCGTAAGTTATCGCGACCAGGGCGACACATTGTTAAGCGCGTGGGTGGCCTCGGATCGGGGCAAAGAGGCTTTTCCGTAGGCGCGAGCGCTCGATAATAATTCTGAAAAGTTATATGCCGCTGCCAGTGCACTTTGACTCCGAGGGAATTATGCGCTAATGACGAGGTTGCGATTCGTGGAATCTGGGTAACTTGCTTTAAGGACAAAAAGTCTAGGTGAATGAGCATTATTTTTCTCTAATTGGCAAACGGAAAGGCATCTTACAAGTAAAACTCTATGTATGCGCATTTAAGAGATAAACTTTTAGTTTTCGAATAAAATATATTATTCTATTTTTAGTGTAAAGCATTTTAAAAGTTTAGCCACTTTTATAAATTCGATTGAATTGAAATCGGAAGCTTATGCAGCGACCAAAAGCGCTTCTCAGAAAAACATTTCCTATATACTTGCCGTAAAATTAAAATCACCGTTCGAAAACAGAAGAATCCGATACGAAGGAGGAACAGCAAAAGTGAGAAAGAACAAGTAGATACGTAGAGCAGTGCGTGAGATTCTCTCGAATTCAATTTCCGTTCTCGCGCGAGCCGAACGTCTCTCGGCCGGCGACTTGCCCGTAAAATCCGACATCGAACGAGCGCTCGTGCGTCTGTAAAGCAGAGAAAGGGAGGAGAATAAGAAACTCGGGCTTAAATCGGTAGATTCAAACTTGTTCCGCCGCCCGTGCGAGCCGCGTTAAAAGCCAATTAATAGATGCTTAAAAATCACGCTTCGAGATTTGCGCGACGAGATCTGTGTAAACATCGTCTTTCGTTCTAACCGCCGCGTAAAGTCAAGAATTTCGTTAGAAAGCATAACTGACGCGGAGAAAGAGCAAAGCGCCTTTTAATTAAACAATATCCTTCAATCAATTCGTTTTAATGAACCGTTTCGTCGAAGCACAAAATTGAGTCAGTGATTTATTTTAAATTACACGTTAAGGAAAATCGTTTGCTTTGTCTTTTATTATTAGTTTAGCGTATTGTAAATGATTTTCTGTCATTTACCTTTAACGGCAGTTCGTTAATGAGAAAATTGTTTTCTCCTATGGTACATTTATATTTTCCAAATGGCAAAAGAAAACTCAAAATCAGCATTATTCAAGGCAAAAGTGCTTTTGAAAAAGGTTTCTATTTAATAATTAATTAACTGAATTGTGAGAGAGAAGCTCCTGGAGCCATTAGGGCGGTTTT
Organism: Ormyrus labotus; assembly: GCA_035582975.1. Lineage (NCBI taxonomy): Eukaryota > Metazoa > Arthropoda > Insecta > Hymenoptera > Ormyridae > Ormyrus > Ormyrus labotus. The sequence continues at coordinate 25,723,603 of JAWWEO010000001.1, read as the reverse complement.
TACGCGCACGTTAAAGCGATCGCAAGGCGTTACAGCGGCTCAGCTTCCAGCGCTTTTTACGCGGAAGCTCTCTTGCGTTTTATGACTAACCGGCAGGAATTGCGATCGCACGCTTTTCCAATTTGCGGATAATGAGGTCGCGGCGCGTGGGCTATAATGCGCGTTTCACGGAATCGCCTGAATTAGCATGCGGAATTTTTAATGCGCTTTTTGCGAGCGCGGCACTCGGATTGTTTTATCCCGCGCGTTTTCTCCCGCCGCGGCGGAATGCTAATGTCGCGTCTGAGGAAAAAGCGAAATGGGCCACGTTATTGCTTATAATTTAACTAATGCGCGGAATCGTTTGCATATGTAAAACGAGCCGTATGTGCGAAGCATTCGGCTAACCTGGAAAATGGAAATGCGCATTTTTAAGATACGTCGTTTACGAACAAATTTTTAGCTCTCATTAAAGCCTAGATATTTTTTTCGAAAATCCGAGGATTACATGCAGGTATAATATTTTTACGAATCGTGTACTTTTCAGTTGGTTTCGTCATTCGCGAACCAGTGGCGTCGGAGGGCGCGGGTTCATTTTCATCGACAACGAAACCACTTTCGCATTTGCGACGAGATTATTGATTTTCTCTCGAAGCGACGTATATGTATTTATTTTTTAGCGACGCGCGAAACATTCGGTACTTAACTTTACGAGTGGTGCTCGCAGAAAGAAGGTTGCAAGTGCACTTAAATACATGATATATGAAGCTCGTATAGCTACAGAGATAGAATTAAAATAACGGTAGGGAAAGTGTTTGATCCATATATATGTTTATTTCAATGTGGCTGCATAAAACACTTGGAACAATTCCATTTTACACTGTAAAATCTTTCAAATTCCTCGTTGAAGGTCTCTAGAAAGTGATTTGTGAAGTTGTAACCTATAAGTTATCGTTATCTGAAGTTTAGCAGAGTAAATCTCGGAAGTGTAAAAAAGCAATAATTTCTTTTCACTATTAATTACCTCGAGCGCGTAACGAAAGAAAAGTTTCTGATTCCGCAAGCTACATAAGTAGCTTAAGCAACTCACTTGTTGACTACCGCTTCGCGCAGTTCAGAACCGTTTACTTCAGCCAGCCAGACAGGCGCAATCAGCCGTCGTGAATGAACGCGCGGACGTACGCGAGTGAGTGCCCTTGACGTATGGCTAACATAATGCAATTCGGGTGTTGGCTAAATAATATACTGGCCGGCCGTCCCACGCAATATCGCGAGAATAGTCGGCTCGGTCAGCGGGAGAAGTGTCTGTCGGGACGCGAGCAAAATAAACCAGTCATTGGGCGTTGATTGCGTCGATTTCCCGCTGCTTATGAATTCGAATTTACAACAAGCTCGTTCTGACATTAATTAGCGCTGCCATTACACTACGGTCATTAACATAACTATCTAGGCGAAATCGGTGGCTAAACGTTTACAGAACTTCCTGGCTCGGGGTAGAGTTCGAGTTGGAGTTATTTTTAATTTCCTTAATCAAAAATCTGATCCAGACAATCGATGAATAAATCCTTAATATCATAACTCAGATAAACTTGAAGAAAAACATTATCTGTGTACCAGCACTCGGCCAACCGACTCTCCAAGAAGTAAATCTCAGCTGCGCCTGCACTTCTGTCGTGACGCAACGACTCTCTTCGGTGTCGGATGCAAATGCCGCTAATCGTGATAAAGGACGTTTCATAATCGACTGGCGCCGATTCGGCAGGTGCGCTGCCCGCGCAGCTCTCTGAATCGAGGCGAAAAAGCCGCAATGCCAGCGTCTTCGAGATGAGGTGAGCTCCGAAGCCGAGCTACTTGTCCTTGCGGCTTGAAAAATGTCGAGTCTGAGGCAACGTTTGACAGATTTACCGCTGTCTTACACTTGCGCTTGAAACTTCGCTAAAAAAAAATCGCTAAAATCCAAATAACGTCTTTACAAACGCAAGGAGGGTGACATAAAAACAATGCCTGTTTAAAATGACATTTACAATCAGAGGCCGCGTCGGCAACAAAGCACTACACCTGTAGCCTTCTTCGCAAGAGATACGTCATAAATCTCGGCAGCGCATTGAAAAGAAGACAATCGCGATTATAAGCATCTCCGGCTGCGAAAGAGGCAGCTTCATAACCGCGCAAACACCTGCTCCTCTCCTTTGAGATTTAAAAGCTTCCAGGCTTGAGAAAAAAGAAGGCGCGTGGACACGCGCATTATGCACGAGCTCGCAATCTCCTTAAAGGCCGCGAGCTGCGAGGAAACAGAGGCGAAAGAGGCGAAAGAGGCGAAAGAGGCGCCGGAATACAATGCTCCTCTCTCTTTCGCGCCCAGCCGCCGTGAGAACACCTAATAACACGGCTGACGGCGGACTTGCCCGCCGCGCGTATATATTCTATATTTGGAGTGCGTGGAAGCGCGCCGTGGGGAGAAAGAGGTGAAAAGGAGAGAAGGTGGACGGACGCAGGGGAGCCCAGATGCAAAGTGAGATAGCGACGCCGGGGACTCGAGAGGCGGAGGATGGGAGTTATTAGGGAGGCGGGGGATACGTTAAAGATTTCGATTTCGCCCCCGCACATCCTGCTCGAAAACCGAGATTTCTGCTCTCCCGTTCCATTAAATCTTCATTAGCAATATCCGATTCAATTTCCAAGACCAGCTGTACGCAGTCCTTTTTACAGTAAAAAATGCTTGCCTTTCTTCGGAAACAAGAAAGCCGCATATTAAGCCCTTCATTAAGGCAGAGGCACGGAGCTTTAATCGCAGCATTACGTAACTAAGCCTTTTAATTCGCTCATAAAACGAATATAACTTAGCTATTTTCAGCAACCGTAAATCAGCCAACAAAACAGTTACACCCCATTATAAGCATCCAAGTCCCCTCTCTCTCTTTCTCCGTTCACTTTCTTCTCGGTATTCCAGCCGGCGATTAAACGAGTCGCATACACACTGCGCCAGCGACAAATAGAGATGGATAGACAAGGAAGAAGATGTAGAGCGGTTTGGATGTGCCAGGCCGCACACAAACAGAGCAAGTCGGGGAAAAGGCGCGCTTACAAAGCCGACGGACGTCTGAATAAGGCTTATTATCGCTCGTAAGTCCGAGAGAGCTGGTCGCGCGCGAGTATCAATCAAAAACGTTGCTTTGCTTTTGCGCGGATGCAAGCACATATGGGCACAATGGACGCGCTAAGAGGGCTCCGCTGAATTTATTCGAGCCAATTAGTCGCCCGCGAGGCTGTAAATGCCGAGGCCTAACAAGACTTTGCCTAACGATTTTATGTCGAGGGACAGATAGAGCTTATTAGAGACCTTTTTCATATCACTACTTTGTTTACATGGTATAGCTTTAATTCATTCGAACGATTTAAGCGCTATTGGAAAATGTACTTTATTAAAAATAGATTAAAAAGCAGTCTAACAAGCGGGTGCTTATTATAATAGCAGCTTTTACAATAAGAAGAAGCAGATCTTGTGCGCGAAAGGGAAATTGTGGAATGGTTAACCGATCGTAAAATGCCGGAGAAAAACTGGCGCTTTTGCGCCGAATCTGCCGGGCTTGTCGTACGATCGGCTCCTTCCTCTCTTCCCCAGCAGGCAGCCTTAATAAGCGGTGCGCAGCGGCGACGTTTATCTCCTCGTTAAAGCCGTCTGCTCCTCGGCGATCTCAGGCAGCGATCTCAAAGAAGCGCCCGTCTCTCTTTGTGAGGCGCGCATTATTAAAATAATGCACTAGAAGGAAAATGTTTAAATGGCGCGTTTGACGGGGCGGCTGGGCGAACGCAGTGTATTTCACGGCCGGCTCTGTGAAATATGACCCGATATTCATCTTGAGCGGCGCAACGACGACATTTATCCCCGTCAAGGGTTGCCGCCGCCGCCGCCGCCGCCGCCGCCGCCGAGCTCTTTCTCTGCAGCTCTTTCGCTGCGAGCGAGTTTTTTTGCTGCGAGTGTGCGAAGGAGAGCTGTTATGGAGAGCATTGAAACACTTGTATGGCATTTGCAGGGTGTTCGCTGCATTATCGGCTTACACGTGTGCGACTGCTTCTTTCTGAAAATCTGGTTTACATCATTTACAACTGTGAGTTTTATTTTTATTTTTTTATAATAGTGATATATTGCATTTTGTTACATATTATATTGGACCGCAACTATTTATTCTTTTGATTTAGCCTGAATATATTTTATCTCTCTGTTTATTCTACCCTCTACATGTAAGCAGTTTGTATCGCAAGAGATCGTGTCATGATGCACCACAAGCTCATGGACAGTCTGTTTCTTCGAAGCTTAACTGTTTAAATCCCCAGTCTACGCTTTAATTCTATTTAACCTTGCTTCGCTAAGAATGAGGAAGAGGATTTGTTGCTTTACTTTTTTTACAAAAAAATAACTTTTATCGGTTTTAATTCAAATTTTTAAATAAAATAATTATAGAGCAATGCTCCAGTTATCAATTCCAGTTTTAACACTGCTGATATAATTTTGTAGCTTTTGCAATAGTCAGGATGAAATTGCAATTCGGAAATTTGACAGAATTTTCAATATTTTTTTTATTGAATGTCCAACTCATACAGGGTTTATCTTCGATATCAGAGATGACCAGTTTTAAATGACGCCTATATAATTGAAACTACGAAAAGCCAAATAATGTAGCAACTCACGCACTTTATCGCAAAGTACATTAAATAGAGCTTATTCGAAGCACTCAACGATAATTAAAACGATAAAGTCCGCTGCCAATTTACGACAGTCGAATTCCTAATTAGTCGTCAGCCGTCGTTTTATTTCCATTTCCAACGACTTCATTCCCGTTCGTTCTCTGTATTACTTGCTTTCTCTATTTGCCTATCTGTCCTTAATCCGAGAGAGGCTCTCTCTCTCTTTCTCTCCTCTCGTCGTGGGCGTGAGCGGCTCGCGGAAACGTTCGCGGAAATATTGAATATCCGGGCGGTGGCGCCTGAACACTCTCTCTCTCTCTCTCTCTCTGTCTTTCTATTTCTCTCTGTCGCTCGTCGGCAAATACGAGCGAGGTGTCACCCCGAGGACTCGCCTTCGCTCTGCTCGAGTGTTTTCTCTATGAATTATTCCTGCCTGTGGTCACTCGAGTTTGATGAGTTTACATGTGTGGAAGTGGAAAGGGCGGCGAAGGAGTACAGTTTGCTAATTTCCTTGCGTTTTCATCGATTGTTTTACAAATTATTTTCAATCATGTTTTGTTAATTATTGCGGATGAAAACTCTGAACAACATATTTTAAAAGTTGAACCATTTCATTAAATGAAATGGTATGTGGATAAAACGTCCTACATTTTTAATTAAATAAACAATGGTAAAATTTGAGCGGAAATTGAAATGTACAAGAAAAGCAAACCGTACAGGAATAAACAATAATATTCATTACTCTAACGTTATAAAGCCAAATATCAATAGGGCAACAATGTACACACTGCCTTATGTACTCTCTCCCAATTAGCAACCGCACATCCGCCCCCGAATTTTTCTCCCCGCGCTTCCCGTAGGAGATTTTCGAGTGCCCGCGGCCGTAAAATATTTAGCGCGCCCGGGGAGAGGGGCTTTCGATATAATTAATTGGTTGTGCCAACAAAAGCGCGCTCGCGGCCCGCATGCTCCGAGAGTATTTTGATAAATAACATTAGCGCACGGCCGGCCGGGCTTGCGGATTTTGCGGAGGGGGCAGAGGAGCGGCTCTGGCGAGAAAAATATCGGGCGCAGCAGCCGCAATCCAGCCGCAATTCCCCCCGCGACGTCGTTGCGGCCCTCGAGAAAAGAGGCCGAGCTGCCCTGCCTGCTCCTTTCCCCCGCCAGCCGGGCGAGCACACCCCGTTCGCAAGGCCAGCAGCTCGCGCGGCTTCGATATTATACATCCATTCAAATTTATTGCAATATTTTTTTTATTTCTCTGCATATTAGCTTTAATGCTGAATTTAAACTTAATTACAAGTTCATCACTTTCCGTCATTTTAATGAATTCGCGAAATAATGTATGCGAAATAAATCGGACAATTTCGCATTATTAATGTGTGCATTAATTACTTTGCCGTATTTAAATTTTTGGAAAAATAAAATTTTTGCTTTATATTAAGCTTTCTATATAGTATAAACTTCAGAAATTTAATTTAAATAAACAATATTCTTTATAAAGTTAATCTCTCGATAATCTTGGGCTTTTGATAACTCGAGTAAAGCGGATTAAAGTATTTTATTAACATCGTATCCATTGGTTACATGCGCACTATTGATTTAAAATATTAAAATTCCGAGAATCGAGAATGAAAATTCCAAGAGAAATGATAGTTCGCTCAGGCTCTGTATACATATAAGACGGATTCTGCAGGCACTTAGGAGGCGCGTACTCAAGGTACACTGCTCCATTTCTTGCCTTCGGTTGTGTGCACGCCGCGTTGTCGAACGTCGCGAACTAAGTGAACAGGAGCAGCCGAGTGTGTTGTCATTAAGCTATCCCCGTCGCACACGGTAACCGAATTACGCCGAGGACGACGGAATCGAGGGATCCCAGTAATTATGGTGCAACCTGCTTGCATTATTTTATCGACTGCGGCTTTTAATTCTTTTAGGGAATAACGGCTGCGCTTATTTTAATTAATTAAAACGCTTCGACGCGAATTGCAGAGTAAATTTAACGACGAGAATTTAAAGGATTAGTTTTTCATCTTGAAGCTTATCTTAATATGCACTCGGCTGAAACGAAGAATTTTGAAAAATAATCAATACAAAAATTGTATTACGTAAAATTTTTGCAAAACTGCATATTCATTTGGCGAGCTTTTTCAAAAGCTTTAGATATCTTTGACCTACTTTTATGAAAAACTGGTGTTTTTAATTTCGAAAAGTTTTACTCGGCCGTAAGTTCTGTAAAATTTAATTACTTCGAAAATGTTTCAACAGAAGTTGTTTTTATAAAAACGAGGTAATATTTTAACAAAAGTTAGAGTTTTTTCTAGTTTTAAAATAGTATACTCGAGCGAGCAAATGTTTCGATGGGTGTTTATGCTTTGAAATGAATAATCTTAATGAATAAATAAACGATCCCGACCTAAAGGGAAAAAACGTGGGCGAGGTCGTGCACTCGGAATGATCCTTTCGGTCTGCCGATGTCGAAAATCGACGTTGTGCGCGGCGCACAAAGGTTCCGGCGCAGTTGAGGGATTAAAGGCACGCGGCACATATGCGTTCGCGAGAAAAACAATGCTCGCGCGTAGGCAAATATGGGCAGATCGGGAAAACTGGCTGAAAACGTCGCGCAAAAAGGATGAAAAGCGCTTTTACACGCAAAGGGCCGAAAGTATGCCTGTATATATATATCCGGTTTGCGCAAATAACCGGCCCGAGAGAGTCCAATATTGGAGTCCGGGCAACGTCGGATTATTCTAACGAGCAGCGAAGGCGAGGCGGTCGAGGTTTCGTCCTCCTTTTTGGAACGGCGCGAGCGCCAGTTATTGACAGATTAAGTTTGCAGACTTTCGATGCAATATATTCCCTTTGAGCGAGCCAACGCGATCTTTCTATTTTTATTCTTCGCGAGGCATAGTCAGCTCAATTTGTTTGAAGTGAAGCGAGCGCTCGCGTACCTCGGCTGGCGTAATCGAAAAGTCGCGTTAATTTCTAACGATGTTCAAACTTCAGCTTTCAAAGGTGTGGGGGGATGAATTTTAATTTCGATAAAACTGTTGACCTCGTTGGAAGCCCAGTCCTGAATCGACAGATTGAAATTTCATCAACTTTTTTAACGGGGCTGTTATTAATTAGACGTCACGTGTGTTTAACTTGGTATATTAACTTTCAAAAAATGAAAATAATTCAATTTTTTTAAAAAGCCGATTTATTTCGAGAAAACGTTTACGTAAAATATTTGACAGGTCGGCTCGCTGCCAACTAAACAATTTATCGATCATGTAAGCTATTAATCACGCGATTAAAATTCAGCTTTTTGACTTTGTAGTAGCGAAAAATCAATATTTATTTTTACATCAACCGATCATTTATTTTATTTATCATTCTGCAATTTGGAGAAAGACTTTAAACGTACGAAAGCAAGTAGCTTTAAAAATAAATGAACGATTATCCTTTAAAAAGCGCGAGAGAATCATATCTATTTGGAAATCTTCTTTACAAAAGTGCTTTGTTAACGCAGATAATTTAGGCGCATGCGACACACAAAGTTTCCTCTAAACGCATATTTACCCGCATTCGCGGTTTGTCAAAGAGAGAATAAGAGAGGGCTTCTCTCTTTTACGAGTGGCGAACCAAAAGCGCCACTGAAAGTTGCAAAAGAGTCGCGAGTAGACTCGGCTAAATTGGTAGAATTTGTTTTTTCCCGGCTGGAAGTCATGTATGATATTTTAAACCGTAATATGCTTGCGATGAAACAGGTTTCCTTGGAAAATTTAGCTTATATTTTAGAACTGCTTTATTTGTTAATTTGACACAAGGCTGATTAAATATAATCTCGCATATCGCGAGAAGATAAAAGAAAGCATCCGTCTTATAAACTGACATGACGCGAGCGGACAGCAGAGCGACCTGGTAGGAGAAAAGTTAGTAGCAACAATAGGAAACGCCACGCCAGCTGTCAAAGTGAGAAAGAGCGACGCAAGTAAGATGCGCTTGCAGAGCAACAACGGGACGGAATAAGGCATTTCGGTTTGCGATATTTCATTTGGTGGATAAGCGCGGAGGCGGCAAAAAGAGACAGGGAAGCCGCACGTCTCGCTTGCCGATTGAATTTACAAACATATTACGATAGCACGTGCGCCGAGCGGCTAAAGAGCCTAAAGAGGCAACTGCACAAGCGCTGCAGGTGTTGCACTTTCCAGCTGGCAGTCGTGCAGGACGAGTTTCTTACTTTGGACTCCTCTTTTTGCGCAACGTCAAGACGAGCCTTTAAGCATGAAAAGCCCATTTCTTTAATTCTTTTAGAAATAAACTTTTTCCAGTTCGCGTTTAAATCAATATTAACAAAGTATTTCATTATTATCTTTTAATATTTATTTATTTAAGTACTTTAAAAATAAGTACTTTAATAACTTGCCACTGGAATTTCTTTTCTCGGTGCTTTGATATATTTAATAGGATGAAAAACTTTTAAATTACAAAATTAAAGATTTCTGAAAGGAATTCAATTATAGTACATTTTACGAACGTCGGATAAAGTATTAGTGAAAAATGTTAATAGAATAAATTTTTTCTGAATAACGAAAAACACTTTGTAGAATCAGTTTTACTGAAAACATAATTGCAATTGGACGGAAGTTTATAAGCATCATTACAGCAGAATACGGAGGCAGGAAGGAAATTGAATATCCAAACGGAGTTCAAATAAACATTGGAATTAAAATAGTCAAATAAAACGCGGAAACCAATTTAATCAGCTTAATGTCACTTGGAAGTATGAATAGCTGTTAAACTTCTACAGAAGTGTCTCATAAAATGCGCGCGTAATACGATTATATGTAGTCTTGCAATGTTTTCATGCTAAAACATGACGTTAATTACTGGATTTCATATATCAACTGGTTTTTTTATATTGAAATACTCTTAAATAAATTATTTTTCAATTGAACAAAATAAAAAATGAATAAACAAAAACAGTAAAGCTGGTGTCGTAAAAACCTCCTTGCCGTTCTTGCTGCTTTTTTCCAGGCTCCTCACAAGGCAGTTTTCAAAAACGTCAATTTCAAAGAGACCATTATAAATTTAGGCTAAAATTCTTCTTCTCCCAGCTTCTCGTCAAATCAAATTTTCATGCACCTGCTGACAGTGTTCTCCAACTTTATCTTTCTATCTTTTTCTTTCTCTTCTGGTCCGAGCTTACAAAGAAGAAATCGATATTCCTCCGCAAAAACTATGCAAAAAGAGCTCCCCCGACGGAGGCAGATAACGAAAAGCCTGGCGCTCGGTCCACATAGCAGACGCAAAGGAGACATCGATGCGCCGACCCCGATAATGGCGGTGCAAAATCTGATATCGGCAATATTCACCCATCTTTCCAGTATTATAAAATAGCGATCGCCAGATGCCGAGAGAGAGAGAGAGAGGAGGAGGAGGTCGTCGGATTTATTGGATGGCAGGTATGACGATCACTCGATAAAGGGTCTTTGTCGAGGGAGAAGTGCAAGCAAGAAAGTTCGCCGAGATAGAGAGAGAAGGAGAGAGTGGCAGATCGAATGATGCGGATGAGTGCGGCGAGACGACGTCGGCGGGAGAGCGCCAGATGCGTCAGGCGCGTCGATCAGCAGACACGCCGCGCGGACAACTCCGTTTCTCATTTCGAGAAGCCTGCCTCTACCTCTCTATTTGGCTTTCTCGCCTTTATTTCACCCGAAGATTCTCCTTTTTCTGCGACCGAACTTTTCTCCTTGACACTTTGACGTTTTCAGCTCGCTTTTTTCGAAAGAGATTATCGGACGAGGCTCCAAGGAGCAAAAAGTTCATCAAATTTTTACAGGCTTCTTTTAAAATCTCATGCTCCAGAGCCAATGATTCATTTAAATAATTTAACGGCTCTTCGATCGCTCCTCTAAATTTAACACTTTGTCAAACTGCTCTTCGATAAACCTATGAAATGTTGCGATATCAATTTCCAGGCAATCCTTCAATAATTGAATAAAGTTATTTTCGAGCTATCGACGTCTTATTTATTTAAAGACGATTCAAAGTCAACTTTATCAAACCAGCTTGTTTCGATTAGCCTGGTTCCGGTAAGAAAAATCTTAACCGTACGAGCTATTCTTGAAAATGAATTCTCCAACATTTCTTGCGAGAATAATCTCATATTTTACGATAAAACTTTGATGGAAGATCAAACTTCTGTTTGTAAAAATTTTGATCCCTTTTCTTCATTCAGCTACTCTCGTTTTACGGCATAAATCGGCAAAGAGTATTCAAAATTCATTTGCTTCCACTGATCCCAGCTCGGTTATATCTCGAAAAATCGTAAAGCACACTTACGTATTCGAAAAGAGCAATAACTTAAGTGAAGCTCTTGAAAAATTGAAAGAGCAAAGGCCAGCCCGAAACTAGATGCAGAGAGCTGCATATCCAAAAGAAAGGGTGCAACGGACTTGCCATTACGAAGACGGAGCACAAGTTGGAGTCACGCCGAGCGATTCCTTGGAATCAAATTCAGGCGCTTCGTGTCTGTGTGCGCTTTGTTTCTTTGGCTCCTTAAATTATTAATGTAGCGCGATACCCGGAAGCCACGCGAGCAAGTCAATTCCTATCCATTATAAACAACGTGGGTTGCAACTTGTTTTGCCAACTCCGAATCTAACGTCTTTTTCACAAAAGACTTAAAATTAGCCTCGGTTTTTTGAGCATTGCAATCGTAAAAATTCGCTGCGCAATAAAGCATCGTGAAAGTAATTGGAAATTATAAGAATTTCTATTCTTTCCTCTGCTCGTTCCTCACTGTTTACTCTCTTTGTCCCAGTGCAAGTTGAACCCTGTTTTTCTTTCTGGCCGGGCGTCCCTGGTGCTTTCTCCACCCTTTTTCTTTCGCCGAGGTCGTAGCTTTGCGGCCGACTCGGCGCGGGTGGCAGGAAGCTACTTGTGTTATGACGCTGAGCAGGAATTACGCCGGTCGTGACATAAATATCTAATATACCGGAACGGAGAGTGCAGAGGCGGCCAAGGCTCGAATGCTGCTGGTAGACTTCTTTTTCTTGGCTAGTGGCTTCGCCTTTTTTTCTGCGCGCGACCCTCTCTGTCTTTCCTCGCCGGGGTTTTACAGCATTATAATGCACGAATTCGGCTTGATGAAATATTTTATGCCCGGGAAAAGCGCGCGAGATGCTCGACGAGCTTGAGTGTTTATGTGCCGAGCTTTAAGTAAATAATTTCCCTTTACGCGCGGACTCGAAAACTTTTTAATTTATATTTTCCTTTTTATTTTTTTCCCACTTCTTCCACCTTTTTTAAGCCGCGGGGCAACTGCTTAATTTAATTATAAATTAAGGGAATTTCAGCGGAGGGCTTTGGAATGAAATTCTGAAAGAAAGTGAGAATAGAGATGCTCACGAAAATCCCTTTCGAATGGAGCAGTCGAGTTATTAACAATAAATTATACTGAAACTCACCGTGAGGTGTAATATGCAAATTTTTGCAAATGGCTGTTTTGAACTCACCTATAACAAAAAAGAATACTTATAAAACAATTATAAGAAAATAACGATTATTATGAACTGAATAACAGTGCCTTTATTTAATTTACATGTAAAGATTAATTAAAGCAAGTGAAAAAGGTATTGCAGGTTTACAATAATAATCGAATTCCGAGGACCTAATTAGAAAAGCAATCCGCGAGCACGACGCTTAACAGACGGCATTGTTTTTGCAAAACTAGCAGCAGTTTCCTGGCTGCAGCGACACCTCGGTCGACTCGGTAAGAAAAGCGGCGAAATAATCTCGTTATGCAAATCGGCGCGCGCGCCGAGAGGTACGCGTGACTTTCGGCTCTTTTGAGCCCCGAAGGTTGGCTCTCGCGGCGAGAGTTAATAATAATCGTCTGTATTTCATTTTTAATGAAGCCGATTCGCCGCATAAAGATTTCGTTATGTCGCGCTCGCTCGCCGATTGAGACGGCGAAAAAAGTTATATCGACAGTCGTGCGTTATTTTTGAACCTCGCCTCTTTATGCGCTCGAGCTTTAATCTTCGGGGGACATTTCTCCTTTTATTAAAACGGTTCGCTAATTAACCCAAGCTCGTGCTTCTTTTTTCTCCGACCGGAGCAAGATGAATGTGTTGTGCAGGAATCGCGGCATTCGAAGTGAAAGTTGAAATTTCATTTTGCTTCGGCGCGCGTAATGATCTTGACTTGATAAAAAACGTTTTATGCGCCTGACTATTGACAAAATATCGAGTAAAGATATAAGCAAAAATTATATACCTAATCCACTGGACTATTCAGTCGGCAATCCTGTTTTGAAAGTAATCCAAATTTCATACAAATACTTGATCGCGAGTGTTCAAATCTCTGCTTGCAATTAGCGCTCGTTAATTCTCTTTTGCGAGTAAGAAGTCAATCAGAACCGACGCTATTTGCTTCATTGAGCCGAGTGACTTTTTTCAGCCGACCGTCAATCTCTTAATGGAAATAAAGTACATAATGCTGTAGGCCCTGAATCGTATCGCGGCTTGTGTTCGTGGGCAGCAAAGTGGCCCGTCACTTACGACTGAGCGTTCTGTCATCGTCGACCGATTGCAGTCAAGCGGTTTCAGTCTCGGTGTCGTCTGGCTTGTGTTTTTCGCGAATCACCACTGCATTTTTTTTTTTTTTTTTTTGCTTATGCGATTCAAGCTTTGAAATGTTTGTTGAATTTTCAAGATTTTAAAGAGCATTGGGCAAATAAGAAAGTGTACAAAAGCAAAGATTTACGTGCTTTACCTAGACGAAGAGGTACTTTCTGCATTCCAAGCACACTTTTAAAGAATGAACAACATGGGTTTATTACTTTTCAAAGATAAAAATAGTAAACGAGTTAATGAACATCTACTATGATTTATTACTTATTACAATTCATACTAATCTCCTATTATAAATGACGGATAGGAGAAAAGCTATGTAAAATGCTTTTCCTTGCAAATGCTTTGATGAATGACAATGCAGTTTTGTTGAAAAATTTATTGCCCGTTACGTGTCTAGGAGTGTTGTATGCCAATCTTTTGTCTACGTAAAATATATACAGACAAATTAACACAAGACAGTCTTAAAAGCTACAAGGAATTGATGAAAATGCGTTATTTAAAGTACGATTAGCAAGAGCTATATAGCGATGAAAGTAAATTAAGGCAGCTCCCAGCAAATCACGCAATCAGCCTTAAAGTTTAAGACTCGATGACCGTTGATCAAGACGGGTCTATAAACATAAAAAGAATCTCCTAAATGGGCTCAGCAAGGAAGCGGACGAAACGAGACTCGGAAGGCTTGGAGAAAAGAAAGGAAGGGAAAGACAAGCATAAAATAAGAAACGTAGCAGCGCCAAGCAGATAAGAGCTGCACGGCGAAAGAGAGCAAAGAGTAGGAACATCCGGAAGATAGTTCAGGAACTGTGCGGGAGATAACCCGCGAGTCGTTTGCTCATCCCGGTGAGAGGAGTCGCGACAGTTTGCTCATAGCGCAAAATCTTTATCGCCGAGGCACCTTTTTCAAATTAGTCTCTTGTATTTCCATTAGGCGACGAATTCTCCGCTGTGATTTTAGCGTAACGAGCTTCGGCCCGGCTGTTTGTTCAACTGCGCCCCAATAACTGTACATATTGCAGATTTCGAGAAAATTATCCGCTCTCGAGGGCTTACTTAATCGGCGAAATTCGCGTTTTGATGGGGGCTTTGGAAAACTCGTTAGACTGCTTGTATGAGGGTCGATGAGCGAGAGCTGAGTATCCCCAGTGTCGATTAGTCTTTTTAGAAGGAACGTTAGGAGCAGTGGGTATCTTCAGTGGGTACCGACATTCTTGTTGTAATGAAATTTTTGAGTGCTCTTTTTAAAAACATTTTCAAAACTTCCAGCCAAAGGAGAAAGCTTTAATGAAGTAAATTCGTAATTTTTTCCCCGGTATGAGAGAACGTTACTTTAATATTTAACGTTTGAAACGAATACGAAAATTAAATTACTCGGATTAATAAGATGGAAAAGAGGCAACAATTTCATTTGACCTCTTGTCAAAGCGTCGGAATTTGTCGAGCAGCTTTATACTTACTCGGACCATTCACATCCGCGCAATTAAAATTGACTTTCCGCCCGGCGGAATAAAAGATGCAAAAACAGCTTGCGCAGCCGACGTATTGCAAAAAGCATTCTGCCCCTGCTCATCGAAGCCATAAAAAGAGCGCGCGCAATTCGAATGAAATAATCGCATCTGAGCGGGAGTGAGAGAGAAAAGCTGTAAAAGCTCGGAAGAATCCCATCGTTAAAAAATCAAACGCAGCTCTATCGTGCGCGTATCTCTTTTTTACGAGGGATTAAAAACCGCCATTAAAGAAAATTAAAAAAGCCCGAGCGTTTTTCTATGCTCGGCTGCGACAAAGCGGCTTTTACCATTTGTGCAATAAAACTTGCCCGATACCGCGCTGCTAAAGGCGTAAACTCGGCAAAAACTCCGGAGCGCGAAAACATTTGAAAGACGCGTCAGAAGCTTCGCGCTAATGAGACGCGAGCATTAAAATTGAATGTGCCTCGCTTTGATCGACGGGATTAAGCTCGCGATTCGCCGCGCTGGAGAGGCGGCGCGGCCGCTGAAAAGCTTTTTCAATTCATTCAAGAGCTGCGGTAGTTTTATCAATTTTTCTCCAAGTTTTTTTTTCGGCTATACACTGAGAGAAGAAGTATAGTAAAAATTACAAATAATCTTGTAAAAATTACCATACTGTCTAGTAAAGTCGCCACAGACTGTCAAAACCCACAAAATTACTATACTTTATAAGAAATTTTATTATACTGTTTGGTAAATTTTCCTATAAAGTATCGTAATTTTTTGGGTTTTGATAGTCTGTGGCGGCTTTACTAGGCAGTATTGTAATTTTTACTAAACTTTTCTCTCAGTGTACTTGTTATTAACATTCGTCATGTTTTAAGCAAAATCGAGTCTAGCGCTTTTCAAAGAAAGAACTCAAGTTTCCCAGGTAAAAATGATTGAAAATAGCAGAATGAGATCGAAAGGTATTTTTGTACTGGTTTGCCTCCCCGTGCTTTTGCCGTTGCTTACGCTCGCAGCGAACGTTAATTACAAGCCGGCCCTTACAAAAGACACTCGCGAGCCGAGCGCCGGGGCTTCCGCGATAGCCGGATAGATAGAGCGAGAGCGCGAGTTAATTAAATTCTCTCGCCGATTGTACATATGAGTCGGCTGCATATATCTGTAAACGGTCAGTGCGCGGCGTGTAAACGCAGGGCTGCGTTTCTCTTGGTATCGTGCCATTGTGTACGCGCTCCCAGGTATATGCAGCCCCTGTATCGTCGCGCGCTGCGGTTGCGGTCGCTGCTTTCTTCCTTGGGCGATGGCCTCTGCGCCGATGCATTGTGCGCGTATTTGCACCAAGAACTTGCGGGATCAAACAATGCTGACGCACCACCGGCAGGGGAAGCCGTTAATTAGGCACGCCGTCAATGATGCTCTGTTTATTTGCACGAGGCGTGGGGGCTTATTCACTTCTTTATTATTAATTTAATAGCATTCGCTCTCTTTAAACTTTATCTGACGGCGTACTTTACGGAGCAGCTTATTTCTGAGTCATTCAAAAACTAGTCTTGGCTAATACAGTATCCTTGAAATTATGGCTTCAAGTTATATTTAAATGCAGAATAATAGCTGACACAGTTAGATACTTGAAATAAAGTATTTTTTGCTTTCGAGACAAAGGCGGAAAATTCTGAGCCAAAGTTAATATCACTCGGACAAAAAGATTTCCACATAACTAAACCTGAAAGAAAATAAAACCCTGAGAAATTGGTATCCTCGCCGCTTATACAAGACGAAGCTCTTCTTTTTCAATTCGTTCAGTTTTCTCGAAGAAGTAAACACTCGAACGTCAAATACGCGATAAATTGAAGACAATGGCTTCCTCCTCTCCCAAAGTTCCATCGGCGCAGCGAAAATAAAAAGCGAAAATAATTATTTCGAAAGACAGCCAGAGAATTTTAATTAATGAGAGAAAGGTACTCGAGGAGGCGTGCAATGCTGCTCATCAGGTGAAAAAGGAAGGCGGGAGAAGCGTCGGCGAGTTGGCCTATATCAATCCCCACAGGATTACCGCTGGGCGCACGAGTGTGAAATCCCCAAGCGGGAGAGGCTAAAAAATAGCCAGTCGAACGAGCGCCGGCCGATTGGCTCTTGGGTGTGGCGATGTATACGTTCGCTCGAGAGGACTGCAGAAATGGAGAATAGCCGGGGAATAGGCAAAATAAAACCGGAAACGAGGCCAGGAGTCGATGAATGCCGATTAGCGAAGAGCGGGAAGAAACGGCTGAACAACAGGGCTGGATTTCATCAATTAGTCTAATTTCGAGTGCATTGCTCTCTGCTTGAAAAGTGGCCAATCGCTGTGGGAATCGCAGCTACCTTCTTTATTTATTCTCGGAATAAATGCCTATTTTTCGCGACGAATCCATTTCTTGATTGCGCTTGAACGTCAATTACTTAAAGCAAAAGCTCTATGGGGTCGATTTAATTCAAGAAAATATTTCGAGAAGGCAGCTGTAGATAAAGTTCTTCGTCAGCATTGAAAATCAGAAAACGAAAGCTGCTAACGCAAATCGGATGCCATTTGGCAAATTGTTTCTCGGAGCAGCGGCAGTCGGCGGGAAACTAATGGAGATGACTAAATAACGACGAGCGGGGGTGTCGTCCCAGACGTGCAGTATAAGCGTCTCGGCAGAAAATACTTGCCGGCGAGCGTGTCGAGTTTTAATTGAACCGGGCGGACCGACCGCACACGCAACCGCCCCGAGTCTAGTTCAAGCCTAGACGCGCCGAGCGAGGCGTCGAGCGTAAATAGTGCAAGAAACGCGTCGCGATCAGCTGCTGAGCTTTATTGATTTTTCAGTCTGGAGATTGGATAAAACCTTTTCAACGCGTACTTTACCCGACTCGGATTTGGCCTTATGTGCAGAAATAATTTTAAATATGCATTTTGAGCTTCTAGCGAATGAACAAGAGCACTCAAACTCCAACATTTATTTTTATCAATTTTTCAGCGCCGTAAAAAATCCTCGAAGCTTACTGTACTGTGCGCTGAATTTCGTATTATGTTCTTTTCAATTTTTAATTCGCTAAAGCTTCCCTGTAAAAAAACACACTGTCCATTAATCTTAACTTTCTCTGCAAAATAAAACTGTTTAATAGAGTCCATAAAACGAAAAAATATTCCACCGCAAAAAGTTTTTATAACGTAGCTCGTTAAGTTTAAAAAAAGGACTTTTCGAAATTTCAAATTTTGAAAAAGAAACTCTACCGACATACGTCAAACCTGTAATAAGACAACGAGAGTGAATTTCACACTTGCTGTTCCCGGCGGGGACGCAAATGCAGGTAGCTCGATGCGATTTCGCCCTTGCGAGGGAATAAAATTAGCGAAATGGGTTTTTAACGACGAGTTCGGGGGTTATCAGCAGCTTTTTTCCGGCCGGCTGTGTTTCGAGGCGGCGACGATGCGAGTAATTTTCTTTACGAGCGCGGGCTTGATGGTACACCACAGGTAGGATTACGGCGCAGGCGACGCGTCGAGAATAAAACGCTTTGCAAATCCGGGAAATAGTTTTGTAGGGTGTTTCGCGGAAAATTTCGAGCCAACGTGTTGGTGTTTTCCAAGTTTCAGCAAATCATTACAGAGAAAGTGTGGTTTAAAATAAAAGCGAAATAATTACGAAAACGCTATTACTTCTCCTGAGTTAATTCGTTATTAAAAATATTTTTCCAGCCGTCGATGTGCCAACTAAGGACAGTTTTCTTTTTATTGTAAATTTCGCACGTAATTGTGAGAATCGAATGCACATTTAATCACTCGGCGTTGAAAGTATCATATATCACGCGAGTCGCCATTTTCTTCAAAAAATTTTGAATGTAACATAATACTCAGGCCATTTTACGTAATTATCGCTTTCTAAAATATCAATAGCCTTTAGCCAGTTAATTACTTACGATAAATCAAACGGTACACTTAATTAATTTTCTTAAATAATTCGATTTATATCGTCGTACATTTACAAAGTATTAAAATTAAAATTACCGCTTTCGCATTAAAGCAGCGTTTATCTGCAGAATGAATCAATCCTTTAAATAATCTTCTACAAAGGAGTATCGATGCGTAATTATTTTCCGCCTCCCTCGACGAAAATGAGCGTTTTCAATTTTCCAGACCGCACGCATAGCAGCACAATACTTGTTCCTTCAAAAAGCGCTTCTCCGAAGCGGTGTAATGGAGCGTGCTGCCCTCTCGGTCCCCCCCCCCAAAAAGCAGGGCTCGAAAACAAAAGAACCAGCAGCGATCCTCCTTTTTTCCACTTCCCCACTGTATAAACGCGTGGAGCGCTACGAAAAACGAACTGCCAAATGCCCTCGACCCCCGACGAAATATGATTTCTGGCCTTTTAATTAAGCAGCGGGAGGCACACGCGCGTACACTGCAGTGATTAATGGAGTTTTAGCGGCTCTGCAGCTCGCCTCTATGAAATTTTAGGGAAAGCGAGCGAATGGAACGAGCCGCAAGAATTTCAGGGAAGGGGTTGCAGGGATATTGAAAAAAATGATTGAGAACGGCCGAAACGGAAGACGGCTGGAGATGTAGAATATAGAGGAAGAAATGCGTAGAGTAATTTGACGCACAGTTATTAAATTCGCCACCGAAAAGTTATTGCAATCTCGTCAAAGTTTTGTCAAACTTTTCAAAGATTTTTAAAGATTTCTTCTACAGTTAATACAGTTTCACGCAACTGACAGTCTAAACTTAATGCAGAAGTGATGTTCACGAGCGGATGGATAAAAATACATCAATCAAATTAATCTAAGAAATGCAGCTTTGCTGGCAGATGAATGTGAAATCATATCAAGCTTTATTCCGAAGCGGAAACGAAAATTCTGAGAGGAAAGTGTATTAAATGAATTTCGCTAAAGAATATTGAGAAACATAGTTAAGAGAAAAGCAGCGAAGCAGCTACTTGATAGACGTGCCAGTGGGAGGTGCCAGTAATATATCCAAAGAACGTCAGACTTGTTATCCTGACTAAGCTTGTACACACTTAACTTCTGACATATACTAAAGTTGTTCTATGAGATTACGAAATGCTTTTGTAAAAATAATCAGGTAAAAATGCCCGACTCTCCAATGATTGTATTCCCGCCTCAACTCTAAAGTGAATTTAGCTTTTATTCAAGATGCCCCTCTAAAATTAAATGTCATCCATAATGTAAAGGAAAACTTTTTTCGAAAAGATCCTATAAAGTTTGTAGGATTTTTAATTTTACATTGTTGACACGAGCTTGTTAGGTCTACTTTGATGTGAGGCGTATTACAAAGTACTCCTGCATTACAAAGCTGCCGCTCTATAAACGAGAAACGGGGTCAAATCTGCCTTTGCGCATCGCTCTATTCGTATTTTCGCTACTATGACCCGGGCCTTTGTGCAATTCATGAATTCACCGGATCTTGTAGATTCTTGTAGGTATTCTTAAATACAGTCTTAAAGCCCTTTGTTAGTATTCACATTTTTATTAAAAAATTTAAGCTCTATAATTATACTTTGAATTTTTCGCAAAGAAATTGGAGTGCCTTTATGGGAGCTTCAAAATTTACGTCATGTGGCGTAATAAAGTTATAATTTACCCGATAATACAACACTGAAGTTGACTATTAAATTCAAATTAGCTTTATTGCATTATTTAGTTATGCCATTAAAAATGATTTATTTGTCGAATAAATTATTGTCTTCTTTTACGTGGTCTAAAACAATTTTTGTCTCATTTTCACTTGCAGCGGGCAAACGAAACGACAGGTGTGCATTCCGGCTGCAGCCGTTTCGTTCCGCCAAGCCGGGCGGAACCGCATCTTTTAACGGGCGGCGCAGCTCGATTTCCCGAAACGAACGGCCGACTGGAAGGTTTCTTTCCATCGGATCTGCGCGCATCGGGGGATTCCGCGCGTGGCGAATCGGGAAGGTCGTGCGAGCAATTGCCGAACGGGGATAAACGGCCGCTCGGCGCTCGTTCGTCACTCTTAATTAATCTCGTGAAATTGCCGATTAATGGCTTTGCCGGGGCGAGCTGCCTTAAAATCGCGGCGCCGCTCTTTTTGCGGCTGCGACGTTACGCGGATTGGCTTTTGTGCGGGGAATGTTGATTTATGGGAGTAGCGCGCCGCTCCCCGATGAAAGTTAAATCGCTTTCGGCCGAGGAATTCCCCGATTTCGTGAGCCATTGTCGCGAGAAAAAGTCTCCCTTTCGACGAAGGCACATTCTTCGACTGCATTTAAAGTTGCGTAATACGTCAGCGGGAGGAATGAAATAAAATTAGATTCTTTTTTCGAAGCGGAATGAACTTAACCGGAATCTTTTACGGCCTTATATTGCGCAATACATCTCGATCATTAAATTAATTAGTCAAAAAGGAATGAGGAATCTTTCGACTCGACTAATTAAATGCTACTTTTAAAGTGAACTTGTAATTGATCTTTAAGAAACGCCGCGGTGTAAATTGTATACTAAATTGATAGTCGAAAGGCAATCGACGGGGCAATTTGTCTACGCAACGCGTAAACATGTCTTTCCGACTTATAAATTTATTACTTCGTCATCGTAAATTTTTCTTTTCCTGCGTCTGATCCAGCGACGTGCTATTATAGGTGCGAGCACTCGAGCGAAGGAGTTATCGTCAACAAATAAAACGGCGCTATTGAGTCAGGAGATAAGATACCAAGTGCGTGTCTCTTGTATAAACCTCGTAATATCAACTCTCGTTCGAAAGAAAATCACAAGCTCTATTTTTCTTGAATTACATTGCTTTCCTCGAGAAAAACAGAGCGGCTTGGAAATGGCAACGAAAAGGCCGCGGCATTACGCACCGGGATAAGCCTAATTTTAATACTCCCCTCGGCTATAAATAACTGGATCGCGGGGGCCTTATTAATCGAGAAGACAAAACATCCGGAGCTATCTCGAAGATGTCGCGTGCGTATACACTCGGAGGCTTATCTCCTCGGACAAACCCGAGGATTATTGTGGCGCGCGTGCTGGTGCATCTGTCCGCCTACGTTTCGTCTCTGTCTCCGGCAGGTATTCCATCTTTCTCTCCTCCTCCGAGACCCGAGAGAGAGAGGAGAATCGTGACGGGAAGGGGATTATCGCGAGGACTTTAACGATCCGTGGACTACTGTTGCTACTAGTGGGAGGAAAGAAAAATATACGCGCAGAGGTGCCGGGAGGAAATTTTTGCTTTTTTAAAAAGAGAGACACCGAGATGTGATCGCTCGAGGTATATATGCTTCTGAGAGAGAAGGAACGATAAAGAGAAGGAGAAATAAAAGAATGCTTAGGAGAGCAGAGTATCGTGCTCCGCAGAGCGCGTTTGATGGTGCTTTATTAAAAAAGAAATTGCTACGTTGTTAGGAACTAAAAATGCGGATGTTGCTGAAACCAGGTTACGGATTTTAAAAACTTTACTATATACTTTAGGTCTAAAAGTATAAATGCGAAATACTTTTTATCTACTTTTTAAAAGAAGAATTACTGGGCTTATCTTAAAAGTTTAAATATACAAAATTTAATTAAAATTGTGTTTCCCTGTTCCAAAAACTTTTCCTTTAATTAACTAAAGTAACAATCAATTAAGAAGCAATTTACTGCAATTTACTGCTTTGCATTCAACCGACATTTTTTAGGTGGTAAAACCGTTTGCCTGTTTTTGTCTTTTTTTCATCAAACCCGAGGCACGAATTTCTCTTCCATTTTCGGCGTTTTTATAGTTTCCGAACTTGCTCTATTTCTCAATTTTGTATTTCTTTCTTACTCCGACTTTTGTTCAGTTTTTGCAAAAGCGTAGACTTGAACGTTTTGTTCAAGCGTAAATGGTATTTTTTTAACAGTGAGGTGAAGCTGTCTTTCATAAAAACAGTCTAGAATTTATCGGTTTGTCAGACCATTTGTCAAAATTAATTGTTCTTTCTCAAGTCTGCTAAAGATTTATTAAAATAGAAAATTTAACGATAAATATTATTTTAAATCGTTTATTTTTCCTTTAATTAATTCAATCCGAGTGAATAAAAAAAATGTAGCCTTTCCAATTTACCGAGGGAACTTTTTAGAAACCACACTATCGGTCAAATCAAATTTTTCCTTTCCAATTACTCGACCAAATACGATATTCGCTCGATCGACATATACAAGCATCGTAGATTTAATTGATTCGGTTAGATTTTTTCCGGACATATTCGTTTCTGTATTTCCTTCCTGACACTCGTATAATTGAATTATTTAACACAAAGATTATTCCTCCATAAATTAGCCGCTGGCTTATAAATTAGCCACGGGTAGCAATTCAGCTTAATTTATGCCTAACGAAACATCAGCATAGATTACAATAACGAGCCCGAGAAAAAAGCGCTTGCGTATCCGTGTTTCCTCTATCGGGCGACTCCCCTTATTTCACTTTCCCTGCGGGCCGTCGTCCTTCCGGCCTCGTCTAGAGGCCATAATTCGCGGCGGTGGCGGCGGCGACGGCGCGGATCATTTTTATCACGGCCGCAAGCGCGCGTAAAACAGTCGCTTCGGCCCTCGTATATTTTGCTTGCGCGCCCCTCGCAGCTCCAGTCGCGAGACAGTCGAGCGTCATCCTGCTGATATTGCGATGTTCTTTTCCGCGGGCGCCGGCAAAGCATGCGACTCTTCTATCTCGCGCCGGCACGCGAGAGTTGTACATCGCGCAAATGGCTCCGTGTGATGTACAAGTGTACAGATAAGTCCCGGACGCCTGGCTTCGAGCCTGAGTTATGCTTTTTTCGGGCTGCGCTCTTTTTCCCCTTTGCTCTTGTTGCTTTTACAATTGTTTATTGATTTTTTCGAATCAATTATATTTCGGAATAAATAAAAGAACACGTGTTTCTATTTAAAAGTTTTGGCTAGTTGTTTGAGAGAATCTATAGCTCCATAAAACTCGCGAGCGAAAAACTATATTATAAATTTCCATTTGAACGAACTCGATATACCGCTGTAGAAATATAAATAAAGCCGCAGAAAAAGAGCAATTTCGTTGTAAAAACATGCAGACGCAGCCGTGCACTCGTTGCACCCTCGCGATTCCGATACTCTCTTCTCTGGCGAGCCTTTCGCGGAGAATACGGGATGCACAACCCGAAGGCTTTTACGAGGCTCTTTTTATACTCGCGCGCGGCACCGCGCGGCACCGAAAGGGCTTTTCTGGATATTCCATTAATCACGTTACCTCTTTTATTT
Organism: Ormyrus labotus; assembly: GCA_035582975.1. Lineage (NCBI taxonomy): Eukaryota > Metazoa > Arthropoda > Insecta > Hymenoptera > Ormyridae > Ormyrus > Ormyrus labotus. Next base: position 25,699,620 of record JAWWEO010000001.1, on the reverse strand, counting down.
CGCCCACGCTTTTATGATTTTCCAAATACATGTTTTACGAGGACCTTCGGGATCGGCTTTAATTAAAAAATCACTGACCAGCTTCTAAAGGGACATTAGTGCGATATAACATTCGAATAATGTAATCATGCCTAATCTTTGGAGCCGCTTGCTTCACGTGAATTAGCGATTACCATTAAGTCGACATTTATAAACGTCATTTGCGCGCTGAATTGCATGCCCCTCGTTTCATTAGCCACCGAGCGTCCAGAATTATAATAGAATTACTAATTTTCAAGTACAATTAATCCACGATTAATATTCAAATATGTAGAACAGTATTTCGTCAAAATATTAATTGGATCAGATACAGACACGCTGGCTTCATCCTCCCGATTGATTGAAATTTCAATCCTAATGAACATGTTACTGCGTATAACAGTCAATACTGACTAGATATAATTAGAAATATCAGCGTTTCTGCTAAAACGTTGAAAACCATTATTAACGAAAAATAGACTATAGGGTATAATTATTGATTATTCATTGATTAATTTTCAATCCAATGATAATAATAAAAAAGCGATTATGTCCTCATTGGAATGAAAACAGTAATTTTACGCCTTAGAAAGCAGTGAAAAAGAAAACAGTTACGAGTTCCTTCAATTCTGGAAAAAATAGTCGACGTTGATAATCTCAAGAATTTCCCCTCTCCAAAGAAAGATTCTTCTTGAGCATTTAGTAACCCCTCCGTCGCCACCGCTGCCTACCGACGCTCAAATTTTCACTTTCACTCAAGTCTCCGACAAAACGTACTTATAATTGAATTCCATCCTCCCAGTTTTTATCGCTGTTTCACACCCCCTTTCTCCTTTTCTATCTTTCTCTTTAATTCCTTTGTACTTACACTTTCCCCCTTTATCGTCTTACTCTCATTTTCCCCGTATTTAAACTTAATTAATCTATCGCATTATCCTGATGCTTGGTTATTCCGCTCACTTACTGATTTCCTTAATTTGACTGCTTTGATTATTTTATTTGTAGTTCTTAAAGTTCTCATTGCAGATATTTCAACAAATATAGGTGCATTACTACTAAAGTGTAATACTATTATCTAGCAGAAACCCTACAATATTGAGACTTAATACATCAGTAGCATTAGGAATGCAAGGTTTATAAATGAGAGTAATCGTTTTTATTTTGTACATATATGGCAGACGCATCATTTTGCTTATTATCGAAGAACTTTATAAGCATCATCACGCGTGTGAAGATTGCACACGCTATGTAATTAGACTTCTCACCTTCCCTTCATCTCAGCTAACAGATACTTAAGTCATTATTTTACGTCATGTTCTATAATTTACAACCATCAATTCTATTTTTTTAAAATCGCTGTCAATAAGTTTAAACCTTATGGAGGATTGCTAGTTTATAAGATTTAAAGTGTTACGAAGTGCACCGTCTATACTTCGTATTACATTATAATCAATACTGAAACTTAAATGAAGCTGTGGTAATAGGTAACACATCATTAATTGAAGCACGTCAATTACACGTTACACGAATGTCAATACCAATAATTATCCTGCATACTGAGTACCTAATTAAAATTGCACAAATCTAAAAAAGTAGAAATATACTTGTAAATATTAAAAAAGGTGGAAAAAATGTTTAATGGGCAAAATAGAGAGTTTTCTAAAGAGGTATTTGGCATCGCCGGCGCAGTCCGGGGCCCAGCCTACCTAGCCACTTTTGTCGCACCTCGCTTCCGACAATCAATAACCCGCAGGCGGTCGGCTCGCCGAAAGATAAGCAAGTTTGAACAAACGAGCCCGCAACAACATCAGGGCGGGGGGGAGAAACGGTAGCGGCGAGGGTCGCGAGAGATTAGGCGCGTCCGCAGGCTCTACCCGGCCAAGGAAGTCTCCGGGAAGCAAACACATCCGCCCTGACAGCCGTTATCTCATTATCGATATCACGGCGTAGGCAAATGTTTGCCGCGCGCGCAACTTTATCTAATTCTCTTTCGTGCGAGGCAGGTGGCTCTAACCGGTCGCCGTCCGAACGACGGAGAGAGTTTCAGCTTCCTGTTCGCATCTGGAGCGGATTTGCACGCCGACCAGACTCTCTGCTCCGCCTTATTGGGGATGTGAAAGCTGGACCTGACTTCGTGCTAGAGGAGATAAGGTGCAAAGCTACCTTTTTCTTTGTTTAGGCGCTCTTAAACGGCTTATGGAATGGCTGTACCGATAGAGGCGTACTACTTCACTTATCCCACGATAACTAGAGCCGATAAGCGCTCTGGGCTTTTTATTCATCAAGATGTACCTGTTTTTCACTCCTCTAAATAAAACTCTTGTTATTGGCAAGTATTTTTGGCTCTTGCTTTTTCCTTGATAATAACTGAAGTTGTAAAATAAAGGAAACATTTTTATGCCTGTGTCATAAACGGGTTCTGCTGCGTTAATTTTTACGACGCCCGATGTTTAAATAGCTGTATAATAAGAATCATAATGCACGTCATTTTAGGAGAATAAATGATCGTAACAATAAGGAAATTCATTTTCTGGTGCGGTTTATACCAGCGCTTTATCACAAGATAAAAAAGTAACTATTAAGAGAACTAGAATATTTTAAATTCCATTAGCCAGAATTTTCCGCCCTAAAAGAGTCATTACAAAAATAGAACAGAAATATCAAACTGTTGTAGTAAATAAGTTTTTTATAACGTCGTAGCACTTATCTAACTTTTTTATTGACAATCTCCCGGCTGCTCGAAATCACCTTGTGCCTATGCTCGGAATACTACTTAGATTTCTTTGACCTCCTCGGGGCTGAAAATCTCGGCAGCTGGGAATGCTAAATTTTTGCGGCTAAAACAATAAGTTTAACGAACTCGCTGGCACATCCGTTCCGCGAAAAACTTCCGGAAACACTTGGAGAACTCGTTCTAAAACTTCTAGCTCTGCACTCGGCCACATAGTGGCAGCCTCGAGGTTCCGGAGCGATTTTCCTCGGCAACCTACATTTTCGCGCAGGCAACCCCCAAGAGAGATAGGTAGAGAGAGAGAGAGAGCGAGAGCGAGAGCCTGCAAACTCATTTTCGCCCTAGAAGCGAGATATTTTGCTGAACACCGCAAAATATACCTTAGGCTAATTTTATATTAGGTTATCCAGTTACCGCAGAAATTGCACTTTATTCGGCGAATGGGCTAAGCAACATTTTTAGCTCAGTTTGGTTAGTTTAAAGTGCTTTTAATGCACGCAAATTATTCGACACTTTTGATACGAGTAAAAGCTTTTAAAAGATTTCGATTTGCCTAATTTTGTTCGCGGCAGGGAGCGAAAATCAATTTGCGAAAACTCAGGCAATAAACAATACCGCCCATCGAACAAATGCCAGTATCAGCCAAGTGGGCGAGAAACATTGGGCTCGCTCCGCAGTGCCAGATCAGCGAATTCTCAATTAAATAGGACTACGCGGGGAAATATCGTTCGGTCCCTCCTATCGAACGGTATAATTGCCGGTCCCCGGTGTGTTTTGCCCATCCCTCACACGCGAGGCCTCCGTCTAATTGGACGAGAGAGTCCGCTTTTGCACCTGTTCGTGCAATTATTATTCGCGAGTGATTACGATGGCAAGGCGCGCCGCCCCGGGGTCAGTTTATCCGGCGAGAAGCTTGTAATCCGGCGCGCGTTTGTCAAAGTTTAGTGCCGTCGTAAGCGGCCGAAGTGCCGGTTATTTGGCGCTGTTGTTTCGCCGGGCGGATGAGGCGCACACAAAGTGCGGCGTGTTAAACTTTGTTTCGGTGTTATTGCATTAGCGTCGGGGATGACAAAAATTCACCCCCCTGAGAACACTCTTTCTGTGAATATCAGATGCATTTTCAGCTTGGCTCAAAAACAGTTCTATTGTTAAATGCTAGCATTCCATGTGCTGTTCAAATGGTCATTACTTCGACTACGCTGTTTCTGGTTCGTCGAGTTGAAATAACAGAAATTAGTAATTACGTCTACTCTACTTACAATTGTACGTTTCCTACGATGCTATCAAATGATGGCATCAATGGATGCTGCGATTATATTTAAAAATAACTCGCTAAATACAATTCAATAATAGCAAGTTTTGCCGTTATCGTTCCCTTCTTACTCTAATCGCAGACTGGACATTTTTATTCCGGCTGCGTAGCATCAGATTAAATATTCGTAGCACCGGGAGCAAAAGTGCGAAGAGCTGTAGCAGTCCGAATGAGCGGATGCACCAAAAAAAGAAAAAGGCTATTCGTTGCAGTCTAACGATAAAACCGATGCTACGGAGAAAGAAAAACTCGCGCTGGTCGAGCGAAAGAAACAAAAAGATTCTTTTAAAAACAGTGCAAGTCCATTCGCTACTTGGGTGAAAAAATGGTATTTTATATTTTCTGGAACAAAACTTAAGTGCACTTATCCATTGCTTTAAATTTAAAAAAAAGTTATATTAATGGTATTTTGTATGCTACGATGTTAACGATGCTACGATGAAAACGTAAATACAGAGTTCAAGTCATAAATGCCCTCTGCGATTTTAAACGAAGAAAAGGCTTTCCGTTCTATTTTGAAGCTCAGAACCGCGAATAGCTTGATTCCCTAAGGTGCTCGCGGACAAAGCTGCTGTCCCCAGTTTACTAAGCGCAAAGTGCGCATCGCGGTAGCCCGCGAAGAATCGCAATTATCCAAATTGATATAAAAGAGAGAGGCAGACGGATATAGAGCGCATCGCAACATCGCCCTCGTAAAAGTAAAATACTTTCCGGCCACGTAGAGCCGCCTGGCCGGGAAGCTCACCGCGCACGTAGAATCGGGAAAAAAGCTCGGCTCGGCCGGCGAAGCTCGGACATGTACACACACACATACGCGGCCCGAATGCAGCGCACGGCGAAATTCGGTCACGAGCGTATAATCGCGGAGAGCGCGCTGCTTCACATCTGTACTCGGCGCCGTAATGGCCCTTACGCCGTTTCGGCCCTGATAACTTATACGAGGCGCGTGTCTCTCTCGATCCGCAAGCAGGGATGGAAAAAACCCGCAGGGCGTAAACCTCCTGGATATGGAGAAGCAAGGGACGTAAATTTTTAATAGACGGGGGGTGCTGCGCCGCGCCCGAGTATTTTCGGACGTAATCTCTTGTTGCTCGGAGTGACCCGCCGGTGCCAGTTAATTTCGACTACTGTTACAGCTGCAGATAACGCCAGAATTGTCGTGCTTTGACTTTCGGAGCTCAGAGGGAACTGCGTACTTTGCTGCGAGGCTCGATTGGACTGGAAACTTTACAATTATCTCTTAGATTTCAAAAGTACTCATCAGTTTCGTTATCTGATTAGATTAACGTTCGTGCGCGATGCGATAAAAAATTCCTTAAGTTGATTTTCACTAACGACTTAGGTAAAAAGCACGACAACCCAATCTCACGCCTCCTAAATCATCTCTAACACAGAAGGCTCATTTTGAAAACACTTCCTTGCCCAGCTGAAAAAGAGGCTCACACAGCAGCTTAGGTCATTAGGCCCCCGGTATAATGTTGAATCAACGCGGGTAAAGCTCTCTCTCCCTCTTTGCCAAGCAGGTCGAAAAGGCGAGCGAACGAACGCGCTTGTAACCTGGCGGTAGTTACCGTGCGGCAAGAAGACGAGCACTTAGGAGATTTATTAGGCGTGCTCAGAGGGCCGTCACTGCAAGCGCGGACGGCGCGGGACGGCCCTTCACACGCCCGTTTAACCAATGACGCACGCCGTTTACGAGCTGCCGTACCTCACGCGCCCATACGTGCCTTTGACACTCGCATCTAAATCATCTCATTGATTGCACACACTCTTCTCCGCCGGTGTCCTTGCGGCACTTTACTTCGGGCTTCATTATTTTACGTTTTTATCAAAACTCGCGTTTGTAAAAATCCTGTCGAGTGATTTAAACTGAAAAATAGTGCAATCGTCCTGGAATAACGAAATATAAATTATTTATAGCGCACGCGAAAGCATTGAGCTTTCCTCGAGAAATTCGATCGCAAGCGTATAATCATGAAGTAGACCGTGCAGAGAAAATAATAGCATGTATTTCGCATTCGAAAGTAAATATTGCGGCAGAGCCAAAATGACTTTTAAAATCACGTTTTCACGGATAATTTAAAATGTTTATCTTCGCCCCGCTACAAGTAGTACAAGTCAAATCTCATTCGATCAATAAGTCAGTTGAAAAAGTAAGATGCTATTAACTTTTATGCGTACTTTATCTGCGAAATTAAACGGTATAAATTACCGAGAAATCGGACAAATAACTAGAGTTTGCCTCCATAAATCAATGATAATACATCCATAAAAAGTGCATAAACGTAACGTGTATATAAATTCATAATAACGAGTATTTTATCATAATTAAGAAATCTTAACGCTCCATTCAGGCCTGGGCAAAGCGAAATGATAAACGACTAAGCCAATTCGCATGCAAATTCCAGCCGAGCTAATAAAGACACAGCAAAGCGTGCGCCTGCGTGTAACAGCTCGTAATCCCGGGGCAATAAAAAAACCGCGGGGGTGACATCTCCGAATCGGTGCGTGCGCTAATCAGAGCCGGACCATAAATTAGACTGCGCCGAGTGCCGGCCTTTTTCAGAAAAAAACGAGAAAGAAACGAGAAAACTCGGTCAGTATCGCCGCTTCAAGAATCGTCCTCTGCACGTTTCGTTCCAAGTACTCTCAGCGCCACCGTTTTCGCCCTCACCTGCACTCGGCTCTCTTTCTCGCTGCTATTATTTTCACTCTCTTAACTCACTCTACTATTATTTTTCTAGAAACCTACATTTTCCCTCCACTTGATGTCTGCTTTTTTTTATTATATTCAGCGCCGCTCTCTGTGCTGGGCATATATATTTGCTTTCGCTGCGGAGGCCTTTGAAAAACTATAATTAAATTCATTACCCTGATAATTAATGTTTTGAATTAATTACTTTTCGGAAGAAAACTGCCGCCTTTCTTGGTATTCGAACGTTCAAAACGTATGTAGATTCTAATTGCTGATTTCGTTGTTTATCCGGTTTGTAGAAAACGTTTCGTTTTAAATTTGCGGAAAAGAAACCTTTCTAAAATACGTATCTGAATAGAGATTAATTGAAATGTAAAGCATTCACTTGCCAGACCAAATCTTGGCACGAAAGTTGATTAAAGTTATTTTGATGGTGATAAAACGTTTAATAAAAAAGTTAGCTACTCACGAAACTGAAGCCTTATTCTATTATAGATTGTCATCAATTCTTACCTGAAACAAAAGAATAAGAAAATTAATAATTATTATATTTCATGAAATTCCACGTAAATACGATCTTATTAATTAAAGCTTTCTTCAGGCTCTTCACCTAAACATGAAGTTAAAGTTGATAAAATTAAAAATTCGCTAATTACCTCGTTGGTAATTTGTCCGGAGCCCCTGAAAGTCGATCCGAAGAGCCGAGTGTATGAATAAGCGGAATCTAAAGAGCTGATCTAATTCGGCCGAGCCGAAAAAAGAAAAGCCAAGAGAGCATATTAAATTTGTGAGCGAGGAGCGATCGGTCATTTTCGGCTGCGCGGCAATCTAAATCTCGCGCTCCCCATCGGCGGACTCGCGTGCAATGACTTGCGCGATGTCGCGCTCACGCAATTACTCGCGATAAAAGCTGCGCGAGCGCGAGCTTTCGTGCCGGCCGGCAATACGATGTCCGATACCGGCGCATAATGCACCGTTCGACGTTCGCTCCCGCTGACCAGGCAACGCTCTTTTTCCATTCGATTTTCTAGCCTTTTTTGCCGCGCAGCGCCCCGAGCGTGTTCGACGCTCATCGCGTCGCGAGATCTTACGATGATTGTCTTCACGCGCGCGGGATTTTCGCGCGGCCGGAGCTTGTGCTGCGAGTTATTACTTCAATGTATATTATTGCATCATAAATTTTTAGGGCAATTATTTACGTTACAACTCTAGAGAAAAGCTAACAAGTTTTAGTATTTTTATTCGGACGACTATTTTCAAAGTTTTAAGAGAAAATTCTCGTTCAAATGTTTTTACTCAATTAACAGAATTATTTCAGTAAGGTAGCTTTCATTTTACTTTCGAACGTAAAATCTAATTTGTTCGCTCTTCAAAGTAAATCAACATTGATAATATCTAGTCGTAGAGTGGATTTTTACAAATTTCTTATTAAATAAAAATATGATTTAATTAACTGAGAGCAGATTTGAATTGTGCAGAGAAGCATTGTTTCGCCTCGTCTATTATTCAATTATTTGGACGTCTCTAAGTACAGCTAGATTCATCAGTCAGCTTTAAATTCAGTTTGACTTTCTATCAATTACACAATCACTAAATCCCATTACAATACTTTCCACTTCCTCGTTCCTCGTCGCGCTTAATCTCGATTTTGCAGAAAATCGATTCTCCAAGGCTCCGGCGAAACTTCATCCCCCCGACACCTCACCTGGCAGAAAGTTTCGTCTGAGCGGCGCATTATAGCCCTTTTTTCCGGCACTTATAAACGTCTCTCGCAGCAAATCCCCTTCATGCTCGTTTCTCGCTTTGTGTCTTTGTGCACGCGTCCTCCCACGAGAGGGCAAAAGAATCAGATCGCAAGCGGCGAGAAGCCCCGACGCGTCGGGGTCGCGCAATCAGCGACAACTTATTTTATTCGCATTCTTAGGAACGCGCTACGCCGCACGACATACCAGCCAGGCCAAAGCCAGCCGCAAAAGCCGGCTCGACCTCAATCCCTTTGCGATTCGTTCGTGTCGCGGACTGCGGACTGCTGCATTTTTCTATTGTCGGGAAACCGTTGGATTCTACACTCTTTTCTCCCCGTACAGCTGCAGCTGAATATTCATCTTCAACTCTAACGGATTCAAATTAAACAATACCTTTTAATTATTTTTTTCATTATTTTTTCGACAGATCCTAGCATCGACAAACTATCATGCCAAACGAAAAGTTTGCATTGATCAAAACGTTCTATGAACATGGTAACATACGAACAAACATACCGACAGGACTGTCATTTATACAACGATCGATCCGTACAAAAAATTGCAAATTTCGCAAAGCTTCGAGAAATTGTAGAAACTTAATTATTCAATTATTTAAAAGCGGATAATTAAAAATTCCCAAACAATGTAGTCATCAAGAAAGTTTGGCGATAAAAAAAGTATCAACAGTAGAAGAAAAATCAACATAATAAGGGGAAACGTTAATGGCTCTCGAGCCGTAGCCACTCAAACTCGAGCGGGAGCGAAAAAAAGTAGCGGCGAAAGGGACAGAGTAAATTGCATCGGGTCGGCGCATCCTTTGACGTTTTTAAAAGTGGGCCGCGGACATTCAATCGCGAAATTAAAGACAGTTGTCCCAATTCTGTTTGCCGCAGATCGCGCACTACTGAACGAGTTTCAGCCCCCGCCACGATGACGTGTGTGTGTATACAGCGAGCGGTGGCCGCTTTTTTAATTAAAGTTTGTAGCTGAAGGGCTGCAACCAGCGATCGTACTCCCGAGAGATATAAAGTCGCGATGGAAAGAGAGAAAAGGCCGGGGACGGAAAAAGGTGTATAGTTAAAACTAGGGCGGAGAGAAACCGAACGTATGATAGGAAGTAATGATCTTCTGAAACAATCGGGGAGTCGCTAAAAAGATTGCGAATGAAGATTCACGAGATAGGGCTCCTCTCCTTCGTTTTTCCTTTCATTCGAATTTAATTACTTTTTGATTGCGGAGATGCTGCGACCTTTGTTCGAACTTCAAAGTGGATTTCAAGATATTTCCTCGATACACAATCACTTCAGTCCGTAAGCTTCGTTTTAACATTATTTTTCAAAGCTAAATTAAAATGTCTGCATTTTCATAATAAACAAGCTGAAACGCTTGCCTATTTGATTAAGCAAATGTGCTAGTATTTTTGTGAAAAAGAAGCGGAATATTAAGTGTTATACAAACATCTCGTGTATCTTATGCAAATGTATTTCAGTGTATAATAAGATGTTCATTTAGTTCCTTTAGCGACTTCCTTAATTAATCGAGATATCGCATATGTCCTGGTGTGCAGTTGTTTGCATAACATCGTTATTAAGAAAATGAAATTCTGCTAAGTGGATTCAAACGCTAATTGTACGATGTGCTTCCGAAAGAAGTGAATTAAAAAATAGAAGACTCTTTATGTTACGATACGCATAAATTAAAAAAACTAATCAGCTCGAAATGGCAAAGCCTGAAAGTGTTAGAAATCAGTGAAAAGTGCAGTGTACGTCGCAGCGGCGAAAAAATGTTCCATCTGGAGGAATAAGAGGAGGCGAAGAGGAGTCTCCTCTTGCTCTCTCCTTTTCACGCCTTTTAACTCTGGCGGCGCACGCTCCATAAAATATGTAAGTCGCCCAAAGTTCTGCAAAACGCCTACTTGAAATTCCTCCGTTCGCCGATTGAGGGAAGCAGTGGGAGAGATAGGGAAGGCATAAAATGCGCGCTCGCGAGAAAAGCCCGATAACGGCGACGCGACCCTTTCACGCTGCGTCAGAACGAAAATTCATATACTTAATAGGAGAGTTCTTCCCCCCATTGTTGGGGTGAGCTCCAGTTTTACTTTTATTTCCCGTCGCTCATTGTTCGCCCGATGGATCTTTTCACGGACGGAGGGAGACGCTGAATTTATGCGGGAATTTCCGAGGTATGCCCTGACCAAACAATATCGCCGATCAACGATTGTCGTCTGATTTTATAGCTCTGCGGAATTTATGGGACATTCTTTTTCTAATTGCATGATACGTTACATGCTTTTTACATTTCTCGAATATTAGCTGTAATAAAAAACACTTGCGCCTTGATAAATAAAAGACTGACGAACGAGATTTCGCAGGGCGAGAAATAGCTGGGCCAGAATGCATAGGTGCGTCCGAAAGATCAAATTATAGCATTCCAGCTGTTTTGAAGCGTTAGCATTGCTATTGATCCCCCATTGCCATTAATTTCGCTAATGGTCGCTTTGCTAATCAATGGAAGAGCATCGAGTCTCCCGGGGACCTCTAAATTCGCCCCCTCCGCATACGCTTGAGCCTCTGTGTTGGTATTTCAGAGCGCCAGTCCATTCGATACATCTCTCCGCAGCTGCCTTTGCAGCAGACTTTTGCTGCAAAGGTGTGAGCATCTTTATCCGCTCACACCTTTAATCCCCTTTTCTTCATCCTTTTTCACTTGATTAAGTTGTAAACCGAAACAGGATAAAATAAAATAATTGACGGTATTATTTTAATTCTTGAATAACGATTAAAGTTTTTGCCAAAGTTTCATCGAGTTCGAGTTCTGCTTTCCAATTAATCTGCAAGGTAACGAGCGATCATTACCACCTGAGCAGAATCGAAAAGGCAATAGCTACATCGTTAGTTTGTAAACAAGGACTAATTACGGATACACCTTCAAGACAGACGTGTATATCCTATCGGGCGCGTTTTACCGGTCGACTGGCGAACTGTAACGCGATCCAAGCATTAATAGTTTCAATCAATCAATCTCTCGTTACCCTAATCCTCCCGCAGCGGCTAATACTGTCAGCCTCCGCCCTCCGCTATCTCGGCGGGCCCTCCCTCCCGAGGCGCGCAAACATCGCCACCTCCTGCATGGGGATGCACCGCCGCCGCTGCTGCTCCAGTCGATTTCTATTTGCGCGCGGCGGTAGCAGCCTGTCGAAAGCAACTAGCGCGAGCGTGTAGGAGTGCAGCTGTGCGGTGAGCAAGCCGAGGCATTTCACGGCTTAAGTTGCTCTCTGCCTGATTCCCGCTGAAGCACGAGCTGCACTGCTCCGCTCTGCTTCGCTCTGTCGAAATTTTCTTGCCGCCGCCTGCAGCTACGAATGCTCGCGAGATTGTGTCGCGCCCGCTGCAATCTGCGAGCTCAATTCTTTGCTTTCCTTTACTACATTTTTTCTATCAAACTAAAGGAATTATTCTTCCTTCAAACAATTCCTAAGAGATAATGCAAAGACAAACAAATATTGTCAATGACAGTGAATGAGCTATGACAAACAGATAACAGCAAACTTGGAAGGCTCAAGTGAGCAAACGATTATTGTCCTCTTTATATTTGCACGAATGTAAATATGCGGAGTGATAAGCGTTTCACAGAATTATCGGAAATAAATGATGATCTACTAACAAAATATTGGATTAGATTACCGAATGCCAATATAAACTTTCAATTATTTATAAATACGATCTCTTGGTATGCGGCAGTATCATATAGAATTATTGGCCTCGATAACCATTCGATAAACGCTTTATTCCTTTATTTCGTATAAAATCATACGCACAAGTAAATTATGAACGGAATCAATGGAGATATTTCCAGTTTCCCTATTTCATAATGAAATTTGTAATCCAACATCAAGTAAAAGTACTCCTTGATTTGAAAACAGTTAACCTCCGAAATGAAAGCTTGCAAGGTTGCAAGTCCATTCTAGTACCTCCAGGCTGGCAGTCCATCTTTCAATTAAACTAATAATTGCCGCAAATTGATAATGACGTATTGCCAAATCCGGCAAGCTTCAGTGCCGAGCGAACAACAGATGTGAGCAGCAAGAAGAAACAAATGACCGCTTGTAAGCGCTTCCTTGTAACTCTCGGGGGAAGAGAAAGAAGGCAGCGAGCAGCGGTTGCGCTTTTTTTCTAACATCGCGGCACCTCCACAAATCAATCAATCCGGGCGCTCGAGAAGCGACAACGCGACGAGAAACCAGTTTTTGCAGAAGCCAGGCCAAGCGCGAGCGGCCAAAGTAAAGTGATTTCGCGCGCGCTTCTCTCTTTCTGCTTCTCCCCTTGTTCCCGCTTGTTGCCCTGTTTTTTTCCTCGGCATAATAAGTGCTTCCGTGGAAAAGGAGAGCCAACAATTCATGAACCCTGTCGACTATTTTTACAGCGGTTTTGCAATTTCAATTAATTTATCCGATTAACCGCTAATTGCCAACTTTTAAAGTAATATAATATTGTTGCTTTGGGTAACGGAGAATGTCGGTAATGTTATTATTCCCTGAGCAATTGATTTTTCTCGTAAATAATGAAGCTATTATGCGTTGCAGAAAGGCGAGCGTAATTAACATTCGAATGAGCATGCAGAAAATAATAAAAAAAGTAACTCTTTAATGTCTCCGAAATAAAAGGCAACGCAGAGGCATAAAGAATTTGTTTTACATAGCCGATCGTAAAAGCGATTACCGCGATACTTTATTGTGCGCGACTCATCAATCGCGCAACAAGCGTGCAAGACAAAACAACCGGCGCGACTTTTCTCATTGTACAGAAGGCTAATCCCGAAAGGCGCTTCGTTCGCATAATCCTCGCACGCCCATATATCATTTAAATACTGCTTTACCGAGACGTAAGTCAATAAAACGAACAATCGTAAAGCGTCACCGGATTTTTCAGTCCACTCCCCTCTCCTATCGGCGCGCCGATTCAAACCTCCCGAAAAATATTGTTCATTATGCGCCGCAACTGACGCCACGCGGTAATCGGGAGCTGCTCCCCGAGCGAGAAAAAACCGGCGACGCCGAAAGAAAACAAGATTCAAATAAAACTGACCTCAAGCCCGGGACTTCCGGTCGAGTTAACGAGCGCAAGACACTGCCGAAAGGATGCACCTAATGCCGTTCACGTACGCATATGCGTTTTCTGTCCCTCTCGTTCATTGTATATGCTTTCCCTTTAGTCTCCGCTGCGTTACTGAATAGTTTTCTATACATAAGCTAAAAGAATGTTATTGTAAATGCCTTTCAAGTGAATCTTATTGTCTCAACGTCCTCACCAGTACATCAACTCTTGGTTTTATTTTAAAGATCGCGTCAGTTATAGAAAATTTAATTTTAATCCAAACATTTCTTTCATGCAGTACTGTAAATTAGGTTCTGTAAATGAACCCTTTATCATTTTATCGTGCAATTTAAATGTACGATTGATTTGAAGGTTCGAAGAAAACAGTCTGATTCACGTGAAATTACCATCCTCTTGCTACAATCTCCATCATTTGTCAGTTTATTTAGTAACCAAGAAAAATCCAGCCCATAAAAGTGCATATATAGCAGATCAACGACTCATCGACACTTGACCACTTATCTCATGCGCTACATAAACGCCTTTAATTCCACGATAAATCAAGCTCCAATTCTGAGAGCTGAATGAAGAATCGCTGAATTCGCCAATCAAAATGCTAAACCGCCGAAAGAAAAAGACAATCACCGCGGAGAAAAAGGCTTTATCACCCAATAAATTGATAAAGTCAATTAAGCGCCCGAGGTTTCGGAGGAAAAAAGACGCTACGAGCGCAAGATCGCCTTATGAGAAAGCCCTAAATCACCCCAAGCTCCGCCACAATAATTCCCGAATCTCGCGCGATGCGTTCCAATAACGTGCCTTAAGTACCCTCTCTCTCTCTCTCTCTCTCTCATACCCGCATATAAATCATCGCCGATTTCGCGCGCCGTGCGGTATGAAACCGCAGGCTTCGAGAAGAATCAACAACATGCGCAGCTGAGAATATGCAAGTGAATGTCGGCCAACCCGTGATAATCACAGATGACTTACTCCGAAAATAAGCGCTTATACGCTTTGACAGGTATAAAATTTTGCTTTATGGGAAAATGGATATTGGAAGGTATCGCGTTACTTTGCTTTGGTTAAACGCCAAGTTTTAACGCAGCGTTTGAGGTGAAAATATTTTTATCAGTATGAAATAATATCAGTTTTTGCTAACGCACTGGCTGTTTAATCGACTTGATGTAAATGAAAATGGAAATGTGCTTAAAGGCTAATGCAATCTAAACCCAAGGTAATGCAAAAATACTTTATCTCAAATATTCTGTAGATTCCAACAGAGACAAAAGGATTTTATCCGATCCTAATAGAATTGATAGTAGAGAGCAAGATTTAACGTTGCAAAATGATATTTTACCGACGAGTGGGAATTAACATTCCCGTCCGAAATCGGGCTACGAATGGAAGTAAATTGCGCGTATACATTCGAGAGGCGCAAAAGGGCGGCTGCGGGCTGCGACGAGCGAAAAAGAGCAACAGGCCATTGTGTGATAGCGTATGGTTTTCCAGCGAAAAGCTCTCGGACGCTGCAGTTTCCTCTGTTTTTCACCTTGTTTCTCCGAGCTCTTTCAATCTGTTGTTGCCAGGGCCCGAGGTGCACAATTTTTGCTCTTAGTTCTGCGATGGATACCTTCATTTTCTTTCCATGTTACAGAGTTTTTACTGGAATTTCTACAAATGCTTAATAATTCGAGACCTTTAATAAAATACGCAGTTTAAATTGAATCAAACCGATTTAGTTCACATAAAAGTAATATAGTATTTATTTAAATGAATCAAGTATGCATTAAATTTTCATTTGATTTTTCAAAATTTAAATTTAATTAAATGAATTGCAGGGAAAAAGAATCAAATTCCAATA
The DNA here is from genome assembly GCA_035582975.1 of Ormyrus labotus. Taxonomy (NCBI): domain Eukaryota; kingdom Metazoa; phylum Arthropoda; class Insecta; order Hymenoptera; family Ormyridae; genus Ormyrus; species Ormyrus labotus. The sequence goes on along the minus strand of JAWWEO010000001.1, from coordinate 25,684,165 downwards.
CTATCCTGAATCTTTAAAATCTTTAATAAAATTCAATTAAGTGTTCAATCTACTATCGGTAGTGGAAAAAATCTCGTTTTATTTTAATTGTTAAGAAAAATTTGACATATATCTGCGGACGAGTCTAGTTCTCAGTTACTTGACGGAGTGCAGCCACAGAACGATGAAACGATGAAAACTGCCAACGGAACAGTTTACACGTAAATTAAACATTTGACCGTAGACTCGGCGACGGAGCCTACGGCTTTCATTAAACGTAATACGCAGCGCTAAGCAGAAACTCGCAAGAGTACGATTATGTGCGTGTACGTGAATACCTGACCATTAATTTCGAGCTGGTAAAAGGATTCAGGAATGATATTAAAATACTAAAGCAATCGGATATTCATTTTCGAGGAAAGGGAATATCCAATCTCTGTTAGAATGTGAGCATACAACGTTTTTTAAATTAAAAACTGTTTTAATTAGTAAAATAGTAATACGTATTAGTAGAAAAACAAGTTTCAATAAAGATCTTTGATTTTCCAATAAAAAAAACTAATCTCGCAATTTTATTTTGTAATAACAGTTTTTAGTAAAAGCATTCTAAATAAATTGCTATTTATAAAATAAATATCTATTTGACATTCGAAAATATTATTTAATCCTCAATACTTATTCAATCAGTGCAGCTTATAGCTGTGAAATGAGAAGTGTTTTGATAACGAAGCCGTTGAAATGGCTTTTTCAAAAAAAGCTTCACGTAAATAAACGGCTAATTATGTTTATTGCCGTTATAATATTAATGTGAAAGGCAATTGCGCACAATATGCAAATGCCCTCATACCACATTGTCGCGAGATTAAACGATCAGATAAAAGTAACGATTTTCCGTTCATCCCCTTACAATCCCCGCTGTCTATACCGCTGTTTTCATTCGCAGAATTATGCCGCGAACTCTCTTGTTTGCTCCCAACACAAAAAGCTTGAGCTTTTGTGAGGACGACAATACGTCGCGTCGAGGACACAACGAACCCGCGTCGTGCCATTTTTTTTTTTTTTTTTTTTTTTTTTACGAAAAATGGCATTAATAAGCACGTGAGATGAATGTTCGAGCTAAATATGCAAATGCCCGCGCGCATTGCGCAATCGCGCAAAGTCGTTTCGCGCCAGCTCCATTTTACGGATTTACATGCGCGCAGCGGCGCACTTTTATCTAATGAATGCAAATTTCGTAGTAGCCCGAGAGATATACGACGGCGTCGTAGAGACGCGGACTCCGGCGGGCTGCACGTGTTGCAATTATTGTGGCCCGGGAGACGTATGGCCGATCGCAAGTCTTTAACGTCGTTCATGCTTTTTCTCGGCCAAAGCTGCTGCCGCTGTCCGGATCGATTGAATTTGGTTCGGCGCTTCGACTGTTTTTTTTTTATATCTGGGTGGACTCGTTAATTTTTCACTCGGGTTAACTTTGCTTAATTGTCGATGATTTACTCTTTTTAATCAAATTTCGGTAATGAATTCGTTAATTATTAAAACCCTGATTGGCTTTTGGAGAAATTGAATCGCACACCTTGGTAATTTTACGCGATAAGATTGGTGCTTTCATTACTGTTTTATAAAGACTACTCATTGATTTTATCTTGCAAGAATAAATGTAAATTCAATAAATTCATGCACTTGTATAGTGCAGTGATTAATACGCTCGGTATAATGTTTATTACAGCTGTTGCAGAAAAAATAATTTTTGTTTGATTTAGTGAGATGACGAAGGTACATGTTTTTTGAAAAATTATTTAATTTTTTACTAAAAATAGAAAGAAAAACAAATAAATTAATGTTAAAAGCACAGAAAAAGCAGTGAAAACGGATGAGTTTTCATAGCAACTATGAAATTCGTCGTTGCTATGAGTCGTCGATTAAAAATTATTCACTGTCAAAGCTAAATCGTGACTATCAATCCGCGGCGTTGAGAAAATATTGATCAAATTTCAAAAGTGTTGAATTAAGTACTTGGATGTGTTTAATGAACTCATTTGAATAATGAATACATCATAAATTACTATTAACGCGTTTAATTTAAAAAATATATAAAATTAATGAATATTATTGTATTTAAACTTTTTAATTTGAAATATCAATAACCAATACATTTTTTTATTCTTTTAAACTTATATTAATTAACACAGAGATTTTCAATCATGAATACCTATTGTTATTTTTGCATGTCAATATCGAATAGTTGCTTACTGTTTTGGTCATAAACAATTACATTTTTTGTTTAAAATACAATTGAGAACCTGATTTTAATTGAATTCTCTCGGATTGTTGTAAAAAAACAAAAAAAATGTGCTTTGTACATCCTATTCAAATTTGTAAACCGGAAACTCAATATATTTGAATATGTTTTTGAGTATTTATTCCCAGTTCAATGAATACATTTTCATACCGAAATAACATCCAGGCGTATTTAAACCGATTAAAATATTATTACAACATCGTATATTAACTTTTTGTTCTACGTAGACTCATTATTAAGCAAATTAATGAAAATGACGTTTTGCATGATGGCGTTTGTTTTATTTCATTATTACTAAATTCAAAATCGTAAACTGAATTACAGCATGCTTTTTTCGAACGTTTTCATTGATAAAAGAAAAATTATAAAAATTCGATGAACACTTTAATTAAACATTCAGCAGTATAATTTACAAAGAATATTATGAAGATGAAAGCATTTTATAAGAGAATCGAGTGGAAATTGTTAAAAACTTACCTAGTAAATAGAAGTAGCACAGTAGCTCCCCGGACGTGCAACAGATAGGCGGCGATCGCAGAGCACTCGGTCGAAAATCGCGCAGAATAATGAGGTTGAGGAGCCCTGCTCCCTCAAAAAAGCGTTTGCCCCTTGGCAGGAAGGTTAATTTGCCGGACTGGGCTCACTGTAGTTTTCGCTGAAAAATTGTCATGAAAGCAGGTCGGTCGGTCGGTGGGCGGGCACTGGATGTTAAGTTCGAAAAACTAGCGGCTCGTGCCTCAGGTGAGTCCCTCTTTAGCGGGATGAAAATAAACCGCGCGCACGTTCCGGAGGAAGAGCCGGTGCTCGGTGCAGTGACTCGCGTGTGTGCAGTCAGCCCGCGCGGCGTCTCACGACTGACTGACGATCGTATCGCGGCGGGCGCCGCGTGCCCAGCGCCACCCGTGACCCGGCGGCGACACCGGCAACTGCCGGAACCGCGCCGCCGTATGTCTATGTGCAGCGGCCCGGCCCGGCTTTTCTTTCTATCTGCTCTTATCACTTTGTTTACCTGGCGTCTGCTCCGGGCTCAGGTGAGTGCTTCGCGGCCGGCCGCCGCCTGTGCGCATACAAGCGTTCTTTCGACGAATCGCTTTTCGGCTTTTATGCCTATTGGACGCCGCGAGTTCTGCTGACGAATGTAGTATTTTTTTTTTTTTTTTAATTTGTCAAATTCAGGCAATATACTTAAATTGCCTGAAATTTTACAAATATAAAAATCAATGCTTGTTTCGTATATAATTTATTCAATTTCAATAAATTATTTAAATTCAAAGTAATGATTAAATGTTTAATTTTTTTATTGAAGAGTTTAAAAAGAGTTATAAAATCTGAACAATTTGAATATTTTCGGTAGCAAACCGTACGTTATGCAGATTTTTCCGAAATTTAAATTAAAAACAATTTCCATTCATTTTGAATTACAAAAGAGATTAAAAAACCGCCTGCTCCTCTATTGAATATTTTCTCAATTAGTTTTTGTTTTTGAGCTATACCCCGTTCACCCTTTGCGTTCTCTTTTTACCTGTCACTTTCCTGCTTCCGTTTTTATATTCTTTTTCCTCCGCTTTTTTATCACATAGGCGTTCGTATAAAAATCAATGAATTCAACGAATTCATCAAATTCACATTGGCAATGTTTTTACGACAATGACTACTTGAACTGGACCTTTTAAGGTGGATAAATGAAAATCGTTGGAAATGGTTTTTATAAAAATTCTTTTTTTCCGTTGACAAAGTTATTATTGCAGACAGCGTCATTAGGAAACTTTCAATTAATACCTCGAAAATTTAGTTGTCGATCCTCCTCGATCCCTGACCTAATCATTCTTCTGCCACGCAGCATCGCTAACTTCCGAAATTGTCCGTGAGTGACTAATAGTCGAGCGGACTAATTTGCCGGCAGCAAGCAGTTCATTACGGCGGAGCTTTCGGCCGCGGCGTCGTCGACAGTGTCATCGAAGAAAGCCCCAAAGTAGGAAGATAATATACTTGGCGCTCCTAAAAGGGAGAGGCGTCGTGTCGCAGTATCCCCCAGTGGCGGGAAAACTTTCATTGGACCAAGACCGCTGCTGGCCGTTAGCATGGCAAATTGAGATCAATGCGCAATAACGGCCGCTTCGAGTCTCCCAGGCCGCCCCTCCCCCCTCGATCCGCGAGGTAATGCCCTGAGCAGCGCGTCATGCGACTACTTTGCCTTTGCCAAACAAAAGCCAAAGAGGTGTATTAGTGTTTGTCGAGAGCAGAGCCGAGGACTTTTTCTACGCGGCTGTCATTTTTGGATTCTGGGAGCGAAATCGTGTCCCGGGGAAGGAGGAATTGAGAAATAGAGCAGAAGTACGTGACAGGGAAGACTGTAAATCACTTTTGTAGGTTCAATCTTGTGGCGGAACTTTGCGGATCGAAGAATTATTGAATCTTGATGTGCTTATGGCGTGGAATGCTTGCTTTGATGGAGAAAGCTTTTACTACTCGGATTTATGAAATATCAAGCACATGCTATTCTTTCTATCTCAAATTAAATTATTTAAAAAGAATTTGATGTTTTACAAAAATCTCTATATAGATTTTTAGGAATTTATACCTGAGCTTACAAAATGACGTGAAATGCAGTATGATATATATATACAGATAAACCGAATAGGAAGTGATCGTGTCAATTTATCGCATGCACATGCAGTTTACCGTCAAAGAGGTGGTAAACCTGTGGATCTGATTCAATGATACTTCGTGTATACATTTAGGAAAGCTATTTGTTTGCACGTCAGCTCGTCAATCTGTTTCTTTTGTACATTTTATTTAATAGTTGTATCAATTTTCAAAGTTGATGATGTACAAACTGTATATAATCCTAGTGACAACTCTGCTGATGTCAAAAGCGATCAAAATACCTAATATTTATTAATAAAATATAGCTTAATTTGTACTATTAATTACGCGAGATGAACCATAAGATTTAAAAAGAGTCGAAATAAAAGATTGCGAGGAGCGATGTAGGAAATGAAACGTTATGGAAAAATACAATATAGAAAACGTAATAGAAGAGAAAAAGAAAAAAGCAATAAGTAGAGCGCCGGCAAGCAGGTACATAAGGTATAACCCACACGGTCAACGTATAGAAATAAAGGAAAGCACAGACTCACGTATCCGAGAAAGAATACAAGGAGAAAACAAGACAGAAAAATAAAAGTATAAGTCTCTGAACGAATAGGAAAAAGAGGGAGAAAGCCGAGAGAGAGAGGAAGAGACTAAAAGTGTAGACGCACGCATACGTAGACAGAGATCATAAATCTTTGTTCAGGTTGCCTAGAACAGGCACATGCCGAAAGTTCGCGAGACTATTTCTCAGGGCGCAGAATCGGCGCTGCAGCAACCAGTCGCTCAGCTCCGAATCTATACGCACACGCACACCCGTATATGCTTCCTCCATTAATAACGCCGAGCAAATTAACAGTCGCCGACGTATTGCGTGACGCCATAACGGCTTTTGCCGATTAATCCGCGTTACGCGAAAGCTGCGACCGCGTCGAATGAATATTAAGAGGCTCGTGTTCGCGAACAAAGAGCACTGCCTGCAGAGTGGATCGATTTGAATGAAGCTATTTGTTTTTCTAGGCGAGCTGCAGCCGGCTTTGAATATGCATCGCTGCCGAGATGACGCCGTGGAACGGTTAAGAGCCAATCCTGGAATTCGGTATCTGGGGATGATGCTGCAGAGGGGCTCGTGCAATTTTTTATTTGCAAACCTTCTCTCGAGGACTCTTTACCTCTTTGGAGGAGTCGAGTGGACGTCAGACGCATTCAAAGTTCAAACTTTTAGTTAGATTTCGAATCGCACTCGAATGACAATATAAAATCTGCTTATGTGCATAATTTCGGGCGAAATTGATATTTGTCGAGTGAGATTTATTGGCAGCGCGGATCCATTCAATCAGTCTCCTCCCGGCTCGTGAAAGCGCATCTGGACTGGGAGCCGAAGCGCACAGTAGCCAGTGGCGTAAAAAGAAAAGCGAATAACTTGGAGAGAGCGAGAGGAAAAGGGGCGGCTCTTACCGCGGCGCGTATATAAAAAAAAGGGGCGCCTATAGTCGCGGGGGTAGATTGCAAATTTTAATGTGTCGCGCGCACGCACAGGTGGATTCGAGAGTCGTGCACGCTTGCGCATGAAAATTGCCAGGGCACTCACTCTCTTTCTCTGCGCGCGCTGTAAAATGAATCGCTTTTTTACGTGCCGCGGCCCCCCGTCCCTCCTTTTACTCTGCAGCTTTTAGTTCGCCCCGCTGCCGCGAATTTCCTACTCTTATCCTTTATCCGTTATACCATTACCGCGAACGAGACGACGACGACGATGCGTGGGTTTACGCCGACCGCTGCCTATATATATACCGTGATAATGGCCGCGAGCCGTCGAGTGGATATATACGCGGAAAAATCGCAAGAGAGGTCGCGAGACGTCGTTAAATTCAAAGCGCTCCGAGATGATTATTTTTCGCTTTTTCGGTATGCCTGCACGGCCTGGATTGATCGATAAGATCGTAGAGGCGGGTTATGGGGCTCTAAATTTTTTTCACGCGCCCCATAATGAGATACTTGTCCAGGCGATGGCCGCTTTTAGGGCTTTATTTAACATACCTATAGCTGCGCAAGGCTTTATTTCGGAAATCTAATTAATTTTAGCAATGCTTTTATTAGACCATTAGTGTATCCACGTTAAAAAATTTATACATTTCCTAATTAAAATATTTATTTTTAGAAATTAAATTAAAAATCCCGATTGTGATGAAAGATGAAATTTATAATTTTTCGAGTTTCCGGGTCGCAGCGAGCCCAAAAACGTACTAACAGGTCCTAAATGCTCGTGCATTTTGAAGACAATTAGGTCGAGGATAACAGTGGCGCAGGGGGTTAATACCAGGAATACAGTTTATTTATGAATAAATAATTTTAAAATATTTTAATTTCTTAATTTTATTAAAACAATTTTTAAAATACTGCATTAATATATTTCATATTTTAACTATTATTATATAGAAACGATAAATTAGTTTGGAGGAAGCCGAGTGTCAATGAATTGGCAGCGGTTTTTTACTACCACGTAAGCAAACATTTTTTGAAGCAGCATCTCATGGAAGCTATAAATTTCGAAAATGTCGAAGACCATTAGATTATAATCTGGTTCATCAATGATGTCATTTCGTACTACAAAATATCTCTCGGTGTCTGATAAAAAATGCTGCCCGAGGGACTCAATGACCTCGTTCTCGTTAACTTTGTTTGCCTGCAATACTGTATTTTCCATTGCTCATCGATACCCATTACTCACATTTTCTCGATATTATCAAATAAAACAGAGCGGGTAACGTGTCCGCACAAAGTATTCAAGCGTGCTCGAAAAGCCTCCTACATTTTTACCTCGAATTAACTTTTAAATTAATGAAATATTTAATTTGCTTGTGCGGTTTAATTTCCACCTCTTTCTAGCTCGATAAAGATTTTACAATATTAATTACAATGAAAATATACATATACACGTAGAAAAGCAAGTTTACTTCGCGAATTTTACTTTTCCTTTTTTTTCCAGATGACATTTTATATAATTATTATGAATTTTCATAACAGTTATGGAAGTTGCAAAAATTGTAATACATAGCGAGTAAACTACAGAATTTTCCGGAAAAACAATTTTTCGTACAATTTGAAGTTAAACGTGAATTTCAAATTGACATTTGCATGCCAAAATCCCTTTACATATACAGTGCCCGCTCAAAAAATTTGCGCTTCCATTTTCGAAAATACTTATGCGTACAGAGATGCACTGGAATACTTACTCTCAAAATCTACATATTTCCTGCAAGCACACAGCGAAATTAGTGTCTGGTCGAATCACTGAAAATAGTTTCGAGTGTTGCAATGGACATTGTACATCAGCGCGAACTTGTGTGTACATCAGGAACTAATTGAGGAAGTGAAATGCACATGGAGAGACGTGCAAATCAGGATAGACGAGGATGAAAGAGTTTCAGAGTTTGATGCGGCAGCTGAGTAGGCGAATCGGTAGAACACATTCCTACTAATATCTGCGCGAAAGCGAAGGATAAATTAACTCCGCTTTGAAGAATTTCATGAATTAGAAACGAAATTTTTACAAAAATATCTTTCAATGAAAATTTTAATTTTTTAAAATTTTAATTAAGAGAAAACTTTATTTTTGGATCTAGCAAAAATTTTTTACAATAATTTTTTACAAAAAAAGGACGTTTTTATCTTAAAAATAATTTCTCCGCAGGATTTTTAATTTCCGTTCGGTATGAATGTTTTTATTCAGCTTTGACTAACCTGAAACAAATTTTGCTAGACTACATAAATTCAAAAGCCTAGGTGGAAAAATAAAATCAAGGAAAATACGTCAACATTCGCCGGCAGATCCGTCAACGATATTTATTTTTTTCGCCGGTATTAAAAAAAGAAGTTCGAGCTAAACCTGTGTGAAGGGCAGTCAGCGGAAAAAAATCGAGGCCAAATCTGGAATGTAAAATATAACGTCCCGCGTTACCTTAACGAGGCAACATTTTTCCGCAACACAAAAGACACAAAAGCACCGAATAAAAAAGGCATTTCAAGTATTTTTTCACGGTTACCAAAAATAAACGCGGAAAAAGCGGCGTTCTTTTTCATTTTTCATTTCTCGCCATCGCCTTTAGGCTATTAAACGCCGACCCTGACGAGCTGGAAAATTTATGAAAACCGCGACGTCTGCTCGAAATGATTAAAAAAATAATCCAAGAAGTGCGTTGGCCAGCTTCGACTGTTTGAAATAACCCTCTTTCTTTGCTATCATTAAAAACACTAGAGAGTAGCAGGGTAATCCTTGGGAATATTTTTTCGGGCGGCGTCGCAGCAGCTGACTCTACTCTGCGCAAGCAGGCAGCACCGTTTTCCCTCGCGCTGACGTTTCTCTCTCTCTTTCTTGTTGCTGAGAGTCGAAGAGTCAAAGAGAGGGAGAGAGAACGCGAGATACAGCATTCATAGAAGACGCGCCGTATAGCTCGCATAACATGGCTCTTCTGAATAGTAACATCGAGAGCAACCCTTATATCCAGCACGGAGAGAGGGAGAGAGAGGCTGAAAGAGGGACGAGAGAGTAGCACCGTACATCGCGCGCTACACTTTCTTGCCGACCTACATTTCCTTCGCCATATTAAATTTAGATCTCACCTCTCTATTCCCTTCGTGCTTCACTCTCTCTCTCTCTCTCTCTCTCTTCTTCTTCTTCTTGCAAAACCTTCGTTTCTCACTTTTAGTGCATTTTTTATATTTATTTTCCTTTTCGCATTTTTAAGAATTCTCACTGATTTATTAGAGAAACTAAAACTAGCGAGATTCATCTCTGCAATGGAATTTATGAAAAAATTAAATTCAAAAGTGACATTGACTATATAATAAATTTATTAGAGCAAAACTCTCCATCATTATAAAAACAAATGTCTAATGATATTGCTTGGGGTTGCTTTAGAAATTTTGCTTTAGAAATTCGTTACCCCAACAATTACATATTTTTATCATAACGAATCCTCTTACTTTTGAGTCACGAGGTGAAAGCTTTCCTGTAGCAACTAAAACTTGAGAGTTCGCAACCGCGTCTTTGCAAGCTCAGTCCAAACTCTGCTCCTCGATGACCATTATGCAAACGCTGTTCTCCATGACTAGACGGGACAAGTCGGGAAATCTACCATATCCCAGAGTAAAGCGACTCTACCTGCCCGTAAAAGTAAAGCTTTCGAGTTTGTTACCGATAAGCGCGAACGAAGTATAGCGGAGCAATACGTCTGCTGTAATTGTAAGTGACGTGAGCGCAAAAGTTGCCCGCTACGGTGGTCCCTGGCGGCGCGACAAAGTCGTGACAACCTCTTGTGTTTATACGCTGCATTACGTTTCAGTTATATGCTCGGCAAGTCTGTCAGTTTGCTCCATCTGCTGGACGACTTTCAAAATTAGACAGTTGGATAAGTGCAGCCGGGAACTGTTTATGCGCGGATGTCACGCTTTATACCATTTCAATTTTTAATTCAATTTAATCTTGAAGGAAATTCGCAACTTGATCCTCATAGTTACAAATTCGAAAGTCATTTTATTCAATAACATAAAATTGGTACAATTTAAGAGACAATTTTATTCGCTTATACAATATATTTTCTGAACCTTTATGATTTTAGTAAAGCTTTAGGTTACTGACGGAATAACTTAAAAGAAAATAACTCATTATTAAATCCATCGTAAAATACAGCTTTAAATATGCGATCCGAGAGCATAAACGCGTCAGTTATTCCCTGCAGTAACTTCACCCAAGAATTTAAGGATTTCGACCGAAAGTAAAAAAAAAGGGATGAAAAAGGTGACATGAGCAATTATCGCAGGCTTCAAGCGTGCGTAACTCAGAATAAGAGTGCATCAGTAATAACGCGCGTCCGCGAAAATTCATGCGTAAAATTACGATGAAAAATCCGATCTTTCCATAGTCAGTCAGTTTGCAACTCCACGCAAGACGCAACTTTGCAAATTTTGCAAAGTTGTCGGTCGCGGCGCGGCTGAGAATTTTCCTACCTTTCTGGGGTGGAAGCAGACGAGGTTGTAAAAAAATGTGAGAAAGAATCTGTGCTTTGCGGAGAATGAGGATGGTTTAACCGCTTTGCACGATTAAAAATAAACGTCGGCAAAGAAAGTAAGTGAAGCGAGCTAAAACTGTAATGAGTAAATAATCAGGTAATATATTTACGGGATGATATTTATAAAATTATCAGTCTTTGAGCTTTTACGGTCAAGAGTTATTTATTTAACAAAATATTCATATACACCTTGAATAAATAACAGTATCATATAGTTTGAACTGTGATCTTTATCGAGGCACACTGCAATGCTTGGTGACACGCTAAAATTGAAAAATAACGTCAACGACTTTTGTTTCATAGGAGTAAGTTTGCGAAGCACACGTTTAGAAGATCATCCGAGCATGTAAGCGGGCTAGAAGGTAAATAAAATACTAAGTATGCGCATGTTTTCGTAGACGACTGACCGAGCGAAAGGATCAGCGATTATATTTTCTATTTCATCGGGTGTATCACTTTTGGTCAGTTTCAAAAGACGAAGCTTACCTAGACGTCGCAGATTGAAAAGGATATTATATTAAACCTCTAAAGCAGAAATCAATTAAAGACATGGAAAAACTAACTTTTTTATTAAAATTTACTGTAAAATAATCCTTGAGTAAATTTGCTTATACATGACATTCATATATAACAGCAGCCATACGGCTGTAACATTATAAGTAATAATAAGTATACTTTTATGACACATATATCTTTTTCAATAAGCAATAAGACAGGTACATATTTCATAAAAATATTTTCGAATTCTTTTTAAAACTTTTAATGCATCGCTCTCGCTTGTAAAATTTTTGCTATAAAAATGGAGTTCTCTTTCACAAAGAATGTCTTTTTGAATGGATTTCCCAGGTATGCAAAACTGAAGTATGCCTAACTTCAAAAAAACGAGTCTACATTAAATCTTTTTTGAAACTCTAGAAGACTAGAAAAAATTCCTTAAAAAATAATATTTGAATTCCAGCTTTCTAACAAAAGATCTTGCAGACTGATTGTGAAAAGCGAATTTTTTCGTAAAAATAAATTAGTAAGAATAAATTGTAATAATATATAATGAAGCAATTTCGCGGTGTCGAATAATGAAGGCACTCGGGAAGCAGTTAATTCCAGGAAATTTCCAGCGGCGAGCTTTAGCTCAGGAATCGAAAGCACAAAGCTTCGTCACGTCTTTGCGAAGCCTAGCAGGACCAGCAGGAGAGTGGCGCAGGCAGGATCGAGCGACGTATAGGAAACAAGGGGATGATGCCGCGGGGCGTATAAGCGCTGTTTATGGAGACCTCAGGCGGCGCATCTCCCATCCGAGCTTACCGCCGCCGGTAGCAGTATTCCCTGGTTTTACGAGGCGCGGGGATTTTCTCCCCGACGAAAAAGCGCGGCTGCCGGCGGCTGCGCTACGTACCAGACGGAGGCGGCGACTTTGGCGGCGACGGCGGCACTCTCGGGGATTCCCAACCCCCTGCGACTTCGGGATATCTCGCGCTTTAATGTGGAAAAATAACGCTCGCTTAAGCGCTGCCGGCCCAGACCTCCGTATCGGCTTCTCTTTTTCATCTTTCACCACAGCTTCCTCAAACAATGTTAAGTGATACATTTCGAGTGGAACTGGTCAGCTAATTTTCCTACAAAAGTGCCATTTAAACATTTCAATTTAGAAGAAATATTTTAAAAAACTATCTGTATGGCCATTAAAAAATATAAATTTCCTCTCGGATAAATCATCCAGGATACGATGATGCCATTATAGCCGTCGTTGGGCAGTGGAGGGTGTAAAAACTGGTCATCATTTTTTATAGCCAATAGGAGTTGTAGGATGATGCCGTATGGCACCATTGGGTAGGATAGAGTTATGATATTACGATTTAATAAGATACATATGGTTCATTACAATATAATCGATTCTCCACTCCTCTCTTTTCTTCATTTATTATTTCGCAATTTATCGATTCTTTAAACCAAAATATTTTATTTCCAATAAAAAATTTACACGTCAATGTCAGTATTTAAATGTTATTTAAAAATGATTTTTTACTAAATTATAAAACAATTTTAAAGCTTCATGTGATAAGTATACGGAAGAGCAGAAAATCAGAAAAGTAAAATAAAAAAGTGTCAGTTTTCATCGCTTTGTATCAATCTACCTGTTACCGTTCTCTCGAAATATCTATTACAATGCTTTTCTGTATCTCCTCCTCTCCTCTTTCTCGCGTTGCCGACGTCTGTGATATATACCCGTCGATTGATCCCCGCTGTCCGAGGGGCTCATCCCTTTCGTACCGGGGGATATATCTATAAGAGCAGCGCCGAGGGAAAAGACGCTCGGCGTCGTTCGTTGGGAAATTAATGAACGGGCCGCCGTCGAAAGATTTTAAAAAGGAACGATGGCACACAATGGATTCCTATATGAGTCTGTGTACATTCTCGCTCTTCCTCTCGACGCTAATGTGTTTTTTAAATTGAGCACCTTCGATGCACACAACGATAAGTGCGCGAGGTAGGGAGAAATTAGTTATATGCGTTTTATACAAACGCAGGAGAATTGTTTGGGGTCGATACAGATCAATGGCTTTTGTTGAGTGACGAGCCCAAGTGGAGAGGATCATTTATTTTTCTGAAGGTTTCGTCACTTTGTTCACACGGCAAATCGCAGATAATGAAGAGTAATGAATGCAATTCACACGTGGAGAATATGAAATATAGAATTTTTTTTGGAGAACTGCTCTCGAAAGACGTCTACATTACTGGCTTTATTTGCTTTGTCAGAACGTCGGTTAGGGCGAAAATTTTATTAGTCCAGATGATTTATTTTTAGACCACCCAAAAGACTCCAATTTTATTATATATTTTTGTACATGCTGCATTGCATTGCTTGAAATAATACTTTTTCAGTATTTTTTTTAAAGCTAAAAATTATTTTCTGTCTGAAAATTTGACCATGTTTACATTTTGCGTTTGTTTTTGAATTGTGTCTTTCGACACAAATACCAAACAAGAATAAGTCTTTGAGTGATATAAACTTATAAATTAAAGTCTTTCGAGGAAATTAATAAATTCCTATCATGTCGTCTGAAAAAGTTGAACATTTTGCCTACCTTGAACTCTGTTCCGTTGGGCGAAACAGCTTGCGGTAAAATGCCAGGGAAGAAAAAGTCGGAAAAGGAGGCGAACAAGGAGAAAAAAGGCTCGTCGAGAGAGCGACGAGAAAGCATCAGCCGAGTGGATGGAGTTTCGGATTAAAATATTTTTCGTCTCCGCTCTCTCGCCGCTACTTAAGAGCCATTGTTTGTGGAGTTTGGCTGCCCCCGCAAACCAAAAGAGAAAGACCATGAAAAGCTACACCGGCTAGCCTTCGGCGCTTTTTCGCGGTTTCCTGCGCTCGCCGAATCATTTTCCCTCTTTGCGTGCCGAGTATAGTTCATGAGGAAGACACTCGACATTCCGCGGGAAAATGGACTGCGAAAATATTTCCACCTTCGTCCTGCCGACGCTGTCCTTTTTTTTGCTTTTCGCGGCGGTTATGCGATACGCTTTTATCAGGGCTTTGATGAACAGTTACGCAGAAATTTAAAAAATTATAGTATTTCCGTCAATAGCAGATTTTTTTCAACAAATAAAAAACTTAAAAAAAAGGTTACAAAATCCACGTTTTTAAAATAACGTTAACTTTATGTTAACTTAATTTTGAGAAATGTTAGATACAGTCTAATAGCTAATTCGATTATGCATGGTAATTTCTGTATATTATAAATGATAATTTAAAGAAGAATAATCAAAAGAAAAATATCCGTTAATTGACAGCTTAGATACTAGTAATAATGTAAAATGTCGAGCAGTTTTCGTGCGGAGAAAGTCAGCGGCTTTGTCTCGAAAGTTTCACTTTTTCCTGCCGCAGCCGCTCAGGACTAGAGATAAGAGGTTTTGCTTTTGAAGTCAAGATTTGCGTTCGCCGCGAGCTTACACCGCACTTGCCTTTATTAAATAGTAACTCGGCAAAACGTCATTTCACCGTAACTTGGACACTCGCTTGTGGCGAGCGGGACGTTTACGTGCGCTTATTTAAATATGTACTTACGCTTAAGCCCCCGAGCATTGAGCTTAAAACAAGAATCCCCGGGTACGCTGACTTTATTCGGATAATGCCCGAAAAGAATCGCGGCCCTCGTAATTCATGCCTAATTCCTCGATGATCCTTTACGAGCAATCTTATATTCCGGCAGCAGGTGACGCCGCGCGCAGTGCATATAATTCCGGCTTCCGAAAGAATATCGGCGTAAAAAGGAAAGAAATCGGGCTGTTTTTGTGTTTCAGCGAAAAACTCGGAGGCGAAAAAGGAGGGAGGAACGGGGCTCAGGTGCGCTTTCCACCCCGCCTCTGTGGTCGATACGTTTTATTTTCCTTTTTAGCACGCGCAGTGCTGAGCTCCTGGCCTCGGGTACATTTAAAGTGAAATGTTCCGCGTACCAACGCTGACAAATAATCCTATTATTGAATTCGAAAAAAATTTAATATATTGCGCAAATATCGTTACATTTAGCACTTTTCTTCAGCAAATATACCCTTTAAATAAGTTTATTAGTTGGTTCAGGAATTTTGTCGAGTGATGTTTATGTGCAGATTATATAGCCTGTTTAGCATGTAATTTGCAAATATTGTTACTTTGTAGAGGCTACATTCTCGTTATATTAATTGTTTATAAAAATTTAGCATTTCTTTCAGTTGGAAAAAGCAATGCCTTAAAGAAAATTTTAAAGTTAATAAACTGGCAAAGTTAAAATTACGCGTGCTCAGCGCGGCATTCTATATTTAACGCAACGAAACGAAATTAATTAGTAACCTTGTTCGAAAAACCCCGAATGAGATGTAAAACTGTGGCTATATCTATCGTAGGGAAGTTCCATCGAATTTTAACATGACCGACGACACCAACTCAATTATCAACTCCACAATGCAATCCACTGGCCTGAATCCATTTGTATTTTCAATATGAAAACCGCTAGGTTATAGTGTCGCTTGAGAAATTTGTTTGCCAAACAAATTGGATTAAAAAGCTCTCGCGACTATATCTGCGCGCGTTATATTTTTGCCACGTGATATTTTCCTGTCTCCCTCGCTGCCGCCGCTCGTGATCGAGGAGCCGCGAGCTCGAAACAAAAAGGGACGAGATGGAAAAAGAGAGGTGAGCGTCATGGGAAATTAAAACATTAGCTTCCTGGAACAGCTCATCGCTTTGCACGTCGATATCCTAACTTTTTATGGAAATCGAGTCGAGGAAAAAGCAGTCCGCTGTCGCTTGTGAATCGTTAATTAAAAAAAGCCCTCGTTATTTACGACACTTTGATTAAAAGTGATAAAAGTTTATTACAGGATTGTACTTTTAAGTAGATTAGCTCTTTCGAATATAAAACGATCTTTTTTCTGTAGAAAAAAAAGCTCTGTTTGATTATGCACAAACCTCCAGCAACCGAAGAAAACATAAGCGAGCAGCTATCAAGCAGAAAACGCAAACGACCTCGATCGAGCCGATTTCTCAATAAAAATTCGAGCCTCGTTCCCAAGGCAAGATCGGCGAGCAAAGTGTCAGAGCTCGCGACGATTCGACTACGGGGGCGAATCGAAGAAAGTTATCGAGACTATTACCGGTCGACGGGGGAAGCTGCGTCCCTCGCAGCTCGCGATTATCCGAGCGGAATGGTTAACGATCCGTGCGACGTTCTCGGACGATATCGACCAGAGAAAGAAGCGGGAGGACTCGGAGTCACGTACGGATTACGGATCTTTTTCCGATTGCCGCGATCTTGTTGACTCACGGTTTTGTTGTCATATTTTTTACGTCCTGCGTTAGAACGTGGCTGAGATTACGTTCGATGTAGCTTGTCTTTGTTGATCTGCTGATGTTTGAGTTGGAGCGTTTGTGGCTCTTCTTCAAATATCTAAAGAAACAGTTTTATAATCGCTGCAAACTTAAATCTCAATTTTTGACAATGCCTGTCATTAATTCAATACTCAAGACACTAGTAATTGAATCTAGCATGGGCTCGGTCCGTCTGTTAATTTTCGATGATGTCAGTGCCGGCGGGACGGCAAGAGCAAAAGAGAAACCGGCACTCGGCGAGAGAGCGCTGCTATACAAGGACGCAAATTAAATGATTCGATTAAAAGCCGAGGAAATTAAGATCCCGGAGCGAGTTTATGTAAGGCGTTGCCCGCGACAGTCCTGGCCTGAATTTTAATCGGCGGCTTCCTAAAAATCTTCTTCGCCCACTCCCAATTTTCCGCGGACTGTAACGAGTAAAAGAGAGAGGAAGTTACGATTTGCGGCGCGGAAGTTTTCATCGCGAGTTAGTTCCTCGCTTCTGGTACTTTGTATGGCGCTGCAGAGTTTCTTTTGATGTGGCTTTATTTTCTTCTTTATCGAAACTTTATTTAATGTAGCATTCCGTGCCTGCGTTTTCCTTTTTCTTTGCTCAAGTCTGACTTGGAATAAATTTTTTCAAAATTTCAGTATTTGTCGAATCAAGAAAAATCAATAAAAATACAATTTCCGATACATTCGATAATGTAAAAGCTCTGTAAAAACTTTATATTATTATTCCAATTTTACAGCTCTATTTCCACCATCTCTAAACGTACAAAGCGCCGAAAATCCATTAACCATAATGAATTCAGCGGGCAGCAGCCCTCGGTGCATCGTAATCGAATTAGCACGTAAATGTCAATTGAAAAACGGCGTCGCGATAAATCTAAAGAGCAATCTTAAGTGGGCGTTTTTGAATTTTCTCGACTAATGCGTTTTCGCGAGAGAGTCGGGGGAGGTCAGCGGGCGCGCGATGACCGGCGGCCTTTTATCGCCTGCAAGAAAGTCGCACGCACGTGCGTACAATATAATAATCGAGCCCGGGCATCTCTCACGCATGACCGCGACGGGCAATTAGCCTGGCGGTGCACGCACGCGCACACACGCGCACACACGTGCGGGTCCGAACAAAGATGTTGCGAGCAAGCGCGATTTTATGGAGCGAACTTTCCACTTTCAGAATGGATGAATTATGTCGAACTTTGCCGGCTGCAAGTTCACTTTAGTGGACCTCGTTTTTTAATTAGAGGGGCCAAATCTGATCCGAATTTAAATCGAACTATTATTTTATATCTGATTTTGAATAATTACAACTCCCATTAATAATTAATGAAAATAAAATTATTGATCCGCGAATAAAATGAACTCTGCGAAAACTGTATATTTAATTAAAACTCTAAATTGCATTAATATAATTTAATGAATGTTCTCGCAGCATTTCGAGCTTTATTATATTCATGATAGCAAGCTATAAAAATGTCTGGCTAGGCTGAATTGCTGGAAAGTTTGCTCACAGCTTCCCTAGCAGTTAACGATTCGCAATTTATCTCAGAATCCCTCGTGAATTTACATGGTCGAGCGCGGACGGGGGAGCAACGAAAGCAAAGAAGGCGAGGAGAGCAAGGAGAGCAAAAAGCCAGGCAAAAAGCGGGAAGATGTAAAAGAATATACATCTGGAAGAGGAGGAAAAGAAACCGCGCGTGTGGGGCACGCGACTACTTTGGAGTGAAGCTATAACCGATCCATCAACGTGACGCGATACCTAGCAATCGGTCCATCCCTCGCGTCCCGTGCACGCGCACGCATAAATGCGAGCTTTATGCCGTGGGAAATGAATCTCGTTTCGGCGATGCCCGAGCGCGAGCATTGTGCCTTAATCGCCCTGTCAGCCCTGAAACGGCCGTCGAGAACATAACATATTTCGGCGAGCTCGGAGCTCAAAAACTTTATGGGGACCTCCGCCAAGATTCTCTCTTATCGGTAGGCGAGTTCATTTTAACGGCTCAAAAGCGTTTCAAGATTTATTTTTATTTATGCTTTCACTGTTTCTAATTTCGTGGTTTTGTAATTCGCCATCTTTTTTTTTATTAATTTTATATGACAAAATTAATTTTTATTAACAATACTCTGATGAATCCATTTTCTAAAGAAGTATAGGCATTTGAAAATTAGCGCGCTTTGAATTCACTCATCACATTTACAGAGCACTAACGCGTCTTTGACGCTACCAACTACTGCACGGGTTTATCTCTAGCGGTATAGACACATTTTCTCCTTTACGTTAGTTTACAGCTGACTACATCAATGACCTTCAGTACAGCTGATCTTTCGTTTACTTTGTCAGGGCAATAAGTTTCTGAATATTTTTATTATTGGTTCTTCTTCAATACACATATTTACATAAATCGTTAACCATCAGTTGAAAGTTATAAAAAAGGTATTTATAAAACAATTTAAATTCTTTTTATCTGCAAGAGGTTAGAATCAAAATTAAATTAAAATACAATATAAATTTTGATTGTAACATCTGATGAATTTTCTTCTACGTTATCTTACAGGTTAACGAATTATTTAAGATATCATATACGGTATTTGGTAACAAAATCATATATTTTTTTACACGAATTATTTTTTCGCATATTATATTGGAAATTATAGAAATTGGTCTATAATTAACGATCAAATATCGATATAACGTGCTTTAGCTGCCTATCAATATAATTTATTATTGTTTTTTAAGACTTAATACTGATTCTACCTACTGCCCCTGCTTTACTTTGCATGTTTGATTTTTCAAGTTTCATTGCAATTTATAACTAAATTGTACTAGTTAACGGTCTTGACCTTATTCATTTACTTATTTTATTTACTTATTATCTAATGAAAAACATTTCTATCTTGATATATCTTGATATAAATAAAATAAAATTGATCCTTTTATAAGTTCATTACAAGTTTATTGCTTTTACAATATTTTCATTACACGACAGTTCTTCGATTTTCCGGAAATAAAACACCAAAGTTAGTTCACGAAGTACGCGAAGAACGCTGCAAAAGGTTCGATAAAGAAAACTGCGTCATAAACTTCAGTGAGTTCAGTTTTCTGCAGGACGAAAGAAATTTGATCGGCACTACATCCGTCAATAGGTAGATTGTCAGGTACACAAGGGCAAACTGCCCTGGAATTCTTGCCGGATTTATGATTTTGTTCTCGTAATGTTCCATTCCCGTGTTTGGCTTATCGAACCAGATAGATCCGTGCTTACGAGAAAGAAAGAAGAAATTGCACCAGGGTCTTCCTCCGACGTCGACGCCTGAGTTTCTCTGTGTTTGTGACCTTTTCGGCGGCTCTGCGGTCGACCACTTTCGATATATAGAATCTTTGCTCTTCTCTTACAGACGTCACTTTGCCATCGACTGGGAAGACGGAGGACGTAAAGACTTTGAATTTCATGATGCGAGTGCCCCAGAAATTCAATTCGACTTACAGTGGCCCGAATAGCTTCATTTTTTTTCTTTTCATAGTCGTTCTGTAGTATGTAATTTTTTTCCTGTTTCGTTAGCGAAAAGATGTAGTTAAATAAATATTAACTTAAAGAAGTTGAAAAGCTCGTTATAAAATAAAATTCAGAGGCAAAACTATTTGTGCTAACTATTTGTGAAATTAACAAATGTTCAGTAATTTAATTTTTAAATGGTATCCAGGTTCCAACAATAATGAAAATAGTAATGGATAAACGCACTCTTATAAGAGTAATCCAATATCAGTAAAAAAAAAAAAAAAAGGAAAAAATCAATTATTCACCCTCTCGAATTTCTCTGTTTGGATTATTTTCGTTAACGCCTGAATTCATAAAAAATTCATCTAAAAAATTGCCCGAACGAAAAAAAACTCGACTGCACCTCCCTTCTCGCCTCGGCAATCTCTGAAAAGTTGCCGCGCGGTGGCAAGTGATCCGCAACCGCATCGGAGAAAAGTCACATCTGGACCTTCGGACACACTGAGGGGTGCGTTAAACCGGCAAATCCTCTCTCCCCGGGAATATTCGGCAGGAGGGGAGGGGCCGCTCGGTGCGCAGGTGCGCGGAGAAAGCACGCGACTCCTGGCCGGCTTCGGGACGTCATCATCGATCACGGTGATCCACGGCCGGCCGTGTGGTAATTTTTCGAAAGCGCCGATATTAAGATGACCCAGCGCTATTTTCCGCGGCAGATTCGACCTTTCCGGGGCGTTTGCCGGGCCTTTAAGCCTCGCCGATTTGCATTGTCCAGTCATTCTTTTGTAACACATGTATCCAACTTATAGGCACATTTGTGGAAAACGAATTCACGTTATTTACATAATTCTGATACATGTATGATTTCCTTTTTATAAATCGTGTTTATGTCATTCTTTGATGACTGTTTTATAACTGAGATTATATATAGAAGATTGATCAGTACAATTTACATACTGGTTTTTCTAATTTAATAATCCAGTACTGAATTGTTAATAATAAAAGATTTATTAAAAGTTTAATCCGATCAATTATAATTGTTAAAAAGAAGAAAAAAAACAATGTACGAGATCTACAGGCAATTTCTCGGCTTTAGACAATTCCAGCAGCAGTTAAGCGCCTCGTCGGCTCAACAAAAGGTTTCCCTCTCCAGGCTCTTTTCACCCGGCAACTTAATAAACGCCAATCGCACGATCCTCGACGCCCACGAATCATTCACACGTGAATATTCTCGATATACGCGGCGGAGCCTGTATATTGCGTTTATATTATATATATATTCGTCCCCTTTTAGTGCAGAAATATTGGAAAATACGAAAGGATCACTTGCGCCGCGGGTGTGTTTCGAGCTGTCACCGTACGTTCAATGGTGAGTCATTGCGGATTCGTATACTGCACGAGTACTTATTTCCTCGATCCCTATCCCCTGCACCCGCACCACGTGTGCCTATATTTTTATACGAGTAAGGCGTTTATTACATTCTCGCATCTACAGAGCTTTCGGTGGAATTTCGTATAAATCACCCTTGAAATTACTTCAATTTATCTTCTTTTTAAAGCTTCACTGTTTTTATTTTTAAAGAACATTTTTACTCTTGCTTTAATATCTTGTAAAAGATATTGCAATTTAGTTGTTAAGAATCGTTTATTAAAAACAGCTGCAGGAAAATTATTGTTTTTTTAATAAAACACATATTCCAATAAAGTGTTAAATGTTCTCGTTCCCTTCCATTGTCCCCCTTTGAAAGCACACGGACGTACTTACGGCGTGGTTCAAGTACGCACACGCGTCTTTGTCGCATTTCTCGAATCATAAAGTCTTATTCCAGCGGCTTATCCTTGCGCCACGATATTGCTTATAATACCGCAAAGGGGTCTCGCCCACAGGCTTTACGAGTACGCACATCGCACGCAGGCGGTGCACGCGTGCACGATCATCCATTATTTCGACGGGCTGTCTTGATGGCGTCAGGCCCGCAACGCGAGAACACTTATCTCGCGCGAGCCCTGGGATAAGTCCTTAATACCGGGATCACGATCGGCCGACTTTCCTTTTCGATTGCGTATTGCGTATTGCAAACGCTAGGCGAGCTTTTATTTATTATTGTCGGCGCGCTAAGCGGAGCTATCTTTCTCTAGATACTGTAGATTAGCTTTATAGCAGTACAAAAAATCCTTGTACTTTTTAGGATCAACTTTATTCTAGGAGAAACATCTGAATATTGAAAAATTAAATTATTATCGTGTTGTATTTCAGAATTACACTGAGGCAAAGAAAAGTGCAATGAAAGATAGATTTATCAGATAGCCTTGCACTTATCTTTCTTTGAGTCAATGTATGCATGGAACTTTTCTAAGATAAAGTTTGATAATAGTATGGGACATGTACAATCTGCAGCAAGAAGCCGTTCAATTTAATTATGAAGTAGAAAATTAAATTCAAAGATCACGTTTTCACAGCCAGCATTTTACTTTTTTAAGGTAAAGTACATTTTTTTATAAACTTTTAATACGCAGATTTAATAATAAACTCTAACCTACTTTTAAATTAATATTACTTTGATTTTTAGTGAATTTTGAATTTCCCAATAACATTATGGAGATTGGGATCGTGGAGATACTCATCGGCTTTACGGCTCTGTTCCTAGCCTGCTATTATTACTTAACATCCACTTTTGATTATTGGCAAAGACGAGGCGTTCCTGGACCGAAACCGAAACTATTATACGGCAATCTAAAAGATATTATTTTTGGCAAAATGTCAGTGGGCGACTTTGTGAAGCAAGAGTACGATAAATACAAAGATCAGCCCATGTTTGGAGTTTTCGCTACTCGATCACCCGTTTTAATAATCAACGATCCAGAATTGATAAAAGAAGTTTTAGTCAAATCTTTTTCATCCTTCGCCAATAGAGGAGTTCGAATCTTTGAAAAGGTAGAGCCTTTATCGCCGAATTTGGTGAATTTAGAAGCTGCGAGGTGGAAGCCTCTCCGTGCCAAACAAACTACAATGTTTACAGTTGCAAAGCTCAAAGAAATGTTCTACCTTTTGTTACAATGTGCGAATAATTTAGAAGTTATTCTGAATAAAATGACAGAAAACAGTGACGTCGTAGAGTGTTGTGAGATGACAGCAAGATTTACGACTGACGTTATTGGCGTTTGTGTTTTTGGAATTGATATGAAGGCTTTAGAAAACGAAAATAGTCAGTTTCGTAAGGTTGGTAAAAAATTTATTCATGCTGATAAATGGCGAGCATTTAAATTGAGATTCAAACAAATATGTCCTTGGTTGTATAACCTTCTGGGTCCAATTATGTACGATCACGAAATTAATGATTTTTTCATTAGTACAATGATTGAAACAATGAACTATAGAAAGCAGAATAATATCAAAAGAGGTGACTTTGTTGATTTGTTAATTGATTTAAGAGATCATCCTGAAAAATTGGAAGGCATAGGTAGGTTAAAAAACATTTAGTAAATTGATTTAAACTTTTCTATACTAAAGACAAACTAGTATCAGAAATTTAAATCAAGTTAAAAATATATCTTATTTATGATCGTTGAATAGTTAACTGAAATTCACAATAATTTTTAGAGTTAACAGATACATTACTGACTGCGCAGGCTTTTGCTTTCTTTTTTGCTGGATTTGATACTTCGTCTACAACTATGAGTCATGCGCTTTATGAGTTGGCACTAAACAAATCTATTCAAAATAAACTCCGCGAGGAAATGAACTACGAGCTATCAAAAAATAATGGACAACTCGATATCGAAAATATTAAAAACATGACATATTTGAATAAAGTGTTCAACGGTAACATTTTAGTTATCAATGAAATAGAAAGTATATAATCTATTGCTAATATTAATTTAATTTTTTACAGAAACACTACGAAAGTATCCAGTAACGCCAATTTTAACTAGACAGGCCGTAAATGCTTACACGTTTACAGAACAAAAATTGACCATTCTCGAAAATATGCGAGTTTGGATTCCAATTTACGGAATCCATCGAGATCCAAAAATCTACCCTAATCCAGAAACTTTCGATCCTGAAAGATTTGACGATGAAGTTGTTAAACAACGGCACCCGTCTTATTATTTGCCTTTTGGTGCTGGTCCACGAAATTGTTTAGGTAAAGTGTTTCCACAGTTTATTTTTAAATGAATATAAATATTTATTAATGTTGTAAATTCGTAGGAGCACGATTCGGTACCTATCAAACAAAAGTTGGTCTCGTGACGATATTAAAAAACTATGAAGTAGACGTCTGCGAGCAAACTCCTGTACCTTACGTTAGTAACAAACGAAGATTTTTGCTTGGTCCAGCCGCAGGAATACAGCTGAAATTGATAAAATTATCTTAATTTGAATAAAGTTTTCATTTTTTTCTACAAGGCCGTGTTGTTGGGTTATTTTTGAAAGAGCAGCCCTAACCCGAGACTCGTCGACTGAGTGTATTAACTGCTGAATAAAAAAGCACTATCTCAGCTTGGAGTAATCGAGAAAAAAGCTCGTAATAATTTTTCTCGCCAAGTGAAGCCCCATTTTGGAAAGTCAGGCCGGGAAAAGAGGGAAGTCGATAAAGTTTCAATTTGGCGGGGCTTGCCGAGGAATTATTAAACTCGCGTTTTGCTCGGCGTACGTGCAGCGCTCGGCGTTCGCGCGGCTGCGAGTGATAAATTCTGCGGGGCGAGAGAGAGAGTCGAGCGATCCACGAAAGATGGGCAGGCGACCTTTTCGGCCTTATACGACTGGCTGCTACTCCCTCTAAGTAGTTCGGAATTGCCTGCGTCTCTCGCCCGGTAACTTTATTGCCCGAGCGCTACTTGTGAGCTACACGCAGTTTCAGCCTGGAAACAAGCGCGCGGAACATCGGGTAAGTGCCGATTTTACGAGTGCGATTCCAAAGCCGCCGCCCGCCGCGGACTTTGTTGCAAGTCCAAGAAAGTCGATGCGGCTGTTTAATGCGGCTGTTTAATGACTTATTATTATAATTACCGTTTAAAGATTAACTGTCCAAAATCAAGTTTACATACTGATTAATTCATTAGTGAAAACACTTAAACTCAAATTCAATTTCCAATTTCAGTGAATTTCATTTCTTCTTTCTGGTTAAATTCAATAAAGCAATCAAATTTATTTGTATATCAGTTTGAATTTATTGTTGCAGAACAAAATATATTAATCATTTCGACATTTTTGCACAATAAAACACTTCATCCTGATTTGCTATTGTAATAACTCGATTAAGATGTATATATGTATATATAATACATTTAATAGTTATTGCAAAGCGAGGACGGTTATTAAATCGTGAAGCCAATTGAGCGCCTTTGTGTGTAATCAAGTGGCATTGGAATTTCAAACTCCACTCGAGCTGCGCCATAATTGAATATTTAATCGATCATTTATTATTTGCGTACTTTATTTTTCATTTAGCGCGGGCCAAGATTGTGTACTCCGAGTCGCATTATTTGGTAGCCGCTCGGCCTGACGGCATATTTGGAATGTCTCCAACACGCGACGGATAGGATTTGGCAAAATTTTCAATGACTGCCCCAGATAGGAACGATGGCATTAGCGAAATATACAAAATCTTCCTTTCAATTCTATAATATACAGACTCCAATGTTCTAACGCTCTTGTAATTTTGCAAATTTATAATTTATAATATTTTTAATAATAAATAAGTAAATTCTTCTAGAAAATAAAACCTGTAGATATTTTGTATTCAAAAGGACGCAATCACTGTCCTTCAAGCAGAAAACGGCACTCGCGCAAAGAAAGAAAAAGAGCTGGCGAATAAAGCTCACTCTGGCCGTCCGCGATTGCAGCGGGCAAAAAAAGACTCAACAGCGCGAATCTCCTTGCGTTTCTCGGGGCATTCATCGGCGCCGCGTCAGCGCCTTACACCGGCCGAAAAAAAGAAAAGCCGAGAAAAGCTTTCAGGCCGAAGTGGCAATTTGACAGAGGGTCCGATCGATTAGCGTCGTTAATGCGCGCCGCCGAAATGCAAGTGCTCCCTTTTTCTGCTGCTCGCGAGGCGCGACGTATTAAACGCGCGGAGTCAGTCGCATTGTGAGTCAAGAATCGATCGCTCCGCGGAGCGCCAAGTGGCAATCACATCGAGGGAGAGAGACTCGATCACGTGATTTCCCGCGGGTGCCGTCAATGGTAAATGACCCAGCTGCCGCCGCCGCGGTATGGATCCCCGCGAATACGAACGTACGCCTCTTCTCCAGCAGTGATGCGGATCAGACCATTGATTGAGAGCTCCAAAAGAGCAGCTTCGATTCTCGAGGAACTTACTTCTGCAGACGTAAATTCTCTCTTTCCCTCCTTCCATTTGGGAGGGAGAGGGAGAGAGGCTGCATAGTCTTGCGCTCCCTTGGAGATTCACTTCTGATTCGTGCAAATTCGTACTCTTTCTATTGCCACGTCGAACGAGTAATTGTTTTATTTTCTGATGTTCGGTTGAACGAATACGTGCGCAGGGAAGGTCAGATTGCCGAATGTTCACTGAATGGAGAAGGACACCAAATGTTTTTGCTTGTCAAATGAAACTTTTTTGAAGAACCTAAAGAATGTAAGACCTCAATTATTCTATGTAAAATACACGACATTTCCATCTGCTGGAACATAAAAGGACATAAAACGCGCCGTTAAAGGAAACAGAGCTTCCCGTGAATGTAAAACAATTACTCGCAGCGACAAGTCTTTCCTTTCACAGCCTCTCATAAAATCTGACACTCATCTCTCAAATGACTTATCCGCGCGTCATCCATCGCCGACGTGGCGCACCTTAATCCAGATTCACTTGCCATCTCTTAACGAAGGCGACGCGAAGCCTTCGGCACGGCAGCCCCGTATTATTAATACGTCGTAAAAGAAGCGATAGTCATAGACGCTTTGTCACCCAGGCGACGATGAATAAATGGCGCGACCGGTATGGATTCCTTCGCTCTAGCGCGAGAGAGAACCAGGGGATTACGCGTCTTTACTCCGTGTATATATACGGATGCGGACTCGTATATGGCTCGTAAAGGCGGGAAATAAGGGACCGGCAGTCTGCTGCCCCCCTCCACTACCCCGTACCCCTTGCCGGTCTCGCATGCAACAATAATACGCTGTACTCCCTCGTGCGCCGGGAATCCCAAACCAAATAACCCTCGTATACTAAGCGAGGGAGGCTGAGGAGGCGAGAGGCAAGTGTAAAAAATGGAAGAGAAATTCAATGGGAGTCGGCCCGAAGAATAAATGGAAAAGACATCGGAGAGGCATAATGAGGGATCAGTGAATGAGAGATAACCAGACGAGGACGTCGAAATAAATATGTGCCTTTAAAAGCCGGAGGGGATCAATTTTGAGGGTTGCGAAAAAGCAAAGGGTTGCCAACTTTATTTCCTGCTATATACCTTTTTCATAATTTAGCTGTTTATTGAAATTTATTTTACTGCTGGATGAGTTTTGAAAAGCAAAAAAGTTTTTCATGTTATTTATTTTACGGACGAGAAGTGAATTATTTACTTTGAGCTAAAAGAGTTAAGTAAGGGAAGAAAATAGAATGGCAGCTTACCTAAGCAGCGAAAACGCCGATAAAACTCATCCGGGATATTGCGTTCTTTTCGCATCCCTCGCAGTCCAATTCCCCACCTAGTCCCCGTTAAACTCAACCTTTTCTACGTCTGCGGCGTTGTATTCGCGAGGAAAATATTGCACAACGCGCGGGTGTATCGACGCAGAACGCGCGTCATCTTACGGAGATTTATTTTTCAATGCTGCCGCGCACGCACCGCCCCTTTCCCAAGCGAGTCTTCGCCGCTGTAAAGGTGCTCGAGCAGGAGGTTCGAAAAAATTTCAGGCGCCGCTGCTGCCTGCTTTTCAAGAGTTCATTGGGCACAGACTCGCTAAAACGGATTTCGCTTCCTTAGACGATTCAGGTGTAGTAGCTTCAGCGAGTAAAGTACTTTATTCATCATTTAATCCGATTTTACATTCGATTTTCGAGTATATACGCTTTTTTTTAGCCGGAAGCGGAATGTAAATATTTTCAAAAGCTTTTTTTCGAATGACTGTTTCTGTGGAAAGTAGGCCAATCGCGGCACAAAACTCATGTTATTTTTCGAAAAAATATTTTAGTTTACGTTTACAACTTAACCGCATTTTAAAAGATTATGCAAGTAAATCTTTTTAAAATAAAAGTATGAAAATACTTTTCCAAATTGAAATATTATGTGTAACTAAAGTTTAAAATATTTCCTATTCTTAGAACGGTATATTTTTCCATGAAAAATGGTATTCCGAATGAAAACTATTGTTTTCTCTCACATCAAAATTAAAGGTTTCAAATTTTTCAGTTACGTTTTTATAAACTGGTTATTCAATGTTTTTAAAAAAGCGCAAGAAAAAATGTAAAAAAAATGTACGTATAGCAAAGAGAAATTGAATTAATATAAAAAAATATTTAAAAAATAGATTTCAGATTTTATTAAATTTGAATAATTAAAAGTGAAATACGAAAGAGTTGTATTAGTCTCGGGTGCAGCAAAGCTGTACTAAATAAAAATTAGATTTCGATAACGAAGAAAATGAGTGAGAGTGAACCGCGGGTGGAAAAAAAGTCTGACAAAAGACGTAGGTCAATATTATCTTTGAAGCAGAGTTTATACAAGCGCTCCGGAGATACAGAGGAACGCGAACGTTTTTCTTCGCGGACTCGAAGCGACGACACGAGGCCGAGGAGACACACTTCAGACGTCGCTGCGATGACGGCGCATCGCTCTGCTGCTGAAACGAACGAAAACGTCGCTGCCCTTTATTCTGCCTTGGCACCGAAACGCTCCTGTTGAGCTTGAAATATCAAACGTATTTAACTTATCCTCTTACATCCGCATTCTTTCCCCCCATTCAAATCTGCATCAGAGTGCATCTTTCATTGCAAGCACATTTTTAAACTTACTTTAAACCATCAAATGTTTACTCTTATTCCGCATCTTGAATTCCTAAAAGTGCGTTTACAAACGAGTATGCATAATCTTTCAACTTAACGAGACAGTTTTTTCGCGTAGACGATGCAAACGTGAACCACACCGCAAGTTGACTTTAATAAATGATGCGACAGATTAAAAAAAAATATGTTATGGCATTATATTTTAAAGCTGCACAGACTTGGATCAAATATACTTGAAAATTTGAATGACCTCTCACAGTTTACCCTCAGAACGTTATAAATGGTTTTTAATGGTTTTAAAAGGAACGGAAATAGAAAGAGCTAAATATTTTCATCTTACTCCCCAAGCACAGAAAAGCCGGAAAGCAAAAAATCTAAAAGGCGCACGAACTTTAAATCGAAAGCAGGAAGGCAGAATATTAAAAACTATACGAAACTTGCTCACCTCCGGCCGAAATCCCGGGAGAAAGAAAAAAAAATCATATATAGAAAGCCTATTTCTCCTATTCTCTTATTCTCGCCGCGAAGAGAATTCGAAATATAACATTCTCTTTCGGTCTCGGCAACAAAAGCTCAGGTCATCCACGGCTTCGAAAATGGCGTCATTCAACGGAGCATTTCCCAGGGAACACGAAAAGTCTATTAATAATTTAATGCCTCGAGCGTACAGAGTTGTAGTCACCGCAACAGTTACCGAGCAGTCCGACGCTGCAAAACTCACTCTCCCTTGCTCGAGCAGCGTCGGCGCACAATTGCGCGACGTCCGTTACGCCCGTCATGTATCGGAAATACGGCTGCCAATATGTGTAAGTCTGAGTTTTGATGGCCTCGATTACTAATTTACGAGCTTTACATCAACGGGGGAGCTGACCAGTACCCTTTTAGTGCAGCCTGGATTTTTATACTTTTTTGCTTTTTGGCTTAAAACATCAGTGGTACTTGTTTCATTGAGAATGATAAAAATGTCATATTTATTACTGGCTTTTTGCGAATAAATAAAAAAAAACAAGAGACTTTTTACACATTTATACGTAAGGATACTTTATTCAAGATGAAAAGTTTGCAGTTTTCTCTAATGAGTTGAATTTTGTATTTAATTCCACCAAAATCCGCTTAAAACAGATTACTCATTCAGTACTTTATTACTGTAGTAACTTTGCTTTCAGAACACTGGGGCTTGTTTGCATTAAAAAAGTAAAAGCGTGCGAGAGAATTTTATTTGTAAAATAATGAACCTCGAGATCCGAGATACACGTCGGGAGGAGAAGAATCAGTCCAAGTCTCAATTTCGGTAATTGTCTCGATCGTTGAAAAGCCCGTAACTCCGCGTTGAGACAATCAGGAGCGCCGTCGGAGCTGACCCTTTCATCCTCAGGTGGAGTCCGAGCAGACACGGTCTTGTTTGCAGGTAACTCGATCAAGTCCCTGGGCCGGCCGTAAATAATGAGCGAGCTTCGGTATTTGTTTATTTAGCGAGCACTCAGCGTCGACGCCGCCAGTTTTCGCGCTTCCTCGCGGCGGGAGAAAATGTCTCTCCTCTCGCGTATACATATATATAGATATAGAGGGAGCGCCGGCGCTCACATCCCTCCCTGCCAGTCCATTATTTACGGGCTCGCAATTAGCTGGAGCTACGGCACCTATCCTTCACACCCGAGTAAATTTAATAATTCAATTAAACGAACCCCCGCCCAGGTAAATCCCTCAGTGTATATAGATGACTTCTGCTCGATATGTTTTGCGCTTCTTGCAACATTTTTTCCATCTTTCTCGTTAAATAAACGACTTTTATTTTATTTATAAAAACTGCTACAATTTTCATTCTGCTCGTAGTATAATCTAAGATAATTTCAGAGTAGAGGCTAGCAATAACACTATCTTTATTCGAAACTTTATTCGAAAGTAACAAGAACATTTGCGAGTCACGCGAATGTAAACTTGGTAAACTTTTTTGACGCGTTCGCGCATTCGCTGTTTCATTTTTTACGCGTAGAGCGGCAAAGTAATGGAATCTACTTTCAGTATTTGGCCTTGAATTGGGCTTTTTCTGCTTGCATGCTAAGGAGTAAGAATTCTTTGCTGAACGAAACTCGTATTATTAGAAGGAAGAAGGAGCAGCAGAAGATAAGAATTGAAGTTTAGCAACTAAAACTTGTTAGTCCGAATTTTCGTGTATTTTTTTACTATTTCAAGTTGGAATACATGACGATTACGCCACAGGAAGAATGTGCGTCTCTCCTGGTCAGAAGGCACTTTGTCACGGGGCACACGTTCCTTTGCGCAGTTACATCATAAAAACTTGTTAATACCTGATTTACGCGTGCTTTTTATCAAGCGGCGTACGCGTAAATCGCGCAAGTTTACCGGCATAAATTTCAACTTGGCCAAACACGCGGCTGAAAGTCTTTTTTTCACTTTCGGAAGTCACGCATCGCGCTCTCGGCGAACTCGCGAAGAAGAGGACGGGAAGAAAACGAGGCGCTGCGGCGGCGGCGGCGGCGAACACACACCGGGGCCCTTAATAAATCCTCGTCGTAACTTCGCATTTGCGCGGTGATTTTAATTCTCCAGTGGCCTTAGCCGGGGCAAAGCGTTAATTCATGATTATTATTAACGACTCGGAGGGCTCTCTCCCGGCCAAGTCTCGCGAGCACTACGCTCTTACCAGCCCTCGCCATTCTCTCGCGGCAAACTGTCTTCTTTACCCCTCTCCGGACGTCCTTCCTTGCCGCTGATCCTTCCTCAAAAATATGCCTAGCCTTTGGCATCATAATTACATTATTCTCTAGATTGTAAGTTTATTACCAATTTTGTTACTTGCTTGCTTGGAATAAACACGTAACAGTTATTTATAAATATTCAAATGCATAATGGAAAGTAAATAATTAATGCATAATTAAGCACATTTCGTAGTTAATTATGTAACTATTCAAGCTTTATTCAAATGAAAATTGTCCAAAAAATAATTTACTGAAAAGTAATTCTAATCTTATTAGCTGCTTGTAATTAAAAAAAAACGCCTTTAATGTTCCTTAAACTTAAGGGCAAAGAGAAAGAACGGGAAGCGTCCGTTGTATCTATTATAGAGACAAATTGCGCTCGCTTCGTATTATGAGGAGCTATTACGCAGCCGAGTCAGGTGTTCTTGAAGCCCTCTCAAGTTTCACTTGTCTAAGTCCTAACTGATGGCGCGCACTCCGGCAGAGCTCAGCGCCGGCCTGAGCACACCGTCCACTGAGCATACGGTCCACTGTCCTGTGTACAATGTTGCCCCTCTTTCTCTCTCGTTGATTGCGCTAAGGAACGGCGCCGATGGAACTTGCGCCTGTCAGCTACAGGATAAACGGCTAGTCGAGCATTGCGCATATATGCATGTGTCCCTTCGTCTTTACAATGTCTAATAAGATTTTTATTCTATCTTCTTTTTATTAATCGGCGCTTGAAATGTTATTAAAAGCGAAATTGCGGCTGAAAATGAACTAGAGATATAGAGCCGATCAGCCTAGTAGCGGCAAGCTTGCAATTTGTAATTCAATCAAACTCGGCTTCTTTCTCGAAATCAATTACCCCTGCAGCAGCAGCGACGGTGGCGACGCGATAGTCGCGGCAGCTTTTTTAATTTCGGAATCCTACCCTTTAGCTTTTTCCTAAAGCTTCGTGCCGATGCATTTGCATGAGAAAGAGCGGCAAGAATATCACCTGAGCTCTTGGCGACAAAAAAAATCAATTTGTAATTCAAATGGCGTTCGCGCTCGCAAGAGAGCAGCACACACCGTCGCTTACCTATATATAGGCTCTGCTTCAGCAGCGCCTGTTGCAACCAATGAAAAATATAGAGGAGAAAAACTGAAAGGGGGCCGACCGACAAAGGAGCAACTTCGCTTCATCGTCTCCTTCCCGGCTCTCGAATATAAATCATTTCGAATTATCGAGTTCGCGCCGATAAAAGTCGAACTTTCGTTAAGGTATGTGAGTGTATATATTATCTGGAGCGGAGGGGAGGAAAATTTCGTTGCCTGCAGAACCATAAGAATCAATCGCCCGTTAAATCTCAAGGCCCACAATGTGCGTCGCTTTAGTCCTCTCACTTCTGTCTGTTGATCTGACTTTAGATCGTATCGCGAGATCAAATTGAGGGTTTGTTTTTTCTTGTACTCGAGCAAATGCGTTTCGCGAGACTTATCGATTTGTCGGTACCTCCGGTGGGTAATGTACGGTGAAGAACTTCAACGACTTTATTATCCACTACTACATAGATGTTGTATCGATTTCTTTTAAAGATTCAAATGCAATTTTTTATTTCGCAATAGTAATGTGCAATATTTAGTTATAACTTACGAAAGTTCTTCTTAAATATTATAATTTATTACGTCGGCCTTATTCGACGTTTGTAATTTATTAAATTCCATTGAGTTAGTTTGTAATTTTCTTTCAGAATTTTCATAATTGTTCTAAAATCTAATAAAAATTCATATCAAAATCAGGTCACCTTGCATAAAGTATACCTCACAATTTCGCTGTACAAAACTTTTTTAATTAAGTGTCAAAAGAGACATTTAAATTTTAAAGAAATTTTAACAATTTGTTGAGAATTTTCTTCGTTTTCACCTAGTTAATGCTATTGAATAATTTATTATAACTGTTACAAGTTTATCAAGTTTTATGATGTTCAAAAATTTTAATAACTTGACTAATATATTGCAGCTTCTTCCTCGTTTATTACAGAATTTTCGAAAATTACCTCACAATTTCTTACTTTGACCCCATTTTAAACTATCATCTTTACACGCCATGAACAGTAAATAACAAGAAACTGCACATAGCAACTGCAGGCAGCCACGATTTAATGAAACAAAAAAAACTTATATAGAGTAATCTGGGCTAATCCTGCGGCAACCGTTGTAAACAGCCAGGTTTTCCTGTTGACCGCGTGAAAGCATCCGTGTCGCAACATCGGGGCATGATAATGCGTTATAAAGCCAGTGACGCGATTTGTCAGGACACGCGGCCAGACCAGATAACAATGCGAAGAATTATTTTATATATAAACCCGCGACCCGCGCACTCTGGTAATTGAAAGAGCGAGGACGCCCAACAGGACGAACTTAACAAAGAGAATTCACGCTGTTCGCACCACATTGTCACCGTATATACATTATACATATATATTTTTGAATCGGGAACGTTGTATTTTCGTCTTCGCTAGGCAAAAAAATAGTGTAAGTCCGCCTTCGGCTCGGGTGTCTATTTACACGCGCTATGAGTTTACCAATACTTTACCTCCCAAGTGCGTACTATACTATCCTGGGGTCACCAAAGGTACACACTGATAAGTGTAACGCATTTTTAAAGGGTAGGAGGGTCAGAGTCATTCGAGAATACTCATAAAATAATAATTAGAAGTCCTAAAAAATATCTGTGCCGTAGATATATGAATAAAAGAGAAATACGTTATAAATTTTTCAGAATTTCAAATTGAATTAAATAAAAAAATTAATTTTTATTTTTTATTATACGTAATATTCATTTGAACCTTTTATAACAGAAATACGAATTGATTTGAATTACGATTGACGCACATTTTAAATTTCACATGAGGTTTATTTCTTAACAATTAAAAAAAGGATAAAATCGTTTTGAGTTTTTAAAAAAAGTATTTTAAAACTGAAATAAAAACTAAGCATAACGCAGAATCCGCTAGCCGGCGCTTAGCATTGAAATCCTGCAAGGTCGTGACTCAGGCGGCTTCTCTTTTGCACATCTAACCGCTCACTTCAGACAGCGTCTACCTCCGACTCTCGCGCCTACTTGTCTTTTTAGATCCCGGAGCTTAACGCTCCGTCTCGCTGCTTAGCATTTTAACCAGCTCGCTTCACAATCAGATGAATAATCCCCGCCGAGTCGCATGTATGCATATACGCCTCTCTCTCCATTCTGCCGCGCTCTCTATACTCCCCTGCGATTATTAACCCCTTTCCCTACCGCCGCGAGGGGCTTGGAGCGATGCCAACTGTCCTACTTCCGGCGCGAGCCAAACGAGCCTGTCCGTGAGGGGGTACAACGCTCTCCGCTCCTCCGGCTGGAGGATACGCCGAGGACTCCTGGAATTTATAAGGAGGTTACATCTATTACCAGAGTTTTCTACTCTGCGAATGATATTTTTATGTGATTCGGAAAACTTGAGATATTAAACCGGTAGTACAATGCATGCGATGCTGAGATACGATGGAGGAAAGTCAATTAAAATTGGTTTTAATTTTTTTTAACAAAATTACATAGTAAGTAATAATAAAATATTAGGCTCTAGAAACATTGGTTGGTCTATAAACTTTGAAAAAATTTGAACGTGGCATTATGAAGCTCCCCTCCTCTAGGAGTAGTCCTGCAAGACGTCAATCTCGAAAAGTGAAGCGACAACCGACACGACATTATAATATGCAGCCAATCAATTGTCCGTCAGCACGCCGGAGCAGATATACAAAAGTAACTGACGCGTTTTGTTCCCCCCGGCGTTACGCACAAAGTCGTCATCCTGATGAGCGCGGCGACTTTTGTGTGTCCGTCAGCTGCTCCTCTGCACGCGGCAGGACCAAACGCATTATGCGGGCTTGAGTATCCTTTTCTTCCTTTCCAAAGTCACGCTCCTCCTCTGTCCGTTGCTTTATTCTTCAAAGAGAAGCCTGCGAGTAAACTAATTGCTTTATGATTTTGAGTAATTTGGGGAAACGTTCATTTTCTTTGATGGATCGAGAGTTTTATTTTTTTCATAATAAATATCGAATGGGGAGGTTAATATCTAAATCGAAACGGTAATTAATTATGCGGGATTTTACGTTATTTTTAAGTAGAATCGTTAAAAATTATGTTTCTGAAATGGATATTATATACAATCCGATATCAGATGAGCGATTGTAAGGCTGCGTGATTTATATTCGGAAGCTTTTTCTGCCAAGACGGTTAGTAGAAAGCAATTTATTATAAAGAATGATTAAGCGAACACCGTTTAATCTTGAGGATATCTAAATATTTTGATTAACAGAATAAATCTGCCGTTGTTAAAAAGGTATTAGCCTGATGAGAGAATCATTACTTATTTTTATAATCGAGACTAAAAAAGATGCTTGCGCTACACAATCGTAACCACTGGTACTATATATTCTACACCCCTATTTATGATGGTTCCGCACTTCGGGTCGACGGCCTTACTATTTAATAATTCGCTTTTTTCGTGACTTCTTTGATCCCTCTCGCATAATAATTCCGTTTCTTTCTTTCTGCCTCCCCAGGATGTTTAAAAAGGGGATTATTTTGGAGGCCCGCACCCTCGGGAAAAAGACGCGGGCAGAGCTAAATGTTATCTTGGACCACACTCGTTTACGCACGAGAGCGTGTGCTTTATCAGTGTTAGAGGCGCGTATCCTTTGTTTTTCCAACAAGGATCCCGGAAAGACACGGCGGATTTTTCGCATACGCCGATTATCCGAAACCCCCCGGCTTTGTGTGCGCGTATATGACTGGTAAAGCAGCCCGAGAGCGTGACATCCTGCGATATCCGGCAGGCAGCCGAGATTGAAAGAGATTGAAAGAGAGCTGGGGCTTAGAGTTAATGCGGCCGGATAGTCCCTCCTCTGTCTTTTCGCGCGGCAATGTCGCCGATGGCTTTTCGCCCCGTTTCCGCAGGCCGCGGTTTTATTGGACCCCGGGGTCTTCGCTGTAAGAAAGGAAAGAGGATGGCATGCGAGTGCCGTGCCAAGGAGACACCTCTGAATTGGATTATTTACGAAAAGCTCTTATTCCCGCGATGTGTCGATTTATCAACCGGTCCAAGTAGATTTCTTACTTACTGCGGGTATTGATCCTTTTTAGATAGTCTTTGGTGTCTCAGTACTTTTTGCCAACATCATTGATTTTCAATTCTTTAAGGAATTCGTAACATAGAGTGAATTTTAATTCTTAGATTTTTTATCAATTATAATAAATTATAGAAATATTCGGAATATACCTATTTCGTGGTCAAAAAAGTATAGTAAAACAGAATTTTTCTTTCTTCTTTTTTAATGGCAAGACTGAAAATACGGTAAAATACCAATGCAAAGTCACGTTTTGGATTTTCCAGTTTATTAACTTTTACGTATGAAAGGAAAGACTAAATTTGGAAGTAACGAAACACGAAGGGAATTCGAAAAGCTATTTTTTCGCTAATCTGCATTTACGTTTTTCGGTTAAATCCGCAAGCCGAACAGATTCGAACTAGCTGGATACTTTGTGAGCTTATATAGAAGTGCAAAATGTACCATGATCGACCCCGTGCCAAAAATTGCTGAAGCGCTTCCCAATCTGGGTCAGCTGCAAAAATCAACAGCATCGCGAGCGGCAGAGAACTCGCAACAGAGGTTACGCTACAACGACATGCCAATCGAATTACGAAGCTATTGAAAATTCGAATTATTAACGGAAATTCATAGCATACATTACTCTGGCTAAGAGACTTTTTATCAGAGTAGTGAATCTTTTAAGTGGAAAATGGGCTGGAATAAATACGCTTTTTTAATAAGTTACTGCGGTAATTTAATTTCCGAGAATTGGAAATGTTTGCTATAGTATATTTGCAAATCGAGAATTTGAAGTGTCACGGGATGACGCGTTTAAGGGGTCTGATTACGAGGCGTCATCCCGTAGACGATAAGAGGAGGACTTAAGGGGTATGATACCCATTTTCTTCTCTTGCAAAATTGACCTGAAAAATACATAAATTCATTAATAACAAATTCTACTTTTTATATTCTAAAACTATAGTTAATGTTGATCAAATGGGCTCGAACAGACTTCTGTAGGCCCATCTGGTCCAGAGATATTAAATT
>JAWWEO010000001.1:25630418-25645961 GCA_035582975.1 Ormyrus labotus | reverse complement strand
TAACATATACAATTAAAATATATAATAAAAAAAATTTCCATTTTTTGAAATTTTTTCGGTATCATACCCCCTTAAGAAGAGAAGCTTCTGCCGTGAAAACGGAAGGTCCTTCCTGGGTTCGATTCCCAGCCGAGGTAAGTCCGGTGCCTTTTTTCGAAATAGCAAGCAAAACTATGTATATTTGAATGAATCATATTTGATAGAAAGTTAAATTTGATGAATTTCAACGTTTTAAACAATATTGTTAAACTTTCAAAAAAGATTTCGAGTAAAAGCCGTGGTAATACAATTGGAATTCATATTTATTAAATTTAATTCTGTGATTTTCCTAGAAAAGTTGGAAAATTTGAAAACGTTCATTTTAAAGTTCTTGCAAGTTTCCAGCTTTAACTCTATTCTAAAATTTTACTTAGAAAAATTTAAAAATCATTTGACCAATTACGTAAAGATAAAAGTAATTCATTCAAGTTTTTCGATATTTCTGTAATAACTATAGAAAGCGAGCTTTTTAAGCGAAGCAATAACTCTTGTACATCGCTTGATCCGCTAGTCATTACGCTCAACTACATGTAACCATCCATAGACCTCTAGATTTTCCCAACGGTGGC
Source organism: Ormyrus labotus (assembly GCA_035582975.1). Lineage (NCBI taxonomy): Eukaryota > Metazoa > Arthropoda > Insecta > Hymenoptera > Ormyridae > Ormyrus > Ormyrus labotus. The sequence continues at coordinate 25,645,353 of JAWWEO010000001.1, read as the reverse complement.
TTCTAAAAGCAAGATAAATTTTTGAGGTCTCGGTACACCTTTCCTCGTCTATTGTTGGGAAGCAGCACACCTTTAGCGAGTCCCCGAGCTCATCGGTAACGATAACAGCCTCCATCCTCCCGTAATGGAATCTGTTAATACGGAATGTCTTTTCCGGCACTTGTAATTTCGAGGCTGCAGGTTTACGCTCCAGCCTAAAACCGAAGACAAGGGCGTAGGCGGGAATCGATCCGCTTGGGATTAAAAATATCAAACTGACCGGTTGATGAGGGTCTGTCGAAGCACCGAATGCGTCGTAAAGCTTCTCCCCGTATCGTTTGCTCGCGAAATTATCCGCCCACCTCCGCGTACGCACCGAATCTGCGTCCAGCGCCGTCGGTTAATGGGCGGATTTAACGGGTGACGATTAATTAGCGTTTTATGGATGTTGTCCTTGAATGAGCTTCCATAAGGATTTCAAGGCATTTTGTCGCAGGATGATTTAAGCCTGCTTTATTACGGTCTCCAGGTCGTTTTTCTGCGGAAATTAACTTGAAAATTTTTAATGCGAACAAGTTAAGTTATACTTGTAACCAAGTTCGGCAAAGTTTTTCGAGTTTTAGGTAGATACCCATAGTTACTAAGTTATAGGCCTCTAAGCTTCAATTTGCTTATTGGCTTTACGAGCGGGATTATAGTTAGGATATATGGGCTCTGGGCATTGCTTTATGTATTATGCATTATGTTACGGGTAATGCGAAGATAAAACAACAGAGGGCTCGTAATATTCGGAAAATGATTTAAAAAAATGGACATTAAAGATTTAACGCGAATAATTATGGGAAACCGAGAGCTTATGCAGCGTTTATAAAAACTGTTGTATTAAAAAGTTAACTAGAGCAAGTGAGCAAGTGAGCAAGAGTTAGATAGTTTAGATTTTTAAAGAAAGCGGCGCTAGTCGTAAATTTAGTAATCCTCATTCCAGCATTGATCTCCTTGGGATTTACGCGTCGTTAAATTTCAATATTATTTCGTTTTCCTAGCGAAATCGCAATGAGAAAGCAATATAATGCGTCATACTTAGCAGAGGTTGTATAGAACGGCAGCGCATAAAGGCTCATGCAAATTCGCGGCCGTAAATTCGCACTGGAACACTCGTGGAATCCTAAAATAATATAAAAGTATAAAAATGCTCTGGGCTTCGGCCGGTGAAAATTTAATAACCGAACCGTCAGAAATTAATACGTCCCACTTGACTCTTAAAAACCGCAACAGGGAGCTCATAAATCAAAAGCAGCCGGGGCAGCCGCGCCTCGAAATTCCGTCCATTCCGCAGCCACACATGACGGCTCCGTCCAATAAGTAGTAAAATCGTCCATCGCATTGCTGGGCTCTCGGTGCGAGGATCGGCCTGCAGCCGCCGCAAAATCCTTGATTACGCGCGACTGCAACTGCGGCCCCGTCGTATTTCAGTATCCAAAAACATAAAAGATTATTACAACGTAATCCCGGCCTCCCTCTCTTGTCCATAAAACGCAGAGCCGAGATTTTAGAGCTGTGATGTCGGTGTCAATCGCAGTCGCCGGATTATTGCCTCTCGCGCACGTGGCCACTCGTACTTGCACATAACCGTGAGCACTTGGGCTGCCCGCCTGCCGTATATGTCTATATACGGCGGCCGAGCGCATAAACTACGGATGGACGCGTGTATATACGCAGCCGGAGAGACGGCTCTGAGTGGCCGTTTAGGCCGAGCGAGGCACTCCGAGTGGCCGAGCGGAGATTACCGACTGGCCAAGCGCGAGCTCAGTAATTACCGCGAGAGAGCGAGCCTAGTCCCTCCGACTCTCTGTTTAATCTGCAATTAATGTTTCAAATTGCCATAAAGCCTACCGCCACCGCCACCGCCACCGCCGCGACCGACCAGATCCCACTTATCAATGCAACCGACTAGTTTCTATTTCCCCGTCATTTCTATTTCCGAAAGAGCTGCTTCGCTCCAAAGAGGAGATGCGCTTTTATAAGGAAGATGGGATTGCGCGATTTCGAGCTCGAGGACTGTGTATATACGACTGTAATTGTAGCTCTAGGGTTTAGTGGTGCTTTGCTTCTCTGCCGCTAAGGATCTTACTTTCGGATAGTGCTCTTCCCTTGTCTGCGGAATATTCTTCCCATTGATGCCGGTTATCAAGTTAACTTTATCCCGGGACTTGAGTACTTTCTCAACTGCATTATTCCGTGTTTTACATGTATTTGCCAACTCGGTATTTCGCCCTTTAAATCTTTCAATTTTGACAAAAATTCTTTCAATGCGTTAAAAGCATCCCCGCCGCCCTAATGATAAAATTATAGCACGCAGAAACGAAAACACGTATAATAATGGAAGGCGGCAGCGAAAAGGGAAAGCACAACCCCCACGCGGTGAAACTCTTCAGAAAAGCAGAAAGAATAATATCACGTGTCGAACACCCCATCGTCAACACCCAACCCCCGAAAGTGTATACGCATTAAGGCTACCCTTCCCGGACACATACATCGAAAACATTATCGAAATCGGAGAAAGGCCCAAGAAGTCAAAGCTTGCGTGGAGGCGAAATAAATTACGAGCAGCTTGCTCCGCGATCCCGATCAAATCTACTTATCCACTTGCCCGAGCCTTCCGTTGTTTGCGCTCGACATGTGCAGCGGAGGCGACTGCATCTCGCGCCTCCCCTTTCGGCGGCGGGACCCCTGCCACGAGCCTGTCCTATACGCTTCGTAATTCGAGGTTATTATTCGCTTACGCGCTCCGGGACGTAGGAGGTCGCAGGAGAGCACAAAAGAAAGCTTTCCTGGGCAAAGGGGACGGACGGAAAATTGATGGGACGCGTATGCTCGCTGCTCGTTTACCGCGCGGAAAACTCGATAATTTATAATTGTCGAGGGTATTGGAAAGCTTTCCTGGAAATTTTTAGCCGGTGCATATTAGAGTGCTTGTAGAGTTGGTTGTATTAAAAGCTGGCACATGGAAACTGATAAACAAAAAGAAAGCCGATTGAAGCGTGGCTTGATTAGTGGCGCCCCTTGGTGTCCATTCCGTGAACCTTAGAAAACTGTTTTAATCCTTAATTCCTTTAAATTTGATCGTTTTAAACCTATCAATGTTTCTAATATTTAGAGGTCTGCAGCATATCGATATAAGTTAAAAAAAAAAAAAAAAATTATTGTCAATATTACAAAATGAAATCGAACCTATATCATGTTAAAAAGTAGCGGTGAACCAGCAGATTATTGGATTGGATTTTAGTATAATCGATAAGAGTTAATTTAATACTCGATCAAGCTAATAGCTTAAAAGCTGCACTTTTTTTGCAGCGCATGAAATATTATTAAACTCAATATACCATAAACGGAAAAAGGAAAATCCCTTAACATTGAATTATTAAATACTCAGCGTACTAAAAAGAATATATAGTCGAGGAAAAGTAGAAGTACTATAAAGAGCGTAAAAAGGTAAGGATAGTAGAAGTAGCAGTATCTCTCTTCCGAAAAGGGGGAAAAAACACACATTGCGTGACTCGATATACATCCCCATGTGGTCTTATGCCGGCTCCCTCGTTTCGGCAGTGCAGTACGTTATTCTAAAAACTATCTACTTAGGTACTTTTATATTCAATACATTTGCGATGGGGCGAGGGTCCGCGCTTCTAGTACTCCCCCGAGGATCTCGCACCGAGAAAACCCTTGCCCCCGACTCTCGAGTCAGTCGGTCCGCTATCGTCCGACTCCATCGAAGGGTTATGCCGGTTTTTATATTTTTTCCCTCTTTTTCCCCGACGCGTCGTTGTCTTGCCGCCGCCACTTTCGCTCCTGCAGGAGCTTTCCTCGACGGACCCTTTGTCATCGGCGCGTCGAATTCTATTTCTGCCTGTGTATGTTATCGATTCTATTTTTCAAGCTCTAGACGCATTACGGGCCAAGTTTCTCCGAGAGAAAGAGTATTGCAGCGACGACGCGGTAAAAGTCGGCCTTTAAAAGCCTGCCGAGATCGAATGAGTCGCTGGGAGCTCGAGAAGCTCACCGCTAAGCATAATCGATGTATTATGATATTGCCGAACCGAGTCGACGTGAGAGCTATTTGTAATTCAATACGTAACGTATACAGAGGAAGGAGGCCGCTGAGTGCGAAAACAAATTCGCAAATGCTACGATTCGATTATACCAACTCATTCCTCGATTACTCATAATAATTTTAATATTTTCTCCTTTTTCTGCTAGCTATAGGTAATTCAAACAAGCGTTACTTCATCAAAGTGGAACAGTTAATGAATTACCCCGCGGAATAATGGGAAAGTGAAAATGCACAATGCTAATGTATGCTCACCGAGCATCAATTCAATTGTGGTCGAATTGAAAACTAGGTGGCACCCCTAACTACTGCAGCTCGACTATATACGTAATGATGGAATGTGTTCTCATTATTAGATCTTCGGTGCACCTACATTCAGCGCATTTTAAATTAACTTCTAGCCTACTTTTGTCTTGCATTCGTTACAAAACTCTTTTATGCTCTTGGCTGATTTCCAACAAACAGATAAGAAATTACTTACATGCCAAATATGAAATTGAACTGTACTCCAAGATTATCAAAAATGTTACTTTTATTTTCAAAATTAAAATTTAAAAACTCGTAATTAGAATGCTGGTAATCTGATAGATTCTGGCAATGTTTCTTCTAAATCGCTTTTATATACGTATTAATATACGTATTAATTATTATACTAATGTAAAAAACTGCAAGCTTTATCGTGTAGACTAGAAAGATGATTGGAGCCGTTACCGGGGAAGTAAAAAATCACGGCGTCAAGCCAATATAACGAGCCTCGAAAGGCGCAGGTCGGCCTCAGTCTCTGAAAAAGCATAGTCGCCTTTTGTTTTCGCAGCCGGGCCATTGTGCGCTTGAGTCAGGGCGAACATTAGCCTAGAGCTCGGGCCAGCCGTATAAGAAGGCCGCTGGCGTGCACGAGGCGAATAAACACGAGATGGTCCCGTGGCTCGTTAAGTAATTGCTGGCTGTGCCCGGCGCGCGTAATGCGAGGATCGTGTAAGGGGTTGCGCGTACATGCGCCACTCTCTCTCTCTTCGTACATTTATGCGTGCGAGCGAGAGCCGCCTAGCGCCTTGTACGCCTGTTTTTATGAGCGGCGATGGGCTATTGGTTGCGCCACTCGCTTTATGAAGGACATCCTCAAAAGGGGTAGATGAGCTCTCCGAGCGGTATCTCTCTTTAGGCTACTCGTGGGATTGCGTGTCTCGATTCTGATCGTGTGGGGGGAAATCGAAAAATTCTCGAACCTTTCAGTACCAGCGTTCTTTTCAGATTTCATTTGAGAAATTACTTTTTGCACAAGATATCAGTATCGATAAAAGGTCAACATTCAGCAATATAAGAAGAGCTTCCCGATAAACCAACCAGTCAAATAAATGAACGTCGATATTTCTTCGCGCAAAAGAAGTCATTGTCTCGAGTACCTGACATATGCGATATTTCCATTAAGGAAAAAGAAAAAATCAATGCATGACTTGATAAATTACTTTCACGCTCGTTCCCTTTCAACACTAGGAGAGAGGTTAAAGTTGGGAAAGCGTTCAAACCCAAACAGAAGAGCTTTGCTGTTTGCGGAGCAGCGCGTGTATCGACATTGGCCGGTGCCAATTTACTTGCTTGCTGTACTGCATTGCTGCGCGTACGGCTGCAAGGCCGAGGGAGCTGCACGGTTGACCGAGTAAGTGCATATACTAGATGCGCTCGTTGGATGATTCGCAGAAGCGAATTTCAGAAGCCAGAAATAGAAAGAGAAATGGAGATGTTATTGATTAAGCGTACGTATAGTCAGCGGTTGAAAATGTCTCTGGATAAAATGAAAAATTCAATTACATTGAGTGCTCGGAGAAAAACTACTGATTGACAAAACAAATAAATTGTATTCATGTATTTTACGTAATAATTCATTCAAATTGGTGTAACTAATCTTGTAATCATTATCGTTAAAACAGCTTTAAAAGCAGAAGGGCAGATGACTCGAGGTCAGAGGTGTATATTGGCACTCCGAGTGTTGAGAAATTAGATTGCGAGCGTCGAGGTCCGAGACGGCCGGCGGTACTTACACCCCTTTGCCACTCGATTCAGGCGCGGTCGCGTGCGCGCAAAGAAAACACTTAGTTTCACGAGTCCTCCGAGCCGTCGTAACTTGGCGAGCCTCTACAAGTGAACATTGATTTTAGCTTCGATACGCGGCTGCGTCTACAACCTGTTCGTGACTTAGGCCGCAATTTTTTCTCTCTATTTTCCAGCTCCAATTCGCTCGAGACTTTTTTCGAGCGCTGGATATAGATAGTGCAATCAACGAGAGGAAAGTGCTGCTATCCGTAATCGCAGATAAGGCGAATAACAGGTCAAGTGGAAAGAAATTAAGAACCTATAGGTATAATAATATTATAGACAATTGTCTGAGAATCTGATTGTACGACTGTATGGGTTTTAGGTATTAGAGTTTAGAGGAAACAATTTGTTGCAAACTACAAGATATGTACTACAAGATATACACGTTTCTATTATTATATGTATAAATAGAAATGAGTTTTGCATACACAGCTTCTGCAAATGCTCCATTTATTGTTAACTCTGAATGTAGAAAAAGATAAAAGGAAACTTTGGCTTTGATATGAAAGAAAAGGGCGCTATTATTTTATAGATTTGACATTGAAGATTTTTAGCCCTCTCTAATCTCCGCGGGCGAAAAGCTCGCAGCACTTTCCTCGGTGCATTCTCCATCTTAATACTACTTAAGCGGCTGGAGGGAGGGGAGCGATGCTCAGGATAGATGAAGGATCGCAAAAGTGCAGAAGGGAGCAAAGAGCCAGCTCCGGAGGGGAGGAGAGCAAAAGACTAGCCGGCCGACACAGATCCACAAGGGACTCGGTTGCGTTTTACTTGGAGCTCTCCCGCACAATGGACATCGGTAAGTACGCGTAAGAAGCAAAGAGGACGGAAAGTATAAGCTCAATGCCGCGCCGTAAAAGTTAGCTGCACACGCGTGGGAGCCTTTTGCGCGGCTGCACACGTCTAAAGGGTTGCGCCGGCTAGAGAGCGCGGGTGCATTATGCCCGTTTGAAGTCCCACTTTCGCGCCTATCCGCTAAAATCCCTGCGCCTGCGGTTTCATCTGTTTTATGCGCCCCTTTATATCCTTTGTCTTTGCGGCGAGCGTAAACAAGTGTATTTCTATATTCACAGGGATTTTTCTCGCCCCCTTTTAATGCCCTTTTTTCTTTTTCCCTCAGGCCTTGTGCTACTCTTTTTGCGCATCGAGAAATTCTCAACTTATTTTTAAAACGCTTCGCTTGCGTACGATGGAGATTATGCATAATTCAAAGAGGAATCAAGTTCATTGAAAGACTTCGTCTTGGCATGACGTATGAGTAAAGATCTATAAGTATTAGCAAAACGAATGGGTTCCTCTCAATCCAGCATCTGCTGCTCCGGCAGTCCCATTTCACGCAGACTAGCGCTTCTTGATTCTACTCCTCTCGGTGCAAATTCCAGGCCTTTGTTATCCTAATAAATAACTCCATCACGCTCGTAAGCGGGAAAATCTCATAACCCAACTAATTCCTTGCGCCGGCGCGCGAGACGTAATGTTTATGATGTACGGCATAATTACGGCGATAATTCAGCCAAGGGAGAGAAAACAAAGCCGGCGAGGGAGAGCGCAAGAAAAGGAGCGGAGGCGCACAAGGTGTCCCCTCGAGGGACTCGTAATGCCCTTACATTATTTTCGTACTAAAAGCTGACCCCCCTCTTCTTCTGCTTCTTCGTCTGTACCGCGCAAGCTTAAATAAAATGTTTCCTATTAACCATGAAGGCCCGCAGCAGACGAGGTAATGCCCGCGAACGTCGCCGTGATTAAGAGACGCAAATGGAGTTGCATTACCCCGCTTCTTGCCGCGTCTTTTTCTGCTCGAGCCCTAATTCCGCGCGTGTACCGCTTCGAGAGTGTCGAGTGTAAACCTAACGAGGTGTCTTTTACTTTTTGTCCCGAGGAACCCCCAAAGGGAAAAGCACCTGTGGACGTGGATTTATTTTTTCACTGCTGCTAGTAATTACTGCGGAAAAATAATTACGCCGCTCAAATATTTTTATACGCAGTATTTTTAAAACTCGAATGGTGTAACAGCGTATAATTAAAATATCAATCACGCTTTAGATCGTATTTTCATCAGATTTCTTCGATAAATAACGTCTGTGTTTCCAATCAATTTTGCAACAAGAAACAGTCAGTTTGTGCAAGTACCAATTTTAATTTTTGACAAGTGCGCCTCTGGACGAAACCGTAAATCGATTGACTTCATTTTCAGGTTAATGCATTGAAAACCCTAAAAACGATACAATGGAACACATGAGGAAATTGGATGCTTTGATTCTTGGTCTATGAATATGCGCAAGTTAACTGTTCTTTTTTCACTGCTTACCGACGCTAAATAATTTGTAAGTAAAGGTAGAGAAGGCTATTTACTGTGTGCCCCAGAGGAAAAATTGGAACTTTCTTCTTTGTGCTCGAAGATGTTTTTTTTTGACTTTTCGTATTGTTTGTGGCTAACTACGAGAATAATGAGCTGTTTCAGCGAGTTTCTTTCTTGGAAAACTTTAAATCAATTACCTTAAATCAATTGTTTAGATCTTGCAGTATATTGTTTGCGTTGATATTTAAAGAATCAAGGATATTTAACGTATGAGCAATAAGTGCGCGCTTTTAGTTTTTACGCGGATAAAAACGTTTAAATTTGAAAAAACAAATCCGTCACTCATTTTAAAAGAGAGTTCAAGTTTAATGATTTTCATTCTTCCGAATAGAGTGAACACCGAAGCTTTAAATTTCTCGCAAACGCGTAAAAAAACAACCGACCGAGCGTTCATATACTACCGAACCGGCAGAAAGTCGGGAAAAAAGCTGCACACCTAGACGATTGAATTATCCGGTGTGCAAGCCTGAATGCGCGCTTCGCTGTCCGAAGTCAATTCTTTGAGCGCTCGCCAAACGCTACACCAAAAAAAAAAGAAAAAAGATCGCGGCAGCGAAAAAAAGCCGAAACAAAGCATCGCAGAATCCGTCGTCTCTGTTGCTTGGAAAATCAACAGACTGCCGCGCATTTTGCGAAATCGGCGTATAGCTCCGGTATTATAGATCGAGCGCATCGCTCGCACGCCGATCGCCGGGCAATAAAAGCGCCGAGAATCCATCCTTTGAGCGGCGCAAGCACGCGTCTCTGTACACAGAGGCGGCTGCAATTGCATCGAGTGGCCTGGCTGCTTTTCCAAGGGCCGCCCCGGGAGAGGAACTCGCTGTAAAAACACTTATGCGCACACATGGGCAAACAGCCCTCTGCGCGCGCATTCATGCGTCTCTGCGGCGAATTGACTTTTCGCTCGAGTTTTATTTTTTCATCGGGGCTACTGTTGATCTTGCTTTTCCCTACCATTGCGCCGCTAATCCGATGATTGCCACTGGCTGAGCCGATGCTTTTATTGTCTGCGGGGATTAAATGTATGTTGCTAATTTTGTTATCGAAGACTGGCTCGTGCGCCGAAACTGGATTCACCAAATTTATTGCTCTGCTCTCTTTTTCCCCACTTTGTCGGCGAATTTCTCGACAGAGTCCACATATCTATCCACAGCTTATTTTCTAATAAACTCTCTATTTGCAAAATTCACGTCAACATTTATCTTTCTCCATTTCTCGTGGCGAACGAAAAAAAACCTGTTGATTTCAATGCAGCAATTATCCGGCGTTCTTTTATTCCATGCTCCGTGTTTCTTTCGATCATCACGATCATTTGTTTCGACTGCTATAGTCGCAATGCAAAAAGCTGCAGCAGCAGCGACCCACCACGTGTGCGCAGTGCTCGTCTGTCAAAGTTTCATTCGGCATGGTGCAAATGTTCTATCAAAAATTGGGGTCTTTTGACGTGCTCCGACAAAAGCTGCTGCGACAATTACGGTGTAACGTTTTGAAAAACACAGCTGCGAATGGACGTATTTCTATTTGTTCTATAACGAAATCTTTGAATACAAATTTATAAGCTAATATTCTTTGATCGTGACTCGTTTCTTTAAAAGATGATCAAATTTGTCTTATATTATTTGTAGATTGTAATTAGCTTCCTGCGTACTTTCTTTCGTTGGTTAACTAAAAAATCAAACATTTAATTTACCGAATATTTACTGTAGGAGGTATGATCCTAGTCTAAAGATTGTGGAAAAAGCAAATTCATAGTTTTTCTTTTATTTGGATGGCCAATTCCTTTAGAAAAAAGAAGATTGGGAACTATCTGGAACTGCGGGCACCTCCGGCCGGCGGGAAATCTGGCAATATTCGCGAAGACGCGTCCATGCGTTAGCGGGCAAGAGGGGCGCGGTACGGGAAATTAGAGCATCGACGGCCTTAGGAGGAGAGACTCCACCTCGGATGGCGTGAGGGTAATGGCTCCGACGTAGCTGGTCCGCACTAATGATACGGCACTACTCTCCCGAGTCACTTAATTCACTTAGGACGAGACGAGACGATCAGTCGGCTCCGTATCGTAAGTGCGCTGCGGTCGGTGCGCCGCGCACTCAATTTTCATTTTCGCCCACTCGAAATCGACAAAAGACCCCGGGCCACATGCGATTCGGTGACTTTCGAGCTGGATTAGATAGACTGCTTAAGGGATCGGGATGCTGAGCGTCGACGGGGATGAATTTACGCTCGAGGGCACCGGCTTTTGCTCAGTGTCCAAGTGTTTACGATATTAGTCACGGGATGTGAATTATACCCGGCTGCGAAAATGCTTTCTAATTCAGAATTTAAAACAAAGTTTTCTTAGACTTATTTTTAAGAAATGAAATTTATTACTGCAATAGCTACTATTTACAAAGTTAAAGGTATAATTAATATTAAAGCGCTTTAAAGCTATTTACATGTCCAGCAGCCGAAATGAAATGAATTTTCAGCTGAAATTTGATTTCTACAATAAATTATCTTTTAAAATACGGCAAAAACGTTGCCGTTGTCCATTGACCACGAAATTCTTCCGTAATTAAGTGAGCCATCAGGCGCGCTGACCAGCATTATCTCCCTCTCATCTGCAGCAAAGTTCATTAATTTTTCCGACACCATAAAAGGGTTTCGCGAGAGCGAGCTAATAAATAAGTAAGGAGGCGTCTAGCCGAGCTTGGCTACGTGCAGTCGAGCGTCGTCTGTGCTTCTGCGCCTGTACACACGGAGGATATCTCTCGCGCAACCTCAATTAATAACCGTGCGCAGTTTCCTGGCGCCTGCACGACGTGAAATCACGACGTCGGGGGACGCGTGTTTCAGCTTACTCGCGACATACGGAGGAGGAAAGGAGCCGCACAGGTTCAGCGCCGAAGAAATCGGGTCACGTTTTCGAGTCCTAGTCGTGCAAGGAAGATGCGATCTTGCCTACATGCGAGCCTCAAAATCGTACCTCCCCCGCCTCCCTGGGAAAAAGGCTTATTTGCGAATACCTGCTTTATTTATTGATGCCGTTAAACGGCCATTTCGACTGCTATATATAGCTATAGCTTTCAATTCCGTACTGCTCACGTTTCAATAAACTGCAGGAAGTAAATTAAGATAAAGGAGAAACATCTGCGAATGAAGGGAACTTATCCTGACCATCAAGGCAAAAAATCCGTAAACAAGTATACCGGTTTGTATAATTGATGAAATCAGAATAATGGTTACGACTTACGAGTCGCTACTTGGCAATAAACATATCAATCGATGCAAGAGAAAAGTCCACTTTACCCAATCAGTTCGATAGACTTTCCTACCACATATGGCCAATGTGCTCGAACGATTTCTTACATTGGTATCCGTATGCTTGCACATGAGTTCCCCCCTCACGGACAACGATTTATTGCCAAATGGACGTATGATTTCGGTCTGTGCGGGAATGCTTTCTTGGTTCGCAAGTGTTTTTGGTCACAAATCACTTTTATGCACTTGCCACGGAGGGCCAGAGTCACGTGTACGCACGAATATAGTTTACTTCGCGGTGCGTTAGATACGCCTCAGGAAATTAGCTAATTTTAGATTGTTAAGTACGATGTGATACTCTTTAAAATGTACGTACAAAAGGTTTTATCCGCGACGATAAAAAGCGTTTCACGCGGAAATGAGCTAATCTTAGATTATTAAGTACAATATAATACCGTTAAAAAAGTATTTATAAAAGACTTTATCTGCGACGCAAAAAATGAAGGCGCAAATATTGACTAATATTATCACTTTTTTATCTTTTTTCTATGTATTTAAAAATGCTGTCACTTATGTAATAAAAGTTAAGCAATCAATAATTAGTATGAACCTATAAAATGCAATATTGCGAGGAAGAAATTTTGAATAGCCGAGAGTAAAAAGAGGAAAAAAGCCGCAACTCATAATATAGACGTTCTAGCCAAGCACATACGCGTCACGTTTCATAAAGCAGCCCATCATGCCTCGATTGTAATTAATTTTCGGCGCGACCTCCCCCATTATTATGTCTCGACCCCCTTCGTTTGTCCGTCGGTTGCCATCGCCGCCGCGACCTTTCAGAACTTGCTGCATACCATCGGGAGCCGCGTTATAACACGTGTGCGCGCAAAAATCCGATAAATGCCGAGGGAAAATCGCAAAATTATTGCGATCGAGTGCGCCACCCCTCGAAAGAGCTAGCGCACAAAAAATTTGCCGAGAAAAAAGGAAAATCAACGTGACGGCGCATGTCTGCGGAGCGGAAAAAAGACCCAACGCTGAACCTTAAATAAAAACTTCCTTGTTTGAAAGTAACACTAGTTCCTTGATAATTCGAGACGAGAGCTGGAAAAGGTTCGTCTAGATTGAGGCACGAATTTAACTGACAGGTAAGTAATTCCTGGGTCACCCAAATTATTCAAAATCTTCAGACGTCGAATTATGAGTGTTAAGTGTTCACGTTTCAGACGACTAATTAGACATAATCTGAGGTGCAAATATCAGAACGGGCAAAGATGGATCCTGTAATTAAATCGTTCTTTCAGCTTTAATCTTGCCTGAGCTTTCATTGAAAACAATAAATTTTATGTCTGTAATCCAATATAAGTACTTCGTAGCATTAAAAGTCCAAAGTTGATCTGCATCTTCGAGCAAAAAATCACAAAGGCAAAAAGGATTAGGTGCCTTCCGAATAATATAGATTCTATAAGAGTACGTAGAATGTTGACGTATAAGCGGCCACAAAAGCCTCGCCTCTCTCCCGTCTAACCGATGAGCAGCGTTAATTCATTTCGCAAAGCAATTTAGATAATCCCTCGGAGGTGGTGTTTGGATTTAATCGCAGGGGGATCTTCCTCTCTCACTCTCTTTCTCCCTGCAGCTGCGATCGAAAGCAGAAGGGAGTGCATATGTTCCCCAGTGCGATGCTTTGCATATAACGCGCCTGCACAAAAAGGTCAAGTCTTCGGAGATTAGCTAATATGATTGATGACCGATGAATTTCTCCTGCCCGCCGTCGTGCCGCGGGGGTAATTACGATGGCTTTGTTAACTTTCGAGTATAATTCATGTATTTTATGGCTGTGATGCATATTGCTAGTAATTAAAGCGAAATGCTTTGCACGTCACTGACTTTAATCTTTCGACTTTCAAGCGACAATTTATTGTAGAGCGGTAGTGAATATTAGCAAATAGATTTTATCTTACTTTTGAGTGTAAGTATTTGTAAAAGTATTTCTGAATAATTTAAAATAAATTTAAAGAGACTAATTGTGGGCGAGTATAGTTTTCATTTATTTTAAATGGTTCTAAAATCATTCTTTTTGAAACTTGACAAGTATATAGCGTGGTGGAGGAAATTAAATACAATACTTTTAAAACTTACGTATACTTTACAAATATTTAAATAATAAATAAAATTAATATTTAGAGCTCATTTGCCCCATGTAAATTCACCAGTAAGTCCAGAATAGTAATTGGTTTTACCACCAGCGGGATGATCAGCACCGGCAACTACCCTCACACTACCGTGATCATTACTATAAAGTGTCTTACTGCCTTGCACACTCCACTCTGCGTGATTATTTTTATAATTTATGTTACCGTTTATGTTTCCGCCGTTATCTGACGATCTTCTGTATCGCTAAAATTTCAGAAATCAGCTATTATTGAACAATTATTATTCCAAATATTGTAAGTATAGAAGAGAAAAATAGACTTTACTTACATACAAGCGCGAAACCAGCTGAGATTTATCAATAGATGCGGCCATTGACATTATTATCAATGAGAAGAATACAAGAATAGAAAAGACCTTCATGCTTCTGGGTACTTCAAATTTCTAGAATATAGAAGTTAGAATATTGGTAAAAATGCATATTTATTTCTAATTACACTGGTTTGCACATAATTCTTTACAAGTATTTTGAAGTATTTAAAATAAACAATTTACCGCTTTTATTGTAATGACTAGATGCACCTTTTAAACTAGCTCAAGCTTTATACTTAGTGATCCTCTGCTCTGCAAAAATGAAAAGAAATTCAGTATTTATACTTGTTGGTTGGTGGATAAAGATGTCTAATATAGGTCAGATTATTATTAATAGTATTGAAATATTATGAAATCATAAACGCAAATAAAAGTACAGTGTATATATTTATTATTTTTTTAGTGGTTTGTAATTTCTAAGGTATTTTTTTTAAATTAATCTTATCATTTATGTGAATCATCCTTATTATCAATTGTATCTATATTTGTAATTTCCAAGCGAATAACTATAATTTTTTGAACTTTATTGTATAACTCAATAATTTATCAAACTTACACTGAGAAAAATGTTATTTCAAAATTTACTATAAATTCATTAAAAATTACTATATTATGTGGTAAAGCGAGTG
>JAWWEO010000001.1:25505520-25630318 GCA_035582975.1 Ormyrus labotus | reverse complement strand
TTATATAATTATACTAAAATTTGTCATAATTTGAGCATGCACTCGTTTTATCACAAAAAATAGTAATTTTTAATACGATTATAGTAAATATTGAAATAACATTTTTCTCAGTGTACTTATCTAAGGCGTGGTTGTTGCTATTTTTTAAATTTCTTTAAAATTTTTTATTTACTATTATATCGTGAAAAATTGTTTTCGAAAAGTTATAAGAAATGCGAAATATCAAAAAGATAAGATCAAAGACAACTAAGGACGTAACGATAAGATATAAAACGGTATAAATACTCAAGACCAAAAGTGCTTCAATATAGTACGCATCATTCAATTTAAAATATATAACGAGATACGTACATTTCAAAATTGGTAAGTTTAGATTTTTAAATTTACGAATTTATATTATAATAATCTATATAAACTAAAATGAAGAAAATAAATGAAGAATAAAGAATAAAGAAAAGCTTTTTCCGGATTTTCGGAGACCGGAAACTGCGAATCTTAATATAATAAAAAAAAGATATATAAATTTTACGAATTTTACCAAATTTCTATTTTATTTAGTACTTGCATTGAAATTATTAAGATGAGTTCGAATCCAACTATTGTCGTTGACATCACCAATCCAGCTTCAACAGGACCTACGGTTTCCGCAAGTGTATCGCATACTGTTTGTCCAACTGCAAATGTATGTGTTTCTGCAAGTGCTGCTGTAACTAAAACACGAGGTGTTAAGCCTTCAGGTTCAGCTGTAGCTGGAGTACGCATAAATCTCTAGCAAGAAATTAAAATACTTTTTGTATTTGTATTGCATTACAAAATAAGTATGAAAATAAAAAATTTCTTGTTTACATATATTATAATTTTTACCTTTCCTTCTGCTGTATTCTTTGTAAAAAAATAATTTAAAAATTTGTGAATAATAAAATTGTATCATTCATGAAAAATGAGTAATTAATAAACAATTAAAAAAAACATTTTTCTATTCCTGAAAAGTATTTTTAATTAAACTTTTTTTATCTAAGTCAACAGAATTCCCAGTTGTTATTATTACTGTTATTAATATTGAATTATTCTCGTTTAAAATAGGGAATATTTTTTTTTTAGATTTTTTTAGAATATCACAAAACTGTTCGCGATAAAGCGTTAGAACACGTTTTTTAAATACTTTGGTATCTAAAAACATATATCAAAAATTTGAACCAAATATCCAATCGAGAGTTCTGAAATATTCCTAGTTAATCAAATTTAGATTTAAATTCTCGAACTAAAAATGTTTTGTTTTTACTAGAATTATTAATTATTAATAATTTATTCAATTCTGTAGATTAAAATATTCTAAACGTGAGTATTTTATTGGGGCTTCAAATGATTATTTAATATCAGTTTTAAAGAGTCCAATAAAATGATAATTTTATTACTAAATTTATTTGTAGAAATATTAGAGTTTAAAAAATTCTACAGCCACAAAAGTTTAAAAAAAAAACTTAAACATTTGTTCAGGCAGGGCTGCAAATTTCTACTTAGACAAAGTATCGATTTCATGAATAAATCATGTTAAGATAAGTGCACCGAATAGTTAGTGAGTCACTGTAATCTTTAGATTATAAAGAAATCGTTTTCGAAAACTGCGGGAATCACCTTTCGCATATATATTAAATGACGAAAATAAAAAGTTAAAAGACATGTGTGAAATTTTCTCGGGGAATCACCGTGTACCAGGATAGTAATGCTGCAAGCAGACTTATGAATAAGCTGTTTACGCACGACCAAGCAATAAACGGGAACACTAGCGTGTTTATCTATGTTTATTAGTGATATGTGCTCAGGTGGGAGAATCCAAGAAGTACTCAACCAGTGTAGCAGATGCATTACAACTTTTGTATAAAAGGCTTGTTACATTTATCCTCGACATCACATTAGCCACAGCTAGTCTGGGAACAGCATCGTTCAAGTAAGAGTAGTTATAGAATAGTTTATTATAAATCACTGCAAAAAATTAAATTAATAATTATTCTAATACTATTACATTTCGATTTTCTTTTTAAATTATCTATAATTAAATTCTAAAAAAATTGTAATACTATTTAAGAAGATAAAATAAAATTTGATTTGTAATTAATAGGTCTATAAAGCAAAAATATTTTTTTACAGATTCAGAAAGCAAATCCTACCATGAAATTCCTGGTTGCTTTTCTGCTGCTCGTCGCAGTAACCATGGTTGCTGCAAGCCCTTACGTACCACCAGTGCAGAGGCCAAAGCCCGGAACCAAACCGTTCCCGCAGTTCCCCGGCCAAGGACCCTTTAACCCTCGTCCAGGCGTAAGTGCATACATTCAAAGTTGGAACTAACCTTCTGAAAGAATGACGGTTCAATAAATGGCTAATGATTTTAGCGCTACCCCCGATCGCCAAAGGATAACCACGGGCAAATCGATGTGCACGGCAAGAAGGAAGGCGGAAAAACTTCATGGAGCGTCGAAGGACAGCACAAGGTATGGGGTAACGAACATGGCAGCATTCACGTCAGTGGTGGAGCTAACAAGCAGCCTGGAGGCAAGCCCCAAGGACAGGTCGGAATTGGTGGATCTTTCCACTGGGGTTAAATAATTCGACAGGCAAATCAGCACTTTTTGCCTCCCGTCATTCCATAGCCATAGCCATGTTTTTCCGCCTTAAAAAATCTCTATAAATTTCTTCAGTCTGTAAATATTGTAAATACATCAACGTTTAATGTTCCTAAATATACAAATATATTATACTTGACAATCATAATCCTGTTATTTTAATTATTATAAACCATCATTAATTCATCAATTAGAAGCAAATTAAAATAAAGTTACGTAAAGAGTTATTCATCTATCTCTTATAAACGTTCACGTAAAAATAACGTCAGATTAAGATTAATCGCACTAGCGTCATTGCAAAACTGCAAACGGAGGCTTCGGGAATACCCATATCAGCGCATAGTCCATCTTTTAACGCGTTTTAAGCTATCGACGATTGAAAAAAATAATTCACTTTTAATAGCGAATGATTAATTGCTCATTACGGGCAGTATGATGCCTCGTCGCGTCGTTTACAAACAGGCGCTGCAGTGTGAGCACGCAGGGTTGCACGCTTAATTCCGCTTTCGCAGTAATTGACGAACTGTGTGCATCCCCCAACTATAGGGACAATGACGCAGAGCGGACAAGTCGGTGCACATCCGCGCGCAAAACATCGGATTCACGAGCCCTCTGGAACAACAAAGACGAACGAGCAATCGAAAAAAGAGGAAAATGCGCAAAAATCAGAGGGAAAAAGAGAGGGAAAAAGAGAGGGGAATTGCAGGCACCCTCGATCTTCGCGGGAAAATATACATACGGTAACAGCTGACCCTTTCCGCCGACGCTTGCAACAGCAGCACCGCAACGGGGAATTTAATCACTTCGCACTGCACGCCGTCCTGCTCGCTGCCAGCATTGATGGGGTGCGAGTAGCAGAAGGAATAAATAAAACCCGCGCTATTGATTTTTCTCCGCGTCCGCGGCATGGGTTATGGCTTCAAGAGTAAAACTTTTAAGAATACAAGTGATTATACGGCGCAATTATAAAAGCCGTAACTCAATCTCTTTTCTTACAATTACTATATTCTTAAAGTTAGAGAGGTCAAAGAAAACGAATGATTATTTAAAAGATCAGATTACTGACTTCTAAAACAATAAAAAGTCGCATAAATTAGAAAAAGAAAAGAAAACGGAAAATAAAAGAAGTAAACGAAATAGGCCTGGCGGAGTGACGGACAGCTCTCATAAATATGCAAGAGCAAACAAAAAGAATATAACGCGGCACGCAAGACGACAGAAATTGAAGGCATTCTTATCACACGCGGCAAAGCGTAATAATATAGAATTGTGGGGTTCACAATGAAACTTGTCTTATTCGTTTGTAAATTTACAAATGCCGAGACGTTCCGGATTTGTAAGCAGCGCGGCGTTATCTCACGCAGGGTTCGTCGCGTCGGCTGAGTCGCGTGCTATCGCTGCAGACTTTATTATTCCGCATTCGAGGAGCCGCTTCTCTTAAGTCTTTGTCGCTGTTCATGTAGGGCAAGATGAAATTTTTATATTACAAGTGCGATGCAATGAATAATTATGAGCAGCCTGATCTATTTCCTTTTTTAGACGCCGAACTTTGCCTTTATGCTGCTTTGCTTTGAATAAGGTTACATAGTTTTACAGTTAGTTAATTAGTTGTCGTTAGATGACCACTAAATAAAGCTTTAATAAACTTTAGAATTTTAATGTTCTCTGAAGAATAAATGATCCGTTTACCGCAGCGGATGTAGCAATCAGCAATGAACCGTTACATCGTTTAACATTGATTGGCTAATTATTGACGTGCATTCATTAAGTTCTTTTTGCTCGGTTTTGACACAGAATCTTTTCATGTTATCTGTTTTAAAATGAATAAATATAGAGAAAACCTAGTAGAAAAACTACTGCTAGTGTAGAGCGGCGAGAGCGAAGAATACATATCGAGTCGAGGAATGAAATTTGTATCCGTCACGCATCAAGTTAATGAACAGCGATTGAAATATCAAGGCAAGCGATGCTAACGAAACTCGACAATAACTCGGGCGATGACGGCAGCGTCGGCGGGACGGCGGGACGGCGGGCCTCGTAATCTCATGATGCAATTTAATAAAAATCTCGGACGAAGGTGGATTGAAGGATTCTCTCTTCTCTCTTCTTCGCTCTCTCGCTGGCAATGAACGACGAAATACGATACGGCGAGGCTCGGATTGTCTGTTTAAAGCGTACTGTCACGTCTGACAGTTTATATATTCGAGAATGGAAAAGGCTGTAAGCGACAGCCCGACGTCGACGATGGAGCGGCAGATCAACCCCTCAATTGCGCACGTCAACATGAACAGTGCAGTTTCATTGACGAATGCATTGTGTTGTGCGCATTGCCGCTGCTTTCGCTCCTCTAGTTGCGAGGATCGGCAGAAATGTTTTTCTCCTCTTTCCGGCTTTCGCGCGAGGGAGCGACTTTTAGAGCTCGGCTGTAATTAACTATTGCTCTGGGAGCGGAAAATACATATCATCTCCTCGATGATCATCCTGACGTTAACTCCTTTCCGAAGGAAGCTTTTAGCCAGGGTTCAATTTATGGATGTGTTTTAATAAAAACTTAAAGCATATGCACGGTATTAATATTTTTATGGCTCAAATTTAAATCACTTGAAGCCTTGAAAATGAGCAGATATCTATTCATTTATTCAATCTAAATGCAGCGCCGAGCAATAAAACATTCGGGGGATGAAAGGATCATATTATAAATAACAATTCAAAGCATAAATTTAGTTTAAAGTCAATATAAGTCAAACTACTCTATAAAAATTTTTAGTGAAAAAAGGGGCAAAAGTAAAACAGTAAAGCACGAGTCGAAGCCGAGAGTCAACTGTCATCATTTAACTTGGCTCTTTTCAAACATCCCCCGCCTCTCTCGTCCACAACTCTGCATCAAGACCTAAAAGAGAGATAGAGCCGAAGGGTTCTAACGTAAATAACCTCTCATAACGAAGAGCGCAACTTTACGACGGATCCTCGTTAGGACTACTTATCGAAATGCCGCGACTCACTCTAAAAAAGATGCTTTGGTCTTTGCGGTGAAAGTTCAGTTAGCTTCTGAAGGCGACTTGACCCTACTGAAGGCCCACCTCATAAATATACCACCTAAGGAAATTATCTGGTCCAACAAAATTTCTCTGTAAGACCGTGTTAATTAAGCATTGATTTATCGTATTGAAGGAGGAATATAAAAAATTTTCAAGAGAGTAAAATTATTGAAAGTTCAGTTTCATAAACTATTGAAAAAGAAAGCTTTGTCCTAATAATGTAAAGCGCATTGATCAATAGTTTAGTAAACAGCTCAATTGAGTTTAACTTGTCGTTTTCTTTTGTTTATCTTGGCGGATAGCGAAAGATACCGGGTTCTTTGACGCAGCAGCGACAAATGCCGACTTTATAAACTTTCGATCTCCGGCGCGCATAAATGAATGTTCAATGCGACGTTTGCGAGACAGCGCGACGCTTGGCTCCCGTCGAAGATATATGTCACGTGTTCGATACATTGCTTCTGCGTGCAAATAAACTCCCGTGGCTGTCCACACATGCGTGCCTGCGCGTATTTTCGGCGCTTCTTTTTTTCGACACCGAGCGTCGAGCGAATTCAATATAGAAACGGGCACATTTATCGTTTTCATATCTCTTATCTCTACTGCATCATTTCGAGGAAATTGAGTATTCTGAATTCTTTCGAGCGCTGATTTATTCATTTGCGAATTTCTTTTCTACAAATTTATTGCATTTGAAATAATTAACTGAAGAGAGGCAGAGTAGTAATATTATTTATAAATTTAATAAATGTAAATTTAAGTAATTCAGAAATATAGCAAAGCGAATAAAATTTAATGATTCAATATTGAATATTGGAAAATTTATTAGACTTTAACCATTACTTGATTGGTATTATATTTCTGTATGTGAAAATAACAAACGAATGAAAAAGTACTATTAGAATAAATGAAAATTTTTCTTTACGCTTTTTTAAGCATATTTCATAGCAGTGAAAGACGATTATTAAATCAGCGAACGTCATTGTTCGAAAGGAATTCAATTTTTAATTATTCAGCAGGAAAATATATCGGAAAAGGAAGAGCTCGCAGATAAAACGCATGAAAATGAGGGACAAGCGCCGGGAAAAAAAGGAAAAAATAATGCGCGCGCGAGGACATAAATCGAACTTTTGTATTTCCGCCGTCGACGCTATCCAATGTGTGCGCGCTGCACGCCAGGGGAAAATGGAGCAATGTTTTTTTGCGTCTCGCACCCAGGACGAGGAACGTTGAATTTTTCAATATGGTCGCGTCAACAATCGGCGCTTTACTATACTCAACGCCAGTCGGTACCCTCGTTTTTTTATCTTCGCTTCTCTTTTATTTATCGCTGTCGGAAGTTCAAGTTCTGCCCTCAATACTGCAATAATTACTAGTATTTTCCGTAACCGTTTAAACTTCATTTTTTATCGAAAATTTCGAGTTCTAATAAACGTATTGACGTACTTCTCGTGGTTGTACTTGAAAGGATAATTCATAGCAGTACGCCGACGTTAATTAAATCTGAGATTCATATGAACGGCGCGATCCCTCCAGGCCTCAAAATGAATAAGGGAATAAGGCGGAAATTCAGGCAGTTTCCCCCGCATTTTAAAATTTTGACGTGCTTCCTTGCAGGTCTGCGCGACTTTTTTTTGATACTTTGGAGCAAGGGTTATTGGTCAGCGTCTGGTAGTCAGGCTTGCGCAACCTCGGCATTTCAGATGAGGATCCAGCGCGTTTTCCCGAGTAAATTAATATTTAATTTTGAAGCCTCCACGTCTGCGGTGCCCTCGGCGGAAGTTACATGCATTGCCGTGTGGGGGATTTTATTGAAGCCTCTGGCCTTCTATCTTCCTCCCTCGACTAATCATTTTTCGAATTTTCATTGTCTGCGAGCATTATTTATTCAATATTGAATTTAGTCAATTTAATTTAAGGAAATATTTAATAGAGTAGAATTTTGATAATGTATTCAGCATATGCTCTTCACTTTCCCTGTCTCCCGTTCTCCCTCTTGCATTGACCCTCGGCACCGTTCGTCACGCATCTTTGGTAGCTCAATGCGTCTCATCTCTCCAGGCGGCGGCTTGTTTTGCGAGGAGAGTAACGTGAGAAGTGCGCAACGCTTAATTGTTTCAAGCAGGCATTATATTGCCAATCAAGCTCAGTAGCTTTTATTAGGCTCTTGTGGTTATTTCCTCGGCTTCGGCTACTATTCTCTCACTCTCCCTCTCCTTCCTCCTTCATCCTCTTGCCGGAGAATTCGTACATGAGCAGCAGCCCGTTGAATGAACGAGGGCATTGTTCATTACCGCCGCCGCCATATAGCAGCCTCATTACAATGCGATATCTCGTCTCACGTTTTTGTTTGCGGCCTAAACGGATAATGTCTTGCTCTCGCTATTCCAATCTTCTCTGACATCTTCATTCAATACTTGCTCTTTAGATAGTTCATCGGCCTGGCATATTTCACTCTCATGGTATAAACTTTTAATTACCATACATTGTTCGATCAAACAATGGTAAGTTGATTCTACTATAATAAAACTTTGCGGAAACTTGCATGTTATACTTTTACACAGCTCAAAAAGAAGAATATTTTAGAGTTTTAAATGTGGAAGAAATTTACTTTTACCTACACGACGACTTCAAAAAATACTATATGTATATTATTGATGATACAATGTTCGAAGATTAATTTCCCACAAATTCACAGCCGGATTTCACGTGTTTCTGTTTCGTTGTTGTGTTCAAAAGACCAAGGGAGAAACTTGACTGATTCATCTTTCATTAAAACTACGATAAATAATATTTATCCGATCTCATCGGCAGAATCGGTGAAAATATTTCTTCTTTTGTTAAGCTTTCAGCCCCACACAGCACGCAAAGGTGTAATACTACCCCCAACCTCCACATCTAATACGGAAGCGTTCGTTACTCTAATTTTAGCTTCTATTGATTTTTATTTTTTGAATTACGAAATGTTTAATTTAACTGTTTTTCATTCATTATACATACTAGTAATTAAAAGGGATATATACTATTATTTTTGCATATTTTAACCGAAATGAAATACGTAGTATTTTAAGTTTACCTTTGACTAATATAATCACTTTGGTCTTCCCTTGGAGCATTCCTTCTCTGTCACTGACCTTGCGGTCTTGCTGTCCTAGTCGGACATTTTGCGATATTAATTTCATTATCATAATTGTACTTACTGTTCCTGTGATTTTCTTCCTTTGCTTTGTCTCTTTGAAAATTTAATAAAGTTATTGCACTTCTATTTAAATTATTAAACGAATCTAGAATGTATATTAGCTTTTGTGAACAATGGTAAGATAAGTGTGTCATCCAAATATTTAAATTTATAATATTATAAGATGAGAAACATTGACTTAACCTTTGCAAAGGTAACTTTAAATTTATAACTACGTACGGGCATTATCGATGGAGAGAAAAACGTCTAAAACTTACAAATGGCCCAGCACATGTTTTATTATTCTTGTAAAACATGACATTCTATCATCTTTCAAGAGAAGAAACATAGAGAGTCGAGAGAACAGGAAGATTAAGGGCGAGTCAAGGCGCTAATGCTCCTGCCGGGGTGTTACATTACACTTTGTAAAAGGTGCCTCTCCCGAAGCAAACCCTCTATCCCCTGGGAGCGCCTACTCGTTTTTATTTCAACCTTAAAATTCCATCGTAAGACGATACTCCGCAAATTGAATGTTTGTTGGGTGGCACTTTACGCAACGATCGGAGCCTCGTTCTCTTCTTTGAGGCTCGAGCTATCTTTCTTTCACCCTACGCTTTCATCATAACTCAAAAAAAGTAAGGCTTCTTATAAATTGAGATCAAGCCAGTTAGTATAGAATCGTGATCGATGAATTGGATTTAGAAATTCATTTGTTTCAAGTGTTAGAGTAAACAAATATTTAAAGAGACAAAATCAGAACTCTGTAGAATACTTAGTTAAGTGAGCAGTATATGGGAAATTCACTTGGAGGCTCGCTATTTTCCTTGAATCAAGTTGCATTCGCGTAATGACAGTAAACGCTTGATTGTTCTACAAGTGCATCCTCGGCACCAAATAACGAGATTGTGTATCTACGGAGAAAGTGCAAACATCAACGAGATTCTCCTGTTGCATTGTCATTTAATTTAAGAGAAGAATTAAGAAAGTTTTATTCCGGGTTTATGCTAAAATTTATGCTAAAAAACAAGCAAAGGTAATTTTAAAAGTTAAAAAACTTGGTAGGGAAATTTAAAATTTTACGCCGCAAGAGCGGGATTCCGATGAGAAGGAAAAACAAAGCCATAT
The DNA here is from genome assembly GCA_035582975.1 of Ormyrus labotus. Lineage (NCBI taxonomy): Eukaryota > Metazoa > Arthropoda > Insecta > Hymenoptera > Ormyridae > Ormyrus > Ormyrus labotus. The sequence goes on along the minus strand of JAWWEO010000001.1, from coordinate 25,620,356 downwards.
AAATCAGCAGGAAAGGTATTATTCGTAATAAAAAGCTTGCAGCACACTCGCCCTCGCGCTTTATCTTATCGACGCGAGGGGGGTTGGAAGCTCGGCGAGTGCTGCCACCCCACGAGCGCGCGATAAAGCGGTTCGCGAACAGCAGCGGCAGCAGAGCTGCAGCATTTTCCGCGCGAGGGGCTTTTATTTGATTACCGACCAATGGAGCAGCAGCCGCGGATTGCGCCAGTTATGCGCGCGGAAACAACAAATGTTTATGCCGATGCAATGGAGCCGAGCTCTCCGGGGGATTCTGCCGGGGAAATCGATAATGGCATACGCTGCTGGGGTGGAACGAGCTGCCGGGAATGGGCTAAAAGGGAGCCGGGCTTAGAAATGCCTTTTGTTTCGAGATTTTATTTTTAGAATAGGCTTCTTATTGCCAGAGTTTCTAGTATTGACGATTTTATTTAACAGTCTGGAAACGATTGAATGGGACAATTTGCAATAGCGGATAAACATTGTGAGAATATTGACTTATCAGATGTTTAATTATTAATAAAAGAAAAAAAACTTTTTTATAGAAAAGAATTCTTTGACAGTATAAGAGCAGCGAGATTTGGGCTCGCTTCAGGAGCACTCAATATCCGCTAGGAAGCTCTCGCGGAGCGTCAAAAGAGATCCTCGAGTCTTGTATTACCATCATTCCGCGATTCTCCGAGGCCTCTGCCGGGCCGGCAACGATTTACGAGAATGTCTCGGCCGTATCCCGCGGGGAACGATGTTTACGGCCAGCAGTGGCGGCGTTATCTCGGACGAGCCTCGCGATCGGCTCCCGCACGCGCCTCCAGTGTCCACACCTCCGAACCCCGCGGGATCGCGAGAAGGAAATGCGCAAGATCCATAAAAGACGACTCCGAGCTTTATGCCTCCTCCTATCGCGACGAGAGGCCGCAGTAACAAGGGATCCTTCGCACTTTTACTAACTCTCGCTGGCTCCCGAGTTCTGTTTTTTCGAGGGTCTCTACTTCTACTTTGTCGCTACCCATCCTTCTATGCATATACATATTTATACGGTCAAAGTAGAAATAGTTGCAAGCTTTTGTACTTGTGCAAGCACAGTATCCGGCTTATCTGACCGACGCTACTAGTTCTTGTCTAAGTTTATATGCAATTTAGTGACAGCAGTACGCAATCGTGCGTAGCCACCGGTTCAAAGCCAATTATTATTCTGCTTATGATGGCATACTATGAAAAGGTTTAATTAAGACTTTGCGCTGTCTTCGGGAAATAACGAAATTATTTCTTAAACTGACTTCTAGGGCAAAGGAGGAGCAGAAAATTTGAAAAAATTATTAAAAAGTTTTTGAAAAAAGTGTACACTTGAGAAATTCACTAAAAACTTTATACATATTAGACTAAAGCAGAAATGAAAACTATCTAACTTTTTGTAAAATTTAATTAAAATATTAGAAGCGCTTCGTTTAAATTTTACGCAGGATAATAATTGAAAAATTGTTTTTCATAAAAATTACTTTACAGTTGCTTCGCGCGTTGTACTTCCCCTTTGCATTCTATCATCGGAATTATATGTTTCATCTGAAATTGAACAGAAATTTCTCGACACATTTAATTTTTTTCATCCCTCTCTGGTTTATCCTTTCTCTCGCTTTTGCATATCTTCGCAGAAAGAGAGGGAGAGAGGTGAACGAGCGAGCTTCCCCCGTTTAAAGTATCTCAATGGAAATCTTAATAACCTCCGTTGAGTTAGCGCTCGGTCTTATAAACGCTCGCTCTCCGACACATAATATTAGCATAGAGAAAATGCCCCATTGACGCGAAGACCAACCGAATAACCCTCGAACTTCGATGCATGTAAAAACAGTCGCCCGTTGCGAATTTATTGTTTGAATATCTTGATTTAATGCACTTTTATAATTATCTTTGAAATTAACAGTTGATTAATGAAACACGCGACGAAAATTAAAATGAATTAAAATGAATGTCAGTACATTTGATAAAGACAATTAACAGATTATTACATTATTTATTATGAAACTTTGATTTTCAATAATAGCAGGTACCAATATCGCTTTATCTATCGTTCGGAAGACTGCAATAAAAAACAGAGCAAACTCATTAGCGTTCGAGATTAGCCGTCTTGCCTGGAGTTAAGGGTCGCCGTTGGAAATTGTTTTTTGATGCCGGGCAATTTATTATTACCCCAGATAAACGAATCGCTCGATAAATGATGCTCGGTGCGTGTGCTGGTGGCACGTTGCTTAATGGTCGTCTTCTCCTCGCGGACCGGTGATGAATGACGCGCGTGCGTCGAGGTATCGAAACTTTTTTAACGCTGACAGTCCGAGAACGCAAAACCATGTTGCTCTCCAGGGGGTGACGACTGGCTCTTTTCGAACTAATCGCTAATCGAAAAAAGATGGCAAAAAATTCCCTTTCGGTAATAAGACTCTCCAACGAAAAGATGCTTTTCTTTCGAGCTTTCTATTTACAATGTTTTTCTACCTAATATTATAGATTAGATAAATACGATATTAAGTAAAATTATTTAATGTACATATACAGCTTATTTCTAGGAAAAGTAACTAATCAAATTTTGTATCTATGTTAATATCACATCTTCTAGAGAGTCACTTATCAGTAAATAGCTTAAAGCATCAAATTCAACATAATTTGAAAATGCAATTTTCGAAGAAGAATATTAATTTGCAAACTTTTCCTTATGTAGTTAACACTTTTTGGGTAAAAGTATTTATCAAATGAAGCTTGGTCTAAGAATCGCAGATAAGAGAGAAAAATCATCAATTATATTTTGTAACAATAAAAGAATACTAAACTCTAATTACTCTCGATTCGTGAAAATAGATGTATTAAATTTTTAACATTACTTATTTAACAGAGCTAACTAGATAGAGTATTTGCATTCTTCGTAATCTATTTCTCTATCTATCAATCCAGTGGAAATAATTTTACAAAGATGCTTAAGATTTTTTTTTCTACAAATATTTAATATTTAATATGAGAAACGAATGAATATAGAATATAATTCATCGCGGGGAAGCACAGCTTTAATGTCTATACTTATTTACACTTGTATCAACGTGCTTACAGATTACACTCTTTACCTAGAAAACTGGGATGTACAGCTATCTTATTTGACTTATTCATTAAACAATATATAATTAAGGCTTTAAAAGTATCAAATGAATGATTACAACTCACTTTAACAATTGTATAAAAGAACAACGGTCTTTTGCATCCTCTAGTTCAGTTTCATCGCTCAACTTGTCAATGTAAGTACAGTTAATACAAGTTAATTCACGAACCTTAACTTTAAATTAATAGAATTTAATGCTTTACCAAATTTTGTAATTTTTTGCAAATTTTAAAACATTAAACAAAATGGAAACGCCATATAAATGAATTTTTCTATAAAACTGGCCGAATTTTGATTGTTATTTTAAATAGAATAAAATAAAATCAGTTTTTATATTTTGTTTCACAGAATCCTAAAAATCATGAAATTCCTGGTTACTTTCTTGCTGCTCGTAGCAGTAACCATGATTGCCGCAAGCCCCTTCGTACCACCAGTGCAGAAGCCAAAGCCTGGATCCAAGCCGTTCCCGAGTTTCCCTGGTCAAGGCCCGTTCAACCCTCGCCCTGGTGTAAGTGCAATATTAAAAAATAATAATTTAGCGAATTCAATTGGACATTATAATTAACAAATAACATGGACGCTTTAGCGATACCCCCGATCGCCAAAAGATAATAACGGCCAAATCGACGTGCACGCCAAAAAAGAAGGAGGAAAAACCTCGTGGAGCGTAGAGGGACAGCACAAGGTATGGGGTAACGAACATGGCAGCATTCACGTCAGCGGTGGAGCTAACAAACAACCTGGTGGCAAGCCTCAAGGACAAATTGGAATCGGCGGATCTTTCCACTGGGGTTGATTTAATTGTAAACTTGTTATTAGAAATCAATGTTCCTATAGGATTTAATGCATAAATATATGTATATAAAAATTTTTCGTATACAATAAGTTAGTTTTCTTTTATTTATAATTATTTGACTCTCATAATGATTTGGAAGCACAAAAGCGAAAAGCACAGAAAGAAAGCAATTATGAAAAATTTCAGTGGAAACTTCCAAGATAGAATGATTTACGAGGCCGAAAGCGTTGTCCAAAACGGCGAGCGTTTCAGCTGTCTAAGGGGAGTTCAAGATCAGAAGGCTCGCGCGTGACACAGTTGCTCGGGCTCGTTTGCAAATCGAATTGTTTTCTTTCTCCGCTCTCGTCCGCTCTGGCCTCCTCCTACGCATTCGGCCGAAAGTTTGTATCGTCTACGTATTTGCGCCCGAGTCTGGCTGCAATCCAAGCGCATTTCGCTTTGGCCTCTTTTAGCGGCGCTCTTACTTTTCCTCTCGCGACACCGCCCTTCCGTCAAATTAGTCGACGCGGCGTAAATCCCTCCAGGAGGCGCGGCTTTATCCCCCGCGAGCTCAAAATAAACTTTATTATATTCCCGGGGAAGAGGCGCGGTAATTTAATATTTTACTACTTGAAATGGTAATGTGAACGCACGCAAGCTCGCAAGAGGGATTCTATAAGCTTCGTTCGGCTGGAATGAGGGACTCGCTTACTTTTTTCCCGCTGCGGGCGATGTTGAAAACTTTCATCTCCAAACCCCGGACCCGCGGCTAAAGCGTTTTTATCGGCTTATCATAAGTTTGCATCGAGTCTAAGTTATTGTTTCGTTCGACTTTCTTCCTGGAAAATATATAAACAGGTGATTTCATGTCCTTTAAATATTTTCTTAATTTTTATCTGCGAAAATGTGATTTTATTATGATAAAATAGTGAGATTTCTGTGAAAACACTTGACTATGATGAATCTTTTGTATTTTTTTCTGCAATAAATTTTGTCAATTATTAATTAAATAAGCTTATTTATTATACGATTATCAAAAAATCAATGCTCCATTCTTGATCGCACCTAATACCCGTAAGTCATTATCAGAAGTTTTCTGATTCTTACATCAGTGTTTTGTTCTCTGTATTATTCTTTTCTGAGAGAAATGCTTTCCCATCCTCTAAACACAACGAATTTAAAAAAATTAGAAAAAGAACAAAATTTTTTTTCCAATGAATCAGTTGCTGACTCTTTTCATTAACGAAGTTGATAAATTTGATTTCATTCCATCTCCATTAATTACGAAAACTCGCAGCATAAGAATAAAATGAATGGATAAGATGATCGAGCACTAAAACTTGCGTATAATCCTGAGAGACTGTAAGATCGCGCCGACGAAAAGGGAAACACGAGAAGAGAATGAAACGGAGCAGTCTAAGTAGAGATTCCTCTTGATCTTGTATGCGAAGGAGAAAAAAATTCACCGCATCTTCCGCTCGATCGGTTTCTAAGCCCGCGCCGCGGGATATCATTAACTCTCAGCGAGCCTTGCGGGGGCGGGAAATTCAATAACATCCAATAACCGGGTGCGAGTCTCGGCTCTACGTAAACGAGATTGATATATTATTAAGAGGCGACCCATTAAAGAAAACGCCGCGCGTATCGAATGAAATATGTGGTTCAGGGTGGATTTTCCTGTACTGCGAGAGGAGCGGCGGATAAAGGGAAGAAAAAAGTGTGCGCCGATGAATAACGCGAGGGCACGGAGATACAGTGGGAACTCGAATTCGTAATGGGAATTCTGAATTGTGGGAGCCGTAGCAAGGAGCTCAAGGCATTTTTTTCGCCAGGCTCTTTTCAATTTACTAATTGAAATTGTTTTTTATATTTAGTAAAAGGGAAACTGTTGAAAAGATTTTTTAATAATAAACGATTAAAGTACTTATTAATATGTTATAACGTAATAATTAATATCTTTGATTTGTTCTAAAAACTAATTTAGGTGACTAAAGAATGAAAAATTTGAAAAATATAATACATGAAATATCTAATGATGTGTTTTGTTTATAAAAAGTAAATATTTAACCCTATCTACTTTGAGTCCCTTCCTGCAGCCTTTCCACAAAGAGATCAGCTATAAAAGGGCTTATCGCTTCTCGGCTACGAGGCTTATGGCTGTGCAGGCGTGCGTAGGTACGGGGTAAAACATACGCCCCGGCCACTGTTAGAATGCGACGCTATTGATTTTCACATGAATTTTTATTATCGGCTCGCCGCATCTATTCCAGCGTGCCCCAGGAGTGAGAAACCGATACGCGTCTACGTAGATGCGTGTATGTTGGCTACCTGAACACAAAACCAGAGAAAAATTACAGCCGCCCGAGACCCCCAGTGGATGACCTCTCGGAATTCTGCGCGTAAATTAGTTTCTTTTTCATTTTCTGCCCTGCGAAATATTTCACGCTTTAATCGTGCTTTATTCTTGAAAATTTTTCAGAGTTACGAATTGCTGATATACTATTTCGTTCATTTTTAATTCTGTCCGCGTGTAAAGTATACGCGCAAAAAATTTCGAGTTATCTTTTCTTACTCGAATTTTGCATTGCAGAAGAGGAAATTACTAAGTAATAATCGCAAAATATCGAGATTAAATTAAAGCATGATTTATAATAAAGATAAAGGATAGAGGAGCCATTTATTGTAATATAGATTTCTGAATGGAGTGCACTTTCTCTCTCAGTCGGTGACTAAAAGTGCTGAGTAGTGATCCGGTCCATGCAGGGTCGCGGCCGCTCCCGCCCAGACGGAGGCGTTAAATTCGCACGAGCCGCCGATGCTCGCACACCCTCTCCTCGCGCTTGGCAGCCGCCACTGCAGGGAATTGAATTAAATCGTTTAACGGGCTTATGTTTAGAGAGGGGTCGAACCCTTCGAAGCGTGCACGGATCGTTGCCGCAATTGGAAACGCAAGTAGACGCCACATCCATTAGGCCTGTCCGTCAAAATTTCGCGCTTAAGAATTTCAATTATCAGCCGCTGGCGAGAGGCTCGCCAAGAATTTTCGCTATTTTAAGTAATCGGTTACGCCTAGAGGAGCGAGGCTTATTCCTTAGTCGCCTCGCGCGCCTTTGATGGGCAAACAATGAAAAATTATCAGCCCAAGCCTCCAGGAGAAATGGGCCACGCAAATTTAATGAGATACTTTCATCTGAAAAATGTCTCAGGGCTCAGCCGAAGTGAAATTTTAAATTGCTGCATCGTACCGCTGAAAAGTGAGCAGCAGAAAGACCATTTTTTACTTTCGAGTCGCGGATCAGCTTAAGGGATCACTTATTTATTCCGAGGAAACAATGACCTTTCGTGAATTTTGATTAAATTTTTATCAAAAATCTATTTATTAATTAAAAAAAGAATGTTTGAACAGCAAATATAGTTCCCTTTTTCAGATTCATCATTTAACATCTTTAAAATTTCACTATAAGACAAGACTCGTGAAAAATTAATACCTGGCATAATAACTCCTTTAGAAATCGCATAAAGACTAAACAGCCCTTGTTCCAACAAAAGGGCGCATTAAAATTCATCGCAAGAAGACTCCGCTCTGCGAATCCCTTTGCTCTGGCTTAATATCTCTCGAGCAGCAGGAAATAATTGGCCGCAGCGAATAATTTTTAATCCCCCTCGAGAATCTCGCGGCAGCTAAGCAAGGTCCTTCCCAGGCCGATATCCGGAGCTCTCCTTAATCTCGCCGACAGACGTCAAGAGTTCGCGGCGCGGCTAAACTGCCTGGCACAATATTTGCCAAGTGCCGGCATAACCGCCCTTTCCTCCGAATCATTGCCCGCTCGCATCGCCACACTTGTCAGTTAGGCGCACGGCGCAAGTCTCCTCAAGAGGGCCCACAGCTACGAAAGAGAAGTCGGAATCGATGCGCGCGGAGAGGGACGGAGCGGAACAATGCAAACTCAAAGATAACTCCGCCGGAGGAGTCAACATGAAAGGGGAAGTTTCCATCCCTAATTGGTATTTAGGAGATCCGAAACAGAAAGCCAACTCATCTCTCGGTCTATCTTTAAGCTGCCGCCTGCTCGATCTTACTGTCCCGCAACTCGAACTTTCACCCTCCCGCACGGACGTTTAGCGAGGGAGAAGGTGAGCTTCTTGCCAGCGCGCCTCGGCTGACGGTGACTTGCCACTTGATGTTTATCATACGGCTCCGCGGACGCCGCGGCATTGAATTATGCACGGGCCGGTGTACATTAAAAAGATCCCCTCGCGAGCTCTTTTGCTTGCATGCGAACAGTCGTACCTTTTACCTTCCACCCTACGCATTTACTGCGTACATATTTGTTTACTTACAATAATATTTACAGCAATTATTTCAATTTATACCAGTAAAGTCAGAAACATAATTGTAATATTACACTTTGTCAAATTTAATTACAACCCTTTTCTTTCCATAAAGTCGCTACTCTTTACTTTTTTAAATCTAATTTAAAGATTATTAGAAGCTTTCTGTGTTCGTCCGTCTGACGAAAACTCATCAAAGTAAAGCATTTAATCTTGAAAAAGCTCGGAAAAAATGGCATTGAAAATTTCCAGCCGTTAAGGTTCGCGAGGCACGGATCGATTTGCTCCGGTGGCACAGGTGCTCGCTGGTACATCAAAGATAGAAGCCCCCATCGAGGGTTCCGCCTTGAAAGAGCATCTTTCATTTCCCCGCGAGTAATTATACAACCCCATCGTCATCATCTCCGAGCGATTTAAGCTTAACGCGTCCCCGTCATTCGTCCCCCTCAAAGAAGCTGCGTCTTTGCCGAAAGAAAACTCGCCGAGTCGTTTTCTAGCCGATTACAGGTACATATTGCGCTTGAGCAGGGATCCGAGTGCACGCGGAAACGTCGCGCTGTTCGCCCTTCAATACCGGAAAGCTTGCACTCGAGGGTTGGAGCGCCCCCGTACAGATGGCGCCAGCGGTTGTATGATGGGGGCCGATGCTTTTTCCGAATCAAAGTAACCAAGTTTCTGAAAAGTAATTGCGCATATTTAGCAGTCATTTTATTAGACTAAAATAGTATTCGTGAAAAAAATAATTTATGGATACTTTCTAAAAATTAATCTAAAATCCCATTATCATTTTATTGAAGAACATCATACGATTCGATACTATTTTTTTTTTTTTACATAAATTAGATTAAGATGAATTTTTAGATAAATTATTTAATTACATTTAAAATACTTACTAAATTATGATTGAACTAGATTCACGCAGTGAGAAACTCTACAGTTGCAAACAGATAAATCGATCAAATAACTAAATTTTCGTGGATAAAATATTTTCTTTTAATTATTGGAACTAGTTTGTTCGATATCTGATAATAATGGATTAACAATAGCTGCTACAAAAGTACATAAAACTGATTTAAGCTTACGAATCGAAGGTTTGTCTCGAATACCCCGTCTATTTAGAGCCCCGAACGCATTCCAAATAATTGCGTTTCCCTTTTTACAAATGAAAATTTATATACGAGAGACGAAAAGGGAAAGGTATTTCACTCAATTCTCTCGCTCAATGTAACTTTCCTTCATTCGTCCTACCCGAGCTTTACATCGCTCGCGGAGGGACTATCCTCCGACGGAGCTCGGCCCATAAACTTCACCCTCTCTCTCTCTCTCTCTCTCTTCTCGCTAGCCTTCGAATCTCTTTTTCCCTTACTTCCCTTCCCACTCTCCCTTGATGTTAAGGTGCAGCCCGGCGCTCGGCCCAGGCATCAATGGGAATGCCATTTGAAGGCGCTCTAAGAAACTGCTAATAGACTGCTCTTTTTTTCCCGCGGCCGAGAGCGCCGCTCGAATTGCCACGGCGGCAGAGCCTGGACAAGTACCCAGGAGTAGAGGGGGCAGGGCATTTAATGCACAAAAAACTGCGAGAAACAAATCTGATAAGAAGAATGATGTAGCAGAGTAATCGTCTTTATCGGAAAAATAATACCGTTGTAAATCTCTTTCTCTGATTATTCGATTACGCCAGTTTACACAATTTTATTGTCTTATACTATTTTGCATAATTTTTCCTATTAAAATATCTAAAAATCTTAAGATGAGTTCTTGCGATAAAAATTGAATGATTATAAATAAAGTACTTAATTGCTCCCGATTTACCGGCTAAGAGGACTTAAAAAATTTAGGTAGAATTATTGCGAAGGTACATAATGAAGCGAAAGAGCGGATTTAAGTTAATAAAGAGTCTTAGCAGAAAAGTAGCGCAAATAATCTGGGCTTTACTTTCATTAAAGCTTTTACATGCATATTATTAAACCACAACAGCTGAGCTGCTCTAAAAATATTGTCAGTTTCGAGAAAAAAGCCAAGATCCCCAATTGAAGGTAGATTCTACTCTCGTGAACCCTTCCGGCGGCGATTTTCGACTCTCCTCTCGTTGCGCGCGTCCTACTTTACAAGCCGCGCGTGGTTTATTCGAAAAAGCTCGGCTCTCCCGACAGTAAGCCTTCTCCTCTCCATCGATGGAGGACGGACCATTAGCGGGATAAGGGGCTGCGACCCTTCGTTATACCGGCCACAGACTTTGTTTTATACACTCTCGCACATAATCCTCGCGGTTTTCCCGCTCTCCGCTCGGTTTTTTTTTCCCCCGAGACGCTGCACGAGTGCGAGCCTTACGTCCGAGAACCGAGAGGTAAGTCTCACCGACGAGGTACAAATTCGGAGGTGGATCGATGCGGCCGAGGGATTCCACTTGCTACGAATAAATCTCCAATTACGGGGCAACGGCCGCTAATTCTGGGATTCCTCGATGTATCCTAACCCTCTCACTTGCCTGCGTTTTATTGTCTAAGTCTGCGATGAACTGAGAGTAAAGCGAAAACGAGCTGGTTAGCTTTTTTCGAGGGAAAGTCTTCTGCGATTAAGTGCTCATTAAATCTTCATTTAATTAAATAAAAGACTTTTAGCTCTTTTTAGATTTTTTTTTTTTTAAATATACTCGGTTGAATCAGTAAAATAATACTACAGCTGGTGGGAGTAATAAGATTTTCAGAAAGAAATTGAGGAAACCAAAAGAATGGAGAAATGCGTAATATAGAATAATTTAGGTAAATCAGAAAAATAATGAGAACGGCAGACGAAAGAAAAAAAGTGATTCGAGAAGAGAAAGCGAAAATAGGGGTATTATATGCGCTGTCTTTTACGTGCAGCCTTCAGTGACTGGCGGTATATTCCCTTACGATTCCTTTATCGCCGAACGGCTCCGACTACGTAAGTCTTCGTGTCTTACGGCGATCGCGTCACGCGCCGTAGAATCAGCAGTTAAGAGGGTCATTTTGGGGCTTGATCTGCGCCGCGAGTTAAACGAGAAAATTAGCGGCTTACTTGTAGCTTAGCGCGCTTTACGGCGAAATAAACTGCGGCTCGTAATCAAAATGCGAAGTGTTTGTTTTATTGTTTAAGATGTGCTGAATGTACGTTCTTATTACGATGTAGGCAGTAGTAAAATTTTCACTGCACGAATCTGCCGCATTCATTTCGCAGGCTAATCATTCTACATTTTACGCTTTATTGCTCCAATCGTCCATTTTATTCATAACAAGAATTTTAGTATTCATTCTGACGTTCAAGTCCTTATCAAAAGCTTGGTAAAATGAATTTATATCATTTGAATTAATATATTTTTTGAACGTTTATTATTTGTTAATTTACTGCCTCGGTATTGCGTATCGTTGGTTTGAAATTATAATGCTCGCTAGTAATAATTGTATTTCAATTTGTGCCCAAGAGTTAATGATTTAAGTTTAATTATACGTAAATCAAAGTTATAAACACGTGAAAATTGTGGCTACATGGTGCATGGCCACAGCACATTATTTAACCGCCATTATTGCAGTTTGGTGTCAGACAAACTACTAGTAGACAAATAATTGTTAATATTAAATTGTAAAACAAATAATTACCGCGGAGGAAAGGAGCTAATTATTTCTCAATAAGAGTTCCATAAGCTGCGGAAGAGCATAATATTGTTTGCGTTGAATCGGCATCACGTAAGAAACATAATAGAAAAAGTAAGAAACTCGAGAAAAGTTTGATCCGGCAAGTATTAATTGACTGGAGCGAGAAAACTAATTCATTAGAAAAATGTATCTTGCAGGGCGCGAAGAAAAGCAAAACTCTCGGTCATCAGTTCTGGGGCGTTCATCCCCCTCGGCTGGAGCAGCACACGAGTCATACAATTTAATAAGCCTTCGGCAAAAATGGATCCTGATAAACGTATGGGCTTTATTTGTCCTCGCTCTTGCGCATAGACGCACGGAGGCGGCTCGCAAAAAAGAGGAAGGAAACAAGGGTGCAGGCAGCAGAAACGTCGCCGCGTCGCTTTGTCCGCTCCTAAGATAGAAAAACAATATTGTTGTTTCATCGGTAAGTCCCGGCACGTCGCTGAAAGTGACGCGCGTCCGTGTTCGGCTTCTATCCTGCCTCTTTTCTCCCTCTCTCTCCCTCCCGCTCGCGCCGAGTCGTGCAGGGGACACAAATTGGATTATGCTCGCCGAAGCCGTGGTGGCAATCCTGGGGATGGAGGAGAGCCCCGGCTTAGGACGACGAGGACGAGAAAGATGAGAACGAGAAAGACAGGAAGTATGTGGCTCAGTGAGAATGGGAGAAAGAGCCTGCACGGGGCCGCACTACAGTCTATCGGTTAATAGATGGAAATTCAGCTCTAGTTATTTTAATCAACAGTCGTTTTATGCTGCTAAATCACAGATATAATTCGGTCGAAGGAAGAGTTGCCAAGTCATGAATGTCCTCTTGGTCAATGTTATAGTTCGGTAGACGCGAGGCGTGATAGATTGATACCCTTAGTGCCCGAGACAGTAGTCAATATGTGGGTTAACGCCGAGCGACGAGCGGTGAATGAAACTTTTTTGTTTCTCGCCGTTCTCCGGGAAGAAGGATACGCAGGAGATAAAAGTATCCTGGACGGACGACAGCTCAATTTCACGCGTGTGCTTACCTTCATCCGCGCTGACACTGACTTTATGTCTGTCAAAATCTAGAGACCGCAGAATATGGCTAAAAGTTTAATGAATTTTTTCCGAATAAAACGTTGTACTTTGCATTTACGATTTATTAATTTATTCCAGCTTTTCAGGATAAAAATTTGTTGACCGAATAAATTATTCCAAGGGCGTATAAAGTTTTAAAATATTCTGTTTAATTTTGTTAAGTGCTAAGTAGAAAGGTATAAGAGGAGAAATTTCAAAAGGGACTTACCTATAGAAAAATTACCTTACCCTACGCAGACATTGCCATATATTCGCATTTGAAAACTTCACGACTTTCGCAAGAGGAATTCAGATATATACACGACCTGGGAGAGCTGGATAAAAGAGCCCCTGGAGGAACGAAATGGAGGAGTACGAAAAGTAGAAAGAGTGGAAAGAGTCAGACGAGAGGAGTGTAGTAACCTTCGAAAATTCCGCTTCCCACCTCTCTTTATTTTATCACTACCATCTATATTCGTTCGCTCTTTTCTCTTACACCCTAATATTTCAAACTTTTTATAATTAATGAACCGAGCCCTACGGGCCGACTATAAAACAATATTCTAAATCCTACCCTGAAGTTTCATTGAATCCGAGCGGCGAAATATTCATCCAGCAGCAAGAAAATCAATATTTTTCCCTGCAGCGGCAGTAACCGCGAAATAAGCAGTAAAGGCAGCCGTTCAGTGCAAATCTCGAGCGCAACAGCAGCGAAACTATTGACATACAGAACCTCGAGTGGAAGTAACAGCGGCTCGGGCTGCATACTTCCTCGGTGCGCCGCATTGAAAAATGCACATACCCGGGCGAATCCGAAGCTCGGCTCTCAATGCCGGTGGCGCGAGAGCGCGTCTTTGTCCGCAACATTCATAGCGGCTTCCTTGGGGCAAATTCGCGTCGGGGTGGCAAGAGAAAGAGCGAGAGGGAAGACCGCAGGGAGGAAGCCATTATTTCCGCGGGCCGAAATTTAACAGTAAACTCGAGCTCGACGTCTAGCTGCTTCTCCCGCGGACAATGGCCAGTCTCTACCTGTAATAGCGAGTGTGTGTGTGGTAGCAATATCACCGGGGCTGGCTTGGGGCCAGGACACTTTGGAATTGCTGGATACTTCGGGAATATAGGCCTGACTTCCTCCGCTACGCGCGGAGCGTGCAACTGAAACGGAGAGGAGAGAGAGAGAGAGAAAGAGAGAGAGTTTGCACGGCCCCTAATATAGTATTCTATTAGTCCGTCCTGTGTTTCGTTGCCTCTGCGTTATGCGCCGGGGCAAGAGTATTTATCTGCATTGTTACATCGAAAATGCAGGCCTGCATTACGGCTAAGTATCGAGGCGTGCCCCTTATCGCGCTTTTTGATATCGCCGCGTGCTGTACGAGCCGCGGTAATAACGCGAGGTGACGCGTCGTGTGTGGCCCTGCAAGCTGATGATTGGATATGGCTCGCTGCGTGCTCATGCTTCGCGGAATCTCCTTTTCGCGATTTACGATTTTACGCTTCGTTTTCTCCTTTTATTTATTTTTCTTCTTTTACATGAAAAGCTAGTTTTATACAAATTTTATTTAGTATAAAATTTTTTAATAAAATTCTGCAAAAAGCAGCTTTAATGGAGTATTCGCATATAATTAATTTTAATAAAAAGGATTCCAGTCGTCAATTAATTTACATATTTGATTTAAATTTGAAAGCAGTTGGTCCACCAATGTTTTTCATAAGTTAATTACGGAATAAAAGAATTAAGCTAGCGCAGATGCAATAAAATTAATTATTTAATCATATTCTTTGTATTTTCCAAGTACTTAAAAAAGTCAAGTTATTTACTTAAATGGATAAACGTCTAGAATTGCAAAACGTTGTAACGATAGCTCACTCCCGCGAGCAAACTAGCGAGCGGCTAGTTCAGAGCGCCGCCGCCAGGCGGCTACGCAATTGCGCACCGCGCCAGCAGTCAGACTAGTTGATCAAAGGCAACCGGGGTAAGGTGGTGGAATCCGACAGGCCTAGCAACTGTCCAGGACTATACCACCAGACCGACCCCGCGTTTAAGTATATTTTTCCGCGACGTAAAATAAACGAATTCCAGATGTTTAGTTATCTCATTTTATTTCGTGATTCCGTAATATTGGAGTAAACTAAGTTCACAGCGCACCGATCTATATCATAGCTTATTATTTTTTTTTGTATTATTTTGTAAATAATTATTAACGGCTGGCCAAACTAAGGCTGGAATAAACTCTAGAACTAAGTAATGATAAATGTATGTGTCGGTATGAGATCGCACTCCGTTCCTTTAATTTCTAAAATCGATCCTGACGCACGTGAAGCCTATCCGTCGGAATTAAAAGGACCGTTACAACGTCACATTTGGTATTCAACGAACGTCGGATTTTCTGGTCATTTTGTGCAACGAATTATTGACGTGGACTCGTCTACGTTTGTATAATTTTCCTCTGAATTTTCACGTGGCAAATCGAATTTTTACACAATCGAATAAAAGTTTCGGGCTTTTTCGGCATTCGGGCGCAAGCTTCAAACATTTTCAATAATTCAGGAGCCGTCATAATTGACTTTGAAGCTCTGCGTAATTTTTAACGTGGCCACGTCAGATAATATTCCTCTGTAGCAAACACACGCGAATGGATTTACAGATATAGCTGGTGAAAGAGCATTGCTCTGCAATTGCGAGTCGCGCTAGACGGGCGCTCGTGAATTTGTCGACTCATCGTTTATTTACTTGGACATCAGTATCGCGCTATATTCGAACGTACTAATTTTCGCCCAGCCAAATCAATACTTTGCTTTTGTCGTCTGCATCTTATCCGGCCCCGATCAGCTTTGGTTAACTGAATCTTGAATTTTTTAGAGCAAATTGATCAACGTCATTCAAATTGTGACAAAGTTAATTGAAGATATATGAATTAACGATTATATATGAATAAGAGAAGCGATAAAATATAAGAATAGCCTAAACGTCTGAAGTGGATTTGTATTCTTTTTTGTGTAAATCGTGTAACTTCTATAAAAATAAAAATATTATCCACGTGATTCAAACTCAGGCGCAAAAATAATCAGTCGCTACATCGAAAAAAGTTCCAATATGTGTATATAAATTCGAGAAGTAAATACTGATATGAAATTGTCCGGTTTCTATAGCATTTGAATTTACCAGCAAACGAGCGCTTCATCTTACTAGCGTTTGCAGCCGGTATGAATTTCAATATTTCACGAGACAATACTTTCTCGACGTTCGCCGAATCGAAGAGATCGCATCTGTACGTCGAGAACGGTAAAGCCTTCAGGATATCGGGATATCAATTTATTTAAAGAGAAAAACGTTGACCCCTTTTTCTCTATCGGCTGCGATTTATTGAATATTTTTTAAACTTGGAACTGTGCTGTGATATTTCTTATCTTAATGATCCAGATAAGGGCTGCGAAATTTACTAGAGTTTTCGATCGTAAGATTTTACGAAAAACTGCGAAGAGGAGGACATTTGTACCACGACAGGATCAGCTGAAAACTTATTTTGAACTTACTTACTGGCAGACCCACTTCCTATCTGGGTCGCATCGTCCAGGATACTTTTTTGTTCAAAGGACTTTCTCAATTAGGATGTTGCTGTGGTTAAGATGTTGTACTTTACAGAAACTAAGTTAGAGCACAATTTGCAGTGCGCTTTTTCTGTTTCCATCGAGAAGTTGGAATTTAGTTTTCTGCTCTACTTCAATAAATGTCGTCGTTAAAATTTGTCTAAATTCAGTAGTTTTCTCTTTAAAATTATTCTTGAAAGAAAGTTTATTTAATCGTCACCAAGTTTAGTTTCTCTACCGGCATGCAGCTCCATATTCCGCTGAAGTATGCAGACTGCGAAGACAGTTGGATTAAATCAGATACGCACAGTAGCCTTGATTATAGAACAAAACATTCCATGGCCGGCTGCAATTCGCCAACTCCAGCAGCTCGTTATCTCGGTTGTAGTTTCGCCTCGACTCTTGGTGAAAAAAGCCGACGACGCAGCATTTAGGGGTTAACATAATGACTGGAGGCCATCCCGCGCAAGACTTAGCTTCCAAGGCACAATTCAAGGGACTTTCGAAGGAATTCGCGGCGATATTAACGCTGACCCGGCACTTTCACCCGAACTCGATGTAGCAGCTCCGCGGGTGAATGCGAACATATACGCCGAGTTCGGAATGTCCCGTCGATTACTTATTCCTAATTGTTTCCGCGAGTGTATGCTCCTTCTGCCTATTATCGTGCGGCTTGCGCGGAATGAGATATATGCGAACGGGAATCGCGGATGTTTGTTTAAGACGGCGCGAGACGAAGAACGCGGATAGTTTAAGCTCTCTGCGGGTGGGTCGCGGGCGGCGTCGCGGGCGGCGTCGCGCGTCAGGATCCTATGGAATTGCGGTGAACTCAAGCGCCGTATGAGCGTTTGTTTGCACGGGAGAGAGAAATGCTTTAGCGCCTGGATTAACTTGGCGAATAAGTTGCCGCGATAGTTTGTATGCTTCGGCTCGCTATATTATGGTCAAACTATTCGAACACAGTCTGTTTAAAAAAGTTTATGCAGAAAAACTCTTTAGCAATAATATAGGAAGTAATGCGAAATCATGATACTACTGATAATTTATTTGAAACCACTCTGCAAAATCAAAGTATTAATGAAATTGAAATCCGTAATCCGTATTTCAGGTAAAATGTAAAAACGGCCCGAGAGCATTACGTGCTATTTTTGCTGATTAACTTGGCGCAAATGTCGTTGTCGCGTTTAATGACGGGCCTTTCTCTCTGTTTTTATTGTCCGTCGTCGAACAGATTTGCAATTTCAGCTTGGCTCGGCGCATATATACGAAGGAGCCTTTCGCCGGGCTGGACGCGATACAAGCCCCCTATTAAAATAGCTCGGCTCCGAATATATAGGTAGAGGGAGGAAGGTGTATAGGCGAGAGAGAGGACATCGGACACAATGCGAGCTCGCGCAGCAGGGCCGTTGAGTAGCAGCCGAGGCAGTCGCGCATCGCGAATCGCTAATGGAATACTCTGATCGCGGGCCGCATTGTCGAAATCGGGGCGTGAAAGCTCCCGTTAATTCGCTCGCCATTATACGAATAATCCTTCTAATGATTTCGTTCTTCCATCAAAGTGCCGAGAGCGAAAGAGAGAGCCATGCGCCGCTGCTTCCAATTTTAGCTCTGCCGAGAATCGTTATTCCAGAGGCTCGAGGTTAATGTTGCTAATTTTTTATTTTCTTCCCGGATCGATACAGGCGGATGGAGTCTGATCGCATTAAGCGACCTTTCCGTCAGACGTGCAGACGGTCTAATGTCATTTCCTCTTTTAGTACTGATTTAAGATAAGCAGTTTTATGTTTTCCCGAATTACTACTCAATTCTCAGGCTTGTACCGGAAAATCCATAGCACTTTGATAAAATGCTAATTATGAGAAAAACTTTTCTCCTTTTATTACTAAATTATAATCTATTTAATTTGATTTTTTGCAAGTAATTTAAAGGCGACACACTTTCACTCCCTTAAATCTCATTCAAAATGCTTTTTTCGAAATAAATTATAATTAACTAAACGTAGAACTGCAAGATATATCAAATTAGTTTAGCCAAATTTCCATTTATGGAAATCCCGACTCTATCAATTACTTAAAACTAAATTAGTCGAAATTTGCTTTACTTTCCGTCACTTATACACGAGTGAATTTTCTAGCCAAGCACTCTTGTCTCTAAGTTCGAGGTTGGCATGTACAGCTTAGGGGGTTGCTTTTCCTCTCTAATATTATGTGGCAGTACTCGCTCCAAAAAATTCTTGGAGTGCCTAGACTAAAAAGCGATAAGTGAGGGAGTCGAGTCCCGGTATGTGCACACTTTGCAGCTACGCAGAAATATTCCTCTCGCTAACTTTTTAAGTTCTACCATGACTGTGCTTAGAGGATCCCTTCACGCTTAAACATTTAGTTTAATTAAGATTCTAAGTTTCTGCAAAGGCATTTTTCAAGCAGAAAATAACGTTAAAACAGCAGCTTTTGAAAAAGGATCCGGCGGTGGATAATTGAAATAAAAGCGCGCCGAGCCTTGCTTCTAACCGGCGCGAGTGTCGAAAAATTCTCGCGGCAGAGCGAGAAGAGGAAAGAAGTTGCGAACAATGGCCGGAACGAAAAGAGCGAGAAATGAGCGACATTAGTCAGCTGATACACACACGCGCGAAGGAAGCACCCGGGACAATGAGACGATTAAGGGCAGGGACAACGACCCGCCGCGCTCTTTTCCCCGCGAGGCTCGACTTCCGTACGCGTCTAGCTCGCGAGCGATGATAACGCACGACGACGGATTGCGGGCCTCGTCAGCGCGCATAATGCGCCTCTTTATTCTCTCCTCGATTCTTCTACTCGTCACTTCTCCCTTTTTTTCTCGCCTTTTTTCCGAGGCTCCCTTTTGCTTTTTCACCTCGAAGGGTTAGTAACGCCAGGTATAAACGCTGGGAAAGCATCCTCCTGCCCTTTATTCTTCTCCAGGTGTCGAAGGAATCACTCCGGTGTAAAAAATAATATTAATTATCCTGCGGAAATTTTCCGACAGCTGCGGGTAGTCGAATGATCTGCGATCTGCGTGAAATAAAAAGATTATTTGAATGATTTGAATGAAATATTTCGTCTCACCCGTTTCGCTCTACTTGTTCAATTCCGTGAAAGCGACTAATGCCTCCAAAGAAGCGTCAGTGCGGTTTGAAAATTGATACGAGCGATAAAAGCGCGATACTTGGAGAGAGAAGGAGCGATTCGTTTGGCGCTTTGACGCCGACACTGGTGGGGCGGCTTCATCATCAAAGGCTTCTTTGATAATGGACGGCTGCCGACCGGAATGCTCCGAGATACAAGAGAGATGAGGAAAATTGTTTTTTGATCGGTGATATGTGGCGATGCAGATAACGCTCCTAAAGCACAGTACTTCATGACTGCAACATGTGAATGATTGATTTAGATCACTATTTTTTTTGTTAATTACACAGAACCTTGTATTTTTTTTGGCAAAAGTCAGCATATAATAGTAAAATATTTATCGAACTCTTACTTGAATTTACACAATGATTCTTACGTAAAATGTAAATGTGCTCAGGCATCGTTTTCTTTTCTCCTTCACATCGTGGAGCTCGTGACTCTCCGTGTAGTGTATGCATCCACATGTCACATCTCACGGAAGCTAAAGAATCACGAGTGTAGGATCATACACGACTAAGCAAATACGCGTGTGAAGAAAACACTTTCCTACGTCGATCCTTTTTGGCTTAGTCATTTCCAGTCGAGAAATACAAGATTCAAGAGAATTGAGCCCTGCATAAATATCTTTTTATACTTTTACATTTTCTAGCATCTTTTCATAATAACTGTTTGCAATTTCATTGGATTGTACGATTTTCGGTCTGAAGAAGAAAAATAGACAATCATTTACGTCGCATAAATTTTCGCCTAATGTGAGTGCAATATAACTGCGCTATTTCATCTAACCGCAGAAAATTTAGCTTCGCACGTTCGTAATTCAGGCGAAACTAAGCTTAATGTACTCACGCACAATTGCGTAACGATTAGCTCAAGCGGTTAGGGGGATGGCAGATGAACTTGGACATTAAAGTGTTAAATAGTTGGCAAGCATTTGGAAAGCTACTTCTGTTAAAAAAAATCGAAATTTCGTCAAGAAGAATTATAAAATATTAAAAGATCCATAAGATGTAGAAGCTACGCCTGCCTCTGTAGTCCAGCCACTAAGAAACAAGACTTTCTTATTCATGCAACTACTTGGCTGGAAGTTTTTTATACTCCACTTATCTCTGGTGCAGCCTCGCTCCCGTGATAAAGCGGGCTTGCAGCCTCCTTGTAAGAAAGTTGTTTACGCGGTAATAATCTTATTTGCCAAATAGCTTCCGCGCTTGCAAGTACACCTTGGCCAAGAACAAGACGCGTACACATCGCGGGCAAACAGCGACGGTGGGAGGACGAGAGATAGAGAGTCTTTCGTGCGCTCGGTTTCCGGCCACGGGAGGGACAACGGGAAACTAGATGCCCGTGTGTAGCCAAGAGGAAGCGCGATAAGGCCTGGGGAACCGGCGAGGAGGGAAAGAGAAAACCGCCGGAGATGCTACACCGGCGATCATTAGGCAAATGGCTGCGCGCTATTATGCAACCTCTCTATCTGTCTCCGCTTCCCTGCTGCCTATGCGACTCTCTATTTATCTCTCGGCATCTTTTCGGATTAAAACCCATGCCGGAGCTTTATGGGCTTTTTCACCTTCGCCGCTTTCAAAACTAATATTTTTTCTTCGAGCAGCCAGCCTCATTTCTGAATTCTGCACGCTTCCTTCAATTAATTTAAGCCCACAAATCTGATGGTACTAGTATGAATTTTTTTTTATTTCAATCTACAGATCATTAGTCAATATACTACTTAATTAACTGAATATGTTTATTTAATTAATTGAATACTTTGATTTGATTGGGTTTGTGACCGAACCTATTCATTATTATCGCATTGAAAGCAAATGTGATCGATGACATACAGAAACTACAACCCTTTTGTTGCATGATATACGATGTCACATGTATTGTAGTAATAATGGCTATTCATACTATTAATTAGTAAATAATAGTTGTATTCTATAATTCGATTTAATAACATACTGGAAGATTGAAATTTAGATTCATTATTATTTAATGCAAGCAAAGCAAATAATTGCCTACTAATTAGTTAGGAAAAGACAGTTCTGCTAATTAAATATGAATATTCGAAAGAAGTATCTATCACTGTTTATCAGTCCGATTTGAGCTCCACATCTTCCGGTTGGGAAGAGTGTGAGAACCCTCACGATAGGAGAGCCCCTCTTAAAACCCGTTTTTGCCAGGATGGGCACCGGCTCCTTTGTCGCTTCCTTGTCGGCTCATCGAGCTGTAGATATCGCATCCTGATTATTGTTCGAGTATGGATGTGCCAACGCTTCTTCGAGGGTACACGCCTCAACGGACTAATGAATTAGGGTTAGCGGTTTGCGTGTTTTATGCATTAGTAAATTGATTCGGCTGATCCGGAGATTTGTGGCCTGTCGGTCTGCTTGTCAAACGTCGAGTTTGTACAACTGGAAAGTTACTTCTCCAGAGTTCTGAAATAGAACAAAATGGATTTGAGGCTAGATTAAAAAAAAAAAAAAAACAAAATCAACCACATTTTTCCGGCAGGAAAAAATGATATTTAAAAGTTTTCTCGAATTTACGCGATTTTTGTGTGTTGTTGAGCGCAAAAGTGAAAAAAATCCCCTACGCAAGACAGGAGTGGAAATTGTTTCCGAGGGTCCCGGCTGCTCGTCGACCAGAACAATGCAGCGACGCCCCCGTGCTTATTCGGGCCGCATAACGCTCGGTAGCAGTGCCGCCGAATCATTACGTATGCGGCGTCGCGAGCGCGCGTCGCTTCGTCTCCTATATAGATTGGCCCTATAGGAAGTAGGGTCTAAGAGCTCAGCCGACGTATTCCACTCGATCCGCTGTCTATGCGGCAGAGATAAAGTGGATGGCTGAATAAAAGAAGGAATAATCCTTGCCGGGGCGACGAGAAAATGGGGCGGAAATTTGAAAATATCTATATAAATGATTTAGCATTCGAATCGATTATTTGAATATTTAGCGTTCCCGCGTCAGTTGCGGGCTTGAGTTTTTAATAGCCGAAAAAGGAAAATCGTAAAGTCAGCCTTTATAGAGGTGTATCCCTTCGAAATACTATAAATTTCCTATTCCTCAGCCGAAGCCATAAAATTTGACAGGGAGAAGTGGATTATGGATGCGAAACAATGACGAGGACTCGGAGGCTCGCAACAGCAGCAGGTTGAGCGTTCGCGGGCGCTACATGCAAATTATAACACTCTCTCTCTCGCCCCTCATCACGTACACGCCGGTTCCTCCGCCTTCCATATTTCGCCGGCTCCAAGAGTCCTTCCTTCCTTCCTTCTTCCTCCCACGTCTCGCTCTGCTCTCCGCGCCTATGCAGAGGAGGAGAGATAGGAAAGGATGGGCGTCGGATGCTTGTAACGCGGCCGAAGTCGCATTGGGGATTCATTGTTATGCATACGAAGTTCCTCGAAGAGCAATGTTTATCCATATATATACGCGGGGAATATTTCTCCCTCTATCCTCTATCCTCGAAGCAAGAGTGCCTTTACTTTTCTTGCCTTGGCTCAATCCCACTTTGATTTTCTTTTAATAATCCCCGCGACTTACACGCCTTGTGTCTCTTTCGTTAGCTTTTATTTTTCCTTTCTTATTTGCCTCGAAAGATGCTTTCCTGTGCGTGGGTACTCTCATATTGCCATTCAACGGGATTCTTTATTCAATTCGTTACGGAGAGAGAAAATCTGGAAAAATAAAGAAAGCTTGATTAATTGAAGAAATGCGGTGAGCGGATTAAGCCATTTTATTTAATTGCATTGACCTATCAAAAAGTAACCGCAATCATTTTCAATTTTTAATCTTCTCCTACAGCAGTCCATTTAACTAATTGATTGAATGAGAATTCGTTTTTTAAATTAATACAATATTTTAATAACTTTATTTAATTTAGATACATTGATATCATTTATAACATGCATTTTTATTAAGTAATGAGTGTGCGATTTGATTAAGATAATCCACATAAAAATGATGTAGAGATTTTTGCATGAATAAATATCTCGGATTACTACTAATCTTTGAAGGATTCATCGTTGCTTATTTTAACCGATGAAGACGTCCAATATGTCTTTATCGCATCAGAAAGATAACGTTGCCGTGGTGTCACGTTCACTTCTATATTAATGATTCATTTAATACTAAAGAAAAAAATCTTGATATAAATGATATCTTTTGAAAATAGTTTAGTAAATAAAAATGAATTAAAAAGAAAAAAAATATATCTGACTAAAATATTTAAAATACGTTTTTAATCCTATTATAAATCCACATTATTTCGTAATGTAATTTACATCTTTCCATTAAGACTGTGTATCGGCCAGAATCACAGAAAACGACAATCTTATTTCGATTCAAAAGAAAAGCTTGAGCTTCTTAATGCATAAATAATACTTGGCAAAATACAATTATCCAAGCCATTCTGGCAGCGAAATACTTTAATGACTTTTTGACACGAACGCGGAACCCTCGACTCCCCGGAACGAGACAGGCGTAAGGCAAGAAAAAAAGGTAAAGGCCGTATCCTTGCCAGAAAATCGTGGAAACGCCGACTGTCACTCATAGCGAGTTGTGCGTATATATATATACACGAGCATAAAAGAAAGGGAGAAACTCGAGGAGCCTTTGCGATTATGTAAATGTTGCTTATGGAAGCGCAACAGATGCCTCTCGAGCTCGTCCGGAATATATACACCCTAATCCCAATAACGTCTGCCGTCGCGGCGACGGGATATTGTTTAGATCCTCTGACAAAATTCCTTACAAATTCCCGCGCGCATCTCTTTGTCAGTGGCGTCGTGAGGCCAGGCTTTAAAATAATAAACTTTGATCGATGGATTTTCCAAGGATTACTGTAACTTTTTTCTGCACCTACTTGCTCGAAAATTATTTACTTATGATCGAGTGACTTTTTATTGGGAAAGAAACCGTTGTAAAATTGTCTTGGTTAATTTAAAAGAAAATCTTAGACCTGCAAACAGTAAATGAATTTTCATAGTAGTTCCCGTAGGAAATAGCTGTTCAATCTGTAGTATTCATTTTTTCCTTATCAGTCCTTTTCCCCGACTCTATCTGTAAAACATATGTAGTCAAATATAAAGATTATCGCGAGTCAATATTCGGGGCCCACGCAAGCCCTTAAAAATGATGATTTCCCACATGCTCCGTGACTACGCTACTGTCTATTTGGTCAGCGATTTCCAAGGCAGCAAACTGGACGACTGAATGAGATAGCCTAAAAAATAAAGAAGCCAGACGCGCCGAGATAAGGAGCCTGGTAGCTCTGCCATTTGTTTATACGGTGGACGATAACGCGCAATAATCGTTCTCCTCAGGAATCCCGTATCGTTTACTACCGAGACCAAATAGCAGATGGGCAACCGAGTACGAGGACGAGTTTCCGTCCTCTATTTTTACTGTCTCCTCTGTTTACTTTTTCCTTTATATTCAACAGCTTTTGATCTTCCAATTTATCCTGATAAGATGCTACTGTCGTACTTTTTTTCATCGGCTAATTAATTTTCTTATCAAGCGTGCGTAATTGAAAAGCTCGTTTACAAAACAAGCTGTATATCTATTTTAAGTGCCGGCTTAGATAATATAATTATGCTATACGAAAATTAAAAAGCACAACATATAAAATGTTTTAAAAGTATTACGTAAAAGCATGAAAAGGCTTTTTAAATATTTTCGCAAATACGTTTTCATTATATTCGGCTTCGAAGAATTTCAAAAACATATTTTTACGTTTAAAGTAAAAATATTTTCATGTATCTGATTTTACTAGTCATTGAAAATATGTTTCATCATTGTTACATTTCTTTGGTAATAATGTTTTTGAAAAATCAAAATAAGTTGAAAGGTGTCAGTTGAGCCAGGTTAAACTAATAAAAAGTGTAAACTAGAAAAGAATATTGTTGGGGCAAAAAGCGAGAGCCGCTCGGAAAATCGATCGGCATCGGCCGCGTCAGCCCCTTCGGTAATGACGGAGCGGCGTCAATATTCATGGCCCCCATACGGGCTTGGAAGCCGCGCTGTAATATGCTAAATAGGTCTCGTTCGCTTTTAGGTTTACGAGCCGCGAAACATTATCGCCGCGCTGCATCATCCAGCGTCGGTGCTCCTGTCGGCGTTCGCTGATGTGATTGCATTTTATGCCGCGGAGATGCGACAACGCTCCCCGCTTTATACATAAGATAGCGAGAGGAGGCGCGTGAACGCTGAAATTCAATCACTTTATCGCGGCGCTACATCACTTTTTTCGAGAGCGCTTCGAGTAGCTGCTCTCCTATCCCTAAATCACCTGCACCTCTCGGTATCGGCTTTCATAGATTGCAATTTGCAACTTCTAAGGGCTCGCCTGGCATGCGGAATACGTCACTTAACAACTTTGCATACATACCCGTTGCACTTTCGCGAAACGCGATATCCCGCCGCCGCCGCCTGAATTCTAAAGATCTTTTGCCGCTGGAGTTGCGTCCGTACATTGCCTTATATGTACATCAATTCGTCAGCTTTCAAATTGTAATTTGAGCTAAATAATTAAAGAGATAATCAAGTTTTCGCTTACTTGTTAAATAAATATTATCTTAATTCGAATATCCGAGCTCGTTTCAAGAATTCGCAGCAGCCATTAATAAATTTAACAAAAACAATAACAGTGGTTGGCTGTAGATTGCAAAGCAGCAACCCTCTCCTCCTTTGCTCGCACGCGTCTAATCAGTTTTAATGAAAGCGAGCTCCCGTCGATCGATTTATTAAAATCAAGGTATATCCCACTAATCAGGCAATAATTCACATTGATTATGACTATCCCCCCCGAAAGCCGTTAGGGAAAAGCATTAATCCTCCTTCCGCGCAAAATTCCGGCTCGTTTATAAGCTTGGCGGCCGAGCGGACAAAGGGAAGGAGAAAGAGAAGGAGAAAGAGAGCTCGCGATGTATCGGTGAATTTCTTGAAATATCGGGTCTTGGATTATTCAAGCTTCCGGGGAATTAATGAAGGCGCGCTCGCGCTCGGATATCGACTAATCCCGCACTGCCGGCTATTTATTATTATCGCGCCGGCGCGGCCGGAATTCGCGCGCGACGGGGGTCCAGTTGCATCCCGGTAATGCTCCCGTTGCGACCCATGACTCATCTCTCTGCGCACGTGTGAGCTATGTAGAGCCATAGGGCCTCAGCTGCTCGCGCCAGAGACTGCTACGTTTCTCCCATTAGCCGACCAATATTGCAGATACGCCGACCGAGGCTTTGCTCCAGGATAAAGTCCCCCGGGATATATTCCCTCCTTTTTCCCTCCTCTTTCCCTCCTCTTTCCCTCCTTTTTACTGCCCGAGGCTTGGATTAGCCAATCAGAGGAAGAATGGAAAAAACCGATCTATTTCTCTCTGTAAATTTGGATCTCGCGGACTCGGACTAGGAATTTATACGGATTAGCGGCAGATCTAATTGCTCGCTTGCTTCCTGCGTTAATCATTCCTTTAGGTGCTAAAGCCGGCCTCTGTCTCTTGTAATTTCATTTCTTTTCTTTTCTTTTGCTCTTTTGTCGCTCGGAAAATGCCTAGGATTTTACTATCTCGCTTCATTATTGGACAGTTAATTACTTCTGGTTGCGAGATAAAACCGAAAAAGCTTGGACTTTGGGACGAATTTCTCTGCTAAATACAGGTGAATCAAAAAGAAAAAAACATTTTATTAACTTTCGATATAAAACAGTTTACTCGACTAAATTGAATATGATCGTGCATTCCGATAAAGAAATACGACATCTAATAAAGTACGCGTCCCATTCAAGATCTTTCCTTTTTTTTATTTGCCCTCTACGCATAAAAACGCATAATGGTTGAACAGGTTGCCACGCAAATAAATACTCGTTAAGTTCGCATAAAGCCCAATATTTATTTTCCAAACGTTATATTACACGGTCTTTATTTAATCAAGCGCACACCGATGCACACGCAGAGAGAGAGGGAGAGAGAGCCGAACCGATTTCGAACGTAGAGTATAACTTTTACGGGCTTTTAAATTCAGCCTCGTACAAGTGTTTTCGAGGAGATAACGGCCGACGACGTCGCGGGCTAAAGTGCCTTGATTATTCAAATGCGCCCATCTGAGAATATATACGCGCGCAACAAAGTCGCTTATAAATCACAATTCCGCGACGAAAGAAGGAATCGAGGGATCGGCTGAAAAAAATAAATAATAATACGCGCTCGCGCCTTTTTACGAGGGCCCCTAAATCTCGCGAATAAATTATCGATTGACTTTATTGCCCCAGTCGTCGGTGTCCTCGCTGCTGCCAGACGCTCAGCGCCGAACAAGATTTACGCTTGTAATACGCCCAAGACGAAGGAATACGAGCGCGGGACTCTGTACGATATCTTACTGCCAAGTAAGACCAATGAGAGAAAAAGATTCGGCCTATTGGCAGCGAATTATGAGTGATTCGATGTACTCGGAACGGTTCGGCGCATTTATAAATGCGTGACGATGCCCGAAAAAGAGAAAATGAAAGGGCGACATCGATCGTCGGCTGAGGGCTGGCTAAACAAAATAACAAAAGCGGAACTGGACGAAAGCACGGTAAAGAAATAATTAATGCCTTCGCTTGCACAAAAATTTCATAATTTTCATTTTTAATAAAGGTTATTAGATATACTTTTTTTATTTTATTTTATACTATAAACAGTAAATTATTTTTATTTCTGAATTTTTTAAAAAATTTTATTTTACAGAAAAATATTAAAAATTATTAGGGCAAATATACATTCTCATTTACGTTTTGTAAGAATAAATCAAAGAATTAAATTATTATTGAACAATATTTGTGAAATAAAGCCTTTATAGCTTGTTAGCTGCAGAAGCAAAAGCAAAAATAAGAAAGACAGCGGCCAGGACAGCAGAAGAAAAGGACGAGAAAGGGGAAAAGGAAGAAAGCCGAGGAAGGCAGACACGCGCACACACATCCATACGTTTAATATCGGTACGTTCTTTGACAAGGCCGACGACAATGAATTATTCAATTGACTAATCCAGGCCGTGTCGCGATTGCGAATCGGGCCGCGTACACCGAGCAAAGGAAAGAGGAAGAAGCGAATAATCGGGTGACTCCTCCTTTCTCCACTGGCCATTTTCTGTCTTCCGAGCCGTCTTTGGTATGCGCCCATCCTTCAAAAAGCCGAAAAAATCGACGTTGTTTAATTGAAAGGCTCGGCGGCGCGAGCTCGTAAAAACGGTATTAATTTATCGCGCGAGCGCTTTCGGGAGATTTTTCGGTGGCGAGAGCTGCCCGATGCGTTTGATTTACGGCGGCGCGTCGCGCGGACACGAGTTTGATCACATTGTAAAACGATGCTTAGGCACGAGTTCTTTTTCCGTTCTCCACAGGTCCCCACTTTTTTTTACGATTCCGATCGCGCACTTTAATGGCGTCCTCCCTTTTTTATACTCTCGTCGTTTTAACTTTTTCGTCCCAAGAGTTTTTCATTTACGAGCTTCGTTTTTGCCGAATGAATTATCGATTTCTAAATTTGCCAGATCTTGTTGTCTGTCAATAAATTGTAAAGTAAATAGGAAATTACAAGTTTTGCAAATAATTAATTATACTTCAACCATTGACTTTTTTTCAAACAATAATAACCTGCACAGTCATAGCGATGAAGTGGGAAATTCCAAGTTTTATGAAAAATTCATGACTTTTAAAAAGCATGATTTTGTTAAAAATGCATAAAAAATAAAAAATCTCTAAAGTGATAAGAACCAGCGTACAACTCGTTACATATAGTAAAAGAATTAGTGATAAAATTAGTAGGACAAGTTTAGCTGTTTTTTATTAAGATAACTAACCGAATTGCGAAAACAGTTTTTAAAATAAGGTCTCTTGATAATGTATATTCATTTTTTTATTCAATATGCGATTGAATTTTTACGATGGGAATATCCATTTATTAAGACATTGGAGTATTTAAACGCGAGTGCGACCTCTATTGTTTGCAGTTGCAAGCGAGAGTTCTGTACAAGACAATTGTGTTAAATCTGAATAATTGAAGAATGAATAAATTCATCATTTTTTCCATTTTCGGTATGTACGATATAACTTTTATTTTATTTTAAGCATAATATGAAGCCTCAAATATTTTTGGAACTATTATGTTTTACGTTAAAATATTACTTTTAGTTCTTCTTTCTTGCACGTTGATTTTAAAATCCGATGCAGGATCGTTATTATCAGATGATTCTTGTCCCTGCGCTACTCCAGCAATTCTTTCTTACGTTTGCGGAACTGATCGAGTCACTTACGTTAACGAATGGGTAATACCTTGTGTAAATAGATGTTACAACAAAAGTAAGTATTTGCTGCAACTATTTTAGTTAAAATGATATCACAAATGCATAATTTTTATTTATTTTAGACATTCAAATTTTACACCGTGGAGAATGTAAAGAAGATTCTTGATCTGATAATGAATACGGTGTTAAAAGATAGTTGAAAGTACTTTTGAGAGCAATTTATTTATAATAATAAAATTTGAAATAATATATAAAAATGGCAATAATTAATCTTTCTAATAATTAGTTCCATAAACAAGTGCTAAAACTAAGTAAGAAATTATTCCCATAATTTAGCCTCAATTATAAGAGAAACCATTAATTTCGTCCATTTCGCCCGTCGGAGAACTCGGCCAACTACTCAAAGTGGTTCTCGCCAACTGAAACGAAGTAAACCGAGCGAAACAAAAGAAGGAAGCAGACGACGGTGAGAAAAGTTACCTTCTTCCTTCTCCCTCCTTATCGCCTCCATCAATTCGAAGAATTAATAGAAGCCCTCGAATGTCATTAAATCGTCATGAAAAGCTCGCACGCCGTCCAGATCTAAAAGTCGAAAAGTAATGAAAAAGAGTAGGTCTGATTTCGCCGGGCTGCAGGAGAAAAGCTCTAAAATCACGAGAAGCATTATACGCGTGGAAAGCCAGGCCGCAAAGAGGCGAGTTACTCCCTTTCACGCGCCGTTCTCGTAAGAGCGGAGCTTGTTTCGACGCCCATAAAACCGGCTGCCGTCGAGTGCGACTGCAAGTTTCATCTCGAACCAAGGCACTGGATATTTGTCTCAGCTCTAAGGGATGAAGAGTGTATTTCATACTTTACAAGAAACGTGTTATGCTTACTTTCCCAATGAAAACTAAATAGTTCAGCTCGGGAAAAAAGATTATCTTCCAAGCCATGAAAGCTTATTTACATTTTAATGATGTGGAAGGCATGACGCACTCAAAAATGTTTTTCAATTTTCCTAAAACAAGATCTTATGAAAACAATAACTTTGAAGCACCGAGCCATTAAAAATTCAATAAGCCTGCCTTTTCCCTAATCCAACGTAATCCCGGCCGCACATCTTCCTTCCACATTACCTTTTTTTCTCACGAAAACCATAACGACACGGTTTCGCTCTCAGGAGGACAAATAGGAATAGCCTTGAGGGGTGGGTTAAAGTCGCCGTCAGCGGCCGAGAATAAAAGTAAATAAAGGAGGAGGAGCTTCGGTATTTCTCTCGGCGCCTTATTTCGCGAACCGATATCCAGCAGGCGCGAGCGGTCAGCCGCGAATGCTCGCCGCAATTTCGCCGTTTCGCGGCCAGCCGCTGCTCTAATATTACCTCCTTTTCCATCCCCCCGTCTGGCGATAGACTCTAATGTTCTCCGTTAGCCGTTGTGCTGCTAATTATTATATTATGAGCGAGTTTCTGAATAATTATGCGGGATAATGTAACGCTACTTTCTAAGCGCGAATAGCTAATTTCGTTTCGTTTCTAATGGGATGCTTCTCTTAAAACTTAACCTTCATAATTACGGTTTAATTAATTAAAACTCTTTTAAATACATAAAATTGGCTCAGAATATTTTATTAAAAACCGACATTACCATAGACAAGTGAAAGCAGATATTTGTCAATCTCATTGTTATCTTGTCTAGTCAGCTCATTACGCCATCGATCTTTCTTATTCGATATATCCCATACACTCTTTTCCTGCCTCTCCATCTTCTGCTCTCTCGACTTATGCAAAGTGGACGATAATGCTGATGCAGTGATTCGCCGATGAAAACCCCTGGCTGCGCCGAGAGACATTCCCAAGATCATTACATACTCACACATCGGCGGTCCACAAACAGTTTGAATGAGATAAAAAGCGGCGCGCGTCCCCGCTTTCACGTGTCACTGAATCTGTATGCGTTTCCTTTCAGGGACGTCAAAATTCATTAATAGGTAATTTATGGCAACTGCCGAGTGATTTGCAGTTATTCAATAAATTGAGATTATATTTTTTGAATGTATGAAGACATCTTTTTAGGGTTGAGGTTTTGAAGCTTTATAGCGACGTTTATGAGCTGGGAAAACTTCAAGGAAGACACGAGATGAATAAGTTTATAAAAAAGGTAAACGATGTGGGAAAAGGCGATTCTGAAAATTAAAAGATCAAAAGTGGATTTCGACCACTGGAGAGATTTTTATCTGCCATAAATTATACGGCGCTGCTCGGGCTGCGCGGTGACTACTTCATTATGCTCGATCGTTTACACATTTCAATATTAATGGCCACAAACCTACGTACTTTCGAGTCGTAGATTTCGATTTCTCAAACTTCTCGTGACTTTGTTCTTTCTTAAGGAAATTTTTTATCTAAACATCTCTTATACAGCAAGTTTCATTGATCGTAAAAGAGTTTTACATTTATTGCGTGTACGTCATTTAATTTTAGAAATAAATAAAACACTTAATTTCAACCCACAGCAAAATCCACTTTTATTTCATATTTTTTATTTTCTATTTGTAGAATATTATTTTTGAATAGACTAAATGAAATATGTTGTTAAAATAATTGATGAATAATGTCAAGACTATCGATAAACGAGAAGTAAAATATTGTTAGATTTTTATTTAATCTAAAAGTTCACCAAACACTCAAGCTTCGAACGTATTAAATTTAAACATCCCATAAATTAAAAAAGCAGCGTCCCTCCTCAATAATTGAATTTCCAGGCAATAATTAGGCACCGATCGCTCCCTCCGCAACTCGAGGCGCAAAAAGACTCCCCGATAAAAGACTCCCACGTAATCCAGAAATTTCACGCGCCACTAAACAAGCCACCTCTTGCGCCCGGCTCATAATGGTAATCGAGTTGCCGCGCGTAACGATCGCGCAATTAAATCGAAATCAAAATAACCGCTCGCGAGTAATGGAGGTCCTGTGTACACAGAGAGCCGCGCGATTAAGCGCCGCGAAAAAAGCGAAGGGAAAGCGGCGGAGCTAAAGGACCCGCGTCGAGCGAATCCGTTAATTAAATCAAGTGGCGCGAGAGCGAGCGCGTCGCCGCCGTTGTTGTTCGGGTATTTACCCGAGCCTGGCGCCCCGCGACCAAGAGCGCTCATTATTGCGCTAGTTTACTCCCGGGCCCTCACCACCTTTTTCACCTTTCTTTCGGCCCTAAGATCATTAGATAATTCTAGATTTTACGACATTTTCACTTTTTACTGAGATATTTAGTTTTTCGAGAACCGATACAATGAATGAACCATAATTATTTGAAAAAATAGTTGTAGATCGTAAGTAGCTAAATTCCATCTTTACATTATAATCAAAGATTATTATGCATAAATAAACTGCTTCGAAGGCAAATAAATACGATTGAAAAACAAGATGCCGACCCGATAGCGGTCGTAGCCGTAAAGCGACCATAGCGATTTCGAAAGTTAACGGCATCGGCGTTCGATTCCGCCGCGAGATAATAACGATAATTATAGTCGAGAGCACGCCGAGGAGGTGATGAGAGATTTGAATAATTGGTCCACTTGCCTTCTCCGGGCCTTCGTTCGGCGACCCCGAGAACCCTTATATGCTTCTCGCTCGAAAATCATCTGCCCCACTCGGAGCATTAATTATACCTGCATGGGTACTCGGGCTTTACGGCATGATTGCTTCGCAGGTGTTCCCTTCATATGTGCTTCCCATTGAAAAAAAAAAGAAAAAAAAGAAAAACAGATTTTCAAGAAGAAGCTAATGTTCGCCAAGTGTGAATTTTTTTTCGATCTCGTACCTCTGCTGAGCGAAATGGTGTGATAAGAATAATGGAAATAACCTGTTGATCAATGCCAAAGCAATTTTCGTGTGGACTGGGGCCCTCGCCAGTCAGTCATCTTTTTCTTTTAAAATTTCGATGTAAAAATAGAGCATCAATATCCGCAAGTTTTGCGCAAAGACATAATATTATAGTAATGGTTACGGTTATTACTCCACTGATTTAAATAACCCTTCGATCCAGTCCATAGAAATTCTGCGAAACTGGAATTATTATAATTGATTTGAAATAAAGCTTCCGAATACAAATGAGCTGTTGAAATAAGTGCATCCTAAAAAGCTAACGAAGCTGATCGGAGAAAAAGATCCATAGACGTGTACGCGACTCGTGAAAGTGATCGCACGGGTTCCTAAAAAGGCTCGGCGAGAACCGAAATGAATTCAGGATTCCCCTCGCTATCCAATCATCGCGGGCGACGGCGCTCGAACAAACGCATTCCTGTAATGCCGGCGGCAACCTGATGTTTATATCTCGGAATTATGCGCTCGATTTGGATTTATAATAAAGCCCGCGCGAGGCGCGAGAGCGCATAAATTATGGTAATGCGAGCGAGCCGCCGAGCAATTTGAATTCAGTTAACGCAACACCTTGGCTCGGACCCGCTCTGAATGCGTACGCAGCGCAGCCACCTGCTCCTCCCGGTCGACTGTTTTTGCTCTATGAACATCTTTTAATGACCAGTTTGCGCGCACCTATGAGCTTTTATTTCCTTTTCTGCTGGACCACTTTTACTTCTCGATCTATTGATTAGAATTCTATTTCGCTTCTTCACTAACGCACATTTAAATTTATTATCTCAAAATTCCTTTCTTTTTACGTATTAATTCACTCAAGTTTCCCAGTCCTGGAAATTCTACATAAATTCGGCAGGGGGCTTTCCCCTGCCTGTTGGAAAGATTTTGCATTGCAGATTACGTATGCTTGGATTCGCGAAGAAAAAACACCTTGAGCCTTAAACAGTCTTAAGTTTATTACCCAAATTATACGAGGAATGCATTAGGGCAGTCGCGGCGAGAATTTTCGTCCGGAATATCGGATGGTTTTTTCTCTTTTAATTCTTCCCCTTCAACCTACTTTGTTACCGTAAAAGGAATAAATTTCTGAGTTTTCTCAATCTCAAAACTCTTACTGAAAGTTTACAGTAATTGTAAAAACGTTTTATGCCTTTCGAGGTACTTGGCTACATATGTATTAAACAACTCCTTAATTAAACATACAATATAGCGTGTTACTCTTGTTTTTCTCAAATAATTAAATTTATTCGTTTGCTTACTAATAATTTTGTTTAAATACTAACCAACAGAAACATTTTAAGAAAGCAGATGATAATCAAATAAGAAACTTATTAAGAACCTGCAAATTCACGTCTTCATTTATGGTAATATCTGGCTTTAATTCCCCCCCAAAAAAAAGAAAAAAAAACAAATACACGAATCAACTCTAAATCTCAAAGTTTCCCATAAACATGCAACCGTTCACTATATCAAACTCATTTCACTTAAACTCGAAAGCATCTTCAAATAACAATAAAACAAAAATGTCATAAGCTTCCGTTTAAGACTTTAATTGAAAATATTGTAGCTGCGTGAACAAAGGCCATAAAACGTTCTCTTCTACTTGAGCTTCCCGACGAATGAAAAAGAAAAAAAGAAACGGGCAGCTTTGAGCTTTTCCTCAAATGTCGCGACGAAGCTTGGTTCGCTTCCCTCATTTTCCTCGAGCTGCTTCGCGTCGCGTGATATTCGCCGGTAAATTAGATTCTTATCTTCGCGTCTTCCTATACCCGTTCCTTGAAGAAATCATTCCCTGAGATGGAAACGCGAGACTTGCGGTCGCGGCGACTCATTTGGCTCTATAACGATTCCGAGGAAAGTGGGTGTAAAAGACCTGTTTGCAATATCGATTAACTTTAAAACGTAATTAAGATTAAAACAAAAACTGAATTCTCTGTTATTTGTTCGGAAAATTTGGTACGCTGTTTGCAGTAGTTTACGTTGGCAAATGACGAGAAATTAGAATTTTTCTAATCTAAAGTTTAAAATCCTCGGCTGATAAATGTCAATATAAGACAGGGAATTTCGTGCGAGAAGAATGCATGGCGAGCCTAAATATAAGAGAACGAAAGCACACAAGGATTGCGCTTACCGGTATATGAAGCACGGAGTGAAAAATTTTATTTCATGCCAGCGACACGAACGTCGATTACGACTGGATAAAATCTCGCGGAGGGTAAAAAGACAGCGGCAGCGAATGAAAAAAGGAGAAAGCCAGGGCGGGCCGCGATACGCGATAAAAGATAGTCAAAGGGAGATATTTACGGGAGGAGCCGCGGCTGAGAAGAATATATGTGCGCGTGCGCGGAGAAGCGGGGGAGAATAAAAAGCAGAGCGGCGACTCTCGCGTGTATTTTAAATTCGGCGGATCTTGGTATGCGCCTCGCGGTGGAGAACTTTCGGAATAAACATTGACGTAATGGCAGTTTTATAGGGATTTTATTCGAGCGCGGGTGCCGGGCAATGATGCGCGACCCGTAAACAAGACTCGGAATCGTTTCCTTTCGCTCGTACCGCGACTGCCTGTGTATAACTCACCGTCGGCGCTATTCTTCCTACTTTTTTGCTCTTGTTGCCCTCGGCGAGCTCCGCGATTTTATATTGGCTTCTTTCGTCCCGGCCTCCTTCCTTTTCTCCCTGCGCGGCGCGGCTAATTATAATAACGAGTAGGGTCCGACCGGCCAGCATTTGGGATATACGACTTTTTCGCTCTCTCATTAGTAGCTACAAATATTTATTGCTCTTTAGCTATTAAATTTTTATATTCATCGCGTACGATTTCAGTCGTAAGTTTAAATTTAAAGCGGCGTTAAAAAAAAATTGCAATTATCCCGATTGCAAAGGCTCGGAATTAGCTGAAAAAGCTCGGTCTAACATCGAAAATTAGAACGACGCCCCGAGTACACAGAGCTGCGCAGAAATGCAGCGAGAGAATGAGCGGCGAGATGTTTGAAGTCAGGGCCGCAAACACACTCCCCCTCTGTCTCCGTCACTTAGCGGACCGAGTACGCACACAGGCGCAGCTGGCGCGCGAACGAGCTTGTACCCTGCTGTCGTTAACACGCATCTCGCGGCCGATGGCCCAGCGGTGCCAGCCGGTTTCCGTTTGCGAGCGCGCTTTCGATGCCCAGGATTCGATTAATCCGTATCCATTTTCCAGGCCCGATAACGAGTTTCGGGCCAAGCTCGGCCGGCGTGTGTGCTCGCCTGTGCACGCCTGTGGCCCCCCGACGAAAGATACAGAGAGGATCCGGAAATCGACGAAAGTGAGCGCGCGTATATATTTCGAATGCGCGCGACGAGAGATGGACTGCATGCATATTTATAGTGTATTCATGAATGTAATTAAGCATGCTCGCTAGAAGAGCCCCGGCCCCGGGAGGGAATTTAATTGCCAACTGGCTAGCGGATTATATTTATTTTCAAGAAAATACCCTGCAGTTCGTTCGACTAATTTATTAGTGTAATAGAGTGCTCGCTGTTTGTTCTCCGTACTCATTCGATTTTCGCTTACTAAAATCTCATTTTCCCGTTAGTTTACGCGTAACCTGCAATAATTATGACCTTTTTAATCGAATTCCCGGATTTAAGTATTGCGAAAAGTCTCGTTTATATACTGAAAAAAATTTTCATAAACGAGGCAAGAAAGTTATGGACAGTTGAAAATATTATGGGGGATCGAAGGATTTATGAAAGGAAAAGTATATACGAGCACCCTACTTTTATTAGCTTTATAGTGACGTTATGGCGCTGAAAAAAACTCCAGTATATCAAATTCAATCCCCTGAATGTTATTATGACGTCTACAAAGTACGATTTCGTGACTGGGTTGGCCTGAATCAATACTTCTAGTTGAAAGAAAGTTTTCACATACTTGTATGTCGTATTGAAAAGATTTTATAATGATTTTAAATAATAACCTTGTATAAAGATTATTTAATTAAGTTCGCTGATTGAGGATGCTTTACAAATTTACAGTATACCTTTGGCCATTAACGTTGTAAATGTCTTTATTAAACTTTACTTTATTTCAAGGCTTAATGAAAATTTATGTTCTTTAATGAGCATATTTATTTTTTAAGCGAATAAACAAGTGATAAACGTGGACAAGAGGAAGAAAAGTCTTTTAATATACATCTTTTCTAATAATTAATTTCTTTTTCGAAATAGTATATTATTTTTAAATACCAAATTATACAACATTAAAAAAATATTCCTAGTAATAATCTTGTAACGGACGAGTGCTTAAATATGAAATAAATAAAAGACCAATTCACAGAATTGAATGAAAGGCCAGCCGCCAGAAAGAAGAAAGAAACTCTTGAAAAATCGAAGACTCGGCAATGGTTGCCAATGCATATTATCAATCTCTTGAAGAAAATCACCTGTGTATAACAAACGTCGGCCAGTCGTTTCCATCTCGACTCTTTCCTTTTTTGCCCTCTCAGTTACAGCCGTTAGTTGCATTATACTAGGTACACACATCTACCCAGAAGAGGACGAAGGAGAAGAAAAGGGTCGAAAGGGGCCCTCATCCAACATCCTATGGCAATGTGGAACGCGAGGAATTTAACTCCGCACGCACGATACTCTCTCTCTCTCTCTCTGATTTTTTTGCAAGTCCAGCCGCTGGCTGTGCATCAACCTGACGTATGTACATAAAGCCGGTGGTTATTCCTCCGCCAGCGGAGCCAAATGAATTATTTACAGTGGGCCCTCTCCCTCTCTCTCACTGCTGCTGCTTGCTTTTTACGGCGGAGCACACGCGACGGAGAAGTCGGCCGCGAGAGAGAGAAAGAGAAATGGGAAAGAAAAAAGGAAAACGACGATTCTCGATGGTCTAGGAGACGAGTCTATCGTTATGTGAATTGCTCGACCTTGGCAATCAATATTACAGAGAGCTCGAGAGAGGACGAGGGTAGCAGTCATTGGTAGTCGTCGCCGGAGGATCTGGCAAAGCCTTGGGAGGAGGAGGGAAGGCCATTCGAGTCGCTCGAGTGTACGTATTGTTGGACAAAGTAGTTGCGTGGATGAAGGAGGAGTGCGTAGTTCGACAGCGGCACGACTCCATGGAGGGAATGTCTATGAGGACAGGATTATTTAGTTTCTTTTTACTTTTTTCTCATCTAATTGAATTATTATTAATCTTATCTACAAGTTATTATTACTACTTTATTTATTTTTACTCTAGATTTACTAACACTTTGTTAGAAAAAAATATTTTTTTTAAGTTTTATGCTACAAACAACAAATTAAAAAAGTCAATGAATTTATCAGGCCAATAAACATATGATTTAAGTTATTTTGTAAGTGGCAATGAGATAAAGGCCTCAAGATTAAGATAATTTTCAATAACTTTATCAACGATTTATTTCTTTATATACATATTTACATAATATTGCTGCGATTACTAAGAGTTTTTAAAAATTCGTTTTGCTTCTTCAAATAGTTCGTACATAAGATCTTTCATTTGATTATCGTAGACAGGATCATCATTCATGTTGGCTTCTACAACAGGAAATCTACTGTTAAAGAACCAGTTGTCTAATTTTACAGGATCGTTCATAAGATCATCTAGAAATTTAGTTTTTAAATAAAGTCCTGGCAAAAAATTCAGCGCGTATGACATTCCAATTAATCTCTTTTCGGTGTAGTCTTTTAGCATAGTTTCATATGATGGAATTTTAATTTCACTATTACTAACTTGCAGTGCATCGTGGAAAGCCAAATAATAGTGATTAAACATATCGATCTCTGATTCCTTCCTAAATTGTGGAGTTGTATGAACGAATATAAGTATAGCTACATCACTTACAGGAGAAGTGTACCGCAACAACTGATAATCCACAATAATACATTTAGGTGGAAGGTCATCATTGAACATCAGATTATTTTTCCAAAGATCACCGTGACATACAACGTTGTATCCACACTCTTGCGACCTTACTAAATCGTATACACGATCATACACTTTTGCTATCAATCCAGAATCTAACTTATATCTTTTGGCCATTTGAGTCATGCAATCGTAACCGACAGCAGTAGACCGCCCAAATTTATTCTTATTTTCGTAATGTTTTTCTTTTAATGAATTGGGACAATGTTCTTTGATTTTCATTCCTAATACCTGCTCTGCAAGGAGCGAAGATGCATGGAATCGCGCCAAAGATGATAGCGCAGTCTTCAATTTGACTTCACCCAAAATCATGCTAGACGGTGTGGAGTAGCCTTGACTTCGAAGATCCTCTAATATTAGTAAATTCTTTTTCGCCAAATAATACCGAGGAGACCATCTTTCACCTTTGTAAGTTTTCATCATATAAGGAGAAATATTATGGAAAAACTGATATTCGTCCTCCGACATATCCTCATCAATGAAGGAGTTCAGGATGATCGATGACTCGGGTGGAGTTTTAACGAAGAAAGTATGCACTGTGATATTACTGTTCAAATCATTTTTGACGTGTACAATTAAAATTTGATGATTACTTAATATTCCAGATTTAATTTTATTATAATTCTCTAAACTGTAACTTTGTAGTTGAACGTTGGGAGCAAGAGCACGGGAAATAACAAATTCGACGTCTTCTCGTGTTACTAAAGACATCGCGCTGATTGCGCGACTTTCTTACTCGACAAATGAAATAGCACTAATGATTCTACATGAAAATAATGAAGCAGAGGTTAAGTAGATAAGTTTTTTTCATATTCGAGTGTCTACATTATCTTAAATTAATGGTTTCTGTTATCAGTATATTATATTTACATGTTAGTTTGATAAGAAAATATGTTCTTTGATACCGTATCACTTTATTTTTAGCAAAAGGCGATTTAAAAGCCTGCAATCCAGTCTTGAAAATGCTTCTCACCAGAAGTATCTAATTAGTTACATTTCTCGCGTCAGATTTAATACCCTTGAACACTTTCCCTTCGAAAATTCCAGTCGAATAATTTGAAAAAATAATCCACTTTGCCTGTAAGTACCCGGTCGTGTAATACGCTTACGGGAAGTAAATGAATATTTCGCATGAGCGAAAAAAATGTTTTCTGCCGGCCGCATATTCTCTTCTCCCCTTTTCCGAGTCCGCGCCTTCCTTAAGACTCCTTTTTTCGAGCGACTCAGTTATACCCAGTGAAACTGAACTTGGCCTTCCGCTGTATACAGGAAAGGAGCGCTCGACAAAGCCCCAGGAGTCTCTGGGAGGGGGCTTTATTAAAAAATTGAGGATGCAATTTAGCTCGGTACGGTAGGATGCCCGGGTAAGATCTTAAATAAGGAAGGAAGGAAGGAAGGCCGTCCTTCGCGTTTTCTCGCGCGAGGAGGTAAGAGAGCGCGCCTACGGTAAGCCGTCGGGCTGCGCGCACCCAAAAAGCCTTTTCAGGGGGACCGCAACGAAAATCTCGTGGCGGCTTTTCTTTCCCCTCTCGAGCGAGGCAGACAGCGGCGCCCAGCAGGTAATTCGAATTAATGGTAATCCATTTTATGCCTTCCATTGTGGCCTGCCCTACTCTTGCTCTTTTATTCGAGATTGATTAAAATTAAATTGTAATAAATGAGCTACGCGATGTTGCTTTTATTACCGAACGTGGATGGAATCGCGAAGGGGTTTTTGCTTCACTTTTTTATAAGCAGCCTAGGCTTTTTAATTACCGAGGAGCACTGCACTTTATTATAATTAAGTCGAACTGCGATACAGCATGAAAAATTTAGAGCACACGGGAGGTGAATATCCTGCACTGGAGATGTAACCTGCTAAAATATTACAAATAATTAAAACTAATGAATATTTTGCAAACTTGCTTAACCGTCATTAAAACTTTAAATTTAGATTCGCATGAATACTTTAACTTATTCTTGTAGTATAAATTTCGTCGACAACACCTGCTTT
This sequence comes from Ormyrus labotus, assembly GCA_035582975.1. NCBI lineage: Eukaryota > Metazoa > Arthropoda > Insecta > Hymenoptera > Ormyridae > Ormyrus > Ormyrus labotus. The sequence goes on along the minus strand of JAWWEO010000001.1, from coordinate 25,578,600 downwards.
AATGATTGATGCTGTATAATAAACTTAAACTTAAAGGTCAAAGAGTAAGGAAAGCAACTGTCTTGCCGTAAACGTCAACTTCGTTTTAGCACCTGAATCTCGAAGCTAAAGTCATCGTTAACCTGCCAAATTTAGCAATTAAAAGATAAAATATAAAGCAGCATTACCTCCTTTCTAATGAAATTTTTCCTTTCCCATTTCTCGGATCGCCTGCTTAACTTACAAATTACACACTCCGTTTTACCGTCGATTTTCCGCCTTAAAAATCGTAGAAAAAGGAAGCGGAGCTTCAGAAGAAAGGTAAAGAGAAGGGAAAATATTTTCCAGCTGCGACGATACCGGCAGGAAGAATATTCTTTTCCAAGCGGGCTGCCGGCGAACAAACAGAAACTTAAGACGTCCCGACGGCGTCTTGATTGAGGCGGGAAAGGACAGCTAAAATTAAAAGCATTTCAGCAAGACGCAATTAGCGTCACAAAGGAGCCCCGACGAACATTATATACAGGTGGAGGCTGGGAAGATCCAACGAGAGGGGAGTTGGCGCGATTCACGGTGAGCTGCGCAGTTTAATTGCCGGCGAATTATAAATTGCGTGGCTCGCTCATTTTCCCTACCACCGGCCGCTCTGGATTTGGTGTACCGCAGTGCTGCTGTTCCGGTAATCAAGTTCGAGCTTGACGGACCGATTTATCGATAGAATTAACGAATTTGCAAAATAACCTCATCATTCCCATTTTGCATTAGAAATGAGAATTTCGAATATCCTAATAGTTGCATAATCGGCCACTAATACCCTAATATGTAGGAAACTGCCCGGCTTTCTCTCGGCGACCATAATCGATTAGTCCCTAATTCAGCGCAGGCCGCAGTCGTCGAAGATCCTCGTAATTCCTCCGGCCACTCTCGTCGGGCAAAAGAGCGACGTCGCTCGCCGTGGTGTCCCGGATCTCCTGCGGGACCGCCGACCTCGCGCCATAATACCTAGGCGTCCCTCGAAGCTTCAAAAAGGGCGGACCTCCCGCGGGCATTTCGCCGGCATCCCTCGTAAATCGCTCGCTCACTCGGCCAGTCGCGCTGTCATCGGAATGTCGCGTGTCAAATCTCCGATGTCAACGCGCCGAAGCCGCGGGGATTCCCCGTGAGCTTACGTACCTACGCAAAGGTCGACCGCCGCCGCGCCGGGCTCTCTATAGGTCTACTTCACTCCGCCGAGAGGACGTGGGTGAACGGGAAAATCTCTCTACACCTACGACGAGCGTTTTTAGCGACGGCGAACGTGCGGGCTATTGTTTTAGTGCCGCGGCCGGTGCAACAATGTGCCAGTGCGTAAATTCTCTCTGCTCAGAGAGAGGGCCTCCTTGCTTTCTAAATCATATTTATGTAACAATGGCGAAGAAAATGTCTTTGGCTTTTTTCCCCAATTTTAACAGGCGTTATTCATTGCAGTTTATTGTTCAATCGAACTGACAATGGATTGTCTAGGAGAACATCTTTATCTAGCAGACGGAATTCCTGAATACAGATTATTTCGTAAAAAAAATTAGCCTTGCATACATTTCAGAAGCAATTGTTTTAAAATATTATTATTTAATCGCTGATTTCTTTATATTTTTGAAATCTTATTAATTAAGAAAAGTCCTTTAGTTTGAGTTTTACTTGAACTCATTGCCTCGTGTACCAATATTAAACTTCAATTCGAACGTACACACTTTAGCACTCATACTCTTGTGCAGTTCCCGCGTTGGTTGTAAACGTGGGCACTCACGTCCTCGTGTGCTTGCAGCTGCGTATTTATTTACGTATTCTTCGGCGTGTGTGCGAGGGCAAACTTTGCATAGTTAATCGTTAAGGCGAGTAGGTGTGCGTAGTGTGTATGTGTATGCAGACATTTTAAGGCAGGTAACTTATGCGCTCTGAAATTTATTGTTTCGCGTGCCGCGGCGCACTGGGCGAACGCTCGACAAACGGCCCTGCTTAGTGGGTCTCGCATTGTTTCGCGAGAGAGGAGGATAGAAAAAGATACATCGCGTGCCACGAGAATTATTTTCTGGATACTCGCATCATTTCGCGGCTAAGAGCCCAGGAGACCGCTGCCATAAACTATATCGGAAGGTGGTACCGAGAGGATCCGATGAGCATGTGCAAACGCTGCATTCCAAAGTAATCTTATCGGCCCGTATTCCTTACATATATATATTGCGCTCAATGCTTCAGTTAGAATCTTTCTTACGAGCCTGGCCAACTTGTAAATTAGACTTTCTTTACTCAACTTTCCGAATCAGTGGCTTTTCATGGAAAGACTGCTAGGTATGATAGTCATTTGTGGCGTGCCTCACCTGATTCTTCAAATACATAATTTTGTAATGGAACCATTACAAATTCAGCTTGGTTAATGCTACAATCAGAAAAGCTAAATCAATAAACTAATTTTCTAGACATCTTTTTATCAGCACCGCTACATCGAATAACAAAGCAAGCCCAAAAGGTATTACGCCGGTCTGCGCATTTGTACCGAACGATAAGAAAACCAGTGTTTTTCCTCTTTCGGAGTTGCGGGCAGAATTACCTCGTCATGTTTTCCAGGAGGAATTAGCCTAATGCACGAAACACGGCAGCCGCGATCCATCACTCGGCCGCCGCCGCCGCTGCGAGCATCGATCGACCCTGTCATAATCTCCAAGGCTTGAGTCGCGCCACGCGCAAGCCCATATCATTTACGAGCCGAAATTTATGGAGGTCTGCGAGGGCCGCTTTTTTCGAATTTCCTTCTCCGAAAGCCCAAACGTCCATATGAATTTTCGTACGGCTGCAATATTGCTTTTGGCGGTGTAAAATCTTACTGCTGGCTTTCTACGTTCCCTGCTTAAATTGCTTCTGCAAATAAAGATTACTCATGCTCGTAGTTACCCTCATTTTTATCATGTTTATATTCGTAATTTTAAAAGTTCTTAAAGAAAACGTTTTCAATGCCGCTTCAGTGAATCAAAAGTTTTCGCTGGATCCATGTAGCGAACTTTTTAGGAAAAAATGATTTTACAGCTTCAAGCTACAGTCTGCAAAAAGTTTTTATCTAACTTTTACTGGTGTCATTTTTCTCCGCACTCCAGGCGCCGCTGACTTTCGAAAAAAGATATTTAAAAAATGCAGGTTTCTTCCTTTATCTTCGCACACAAAGCGAACGAAAAGCTGAAGCGCTTTTTGTTACATTATCGCGTATTTCTCTCACTCGGTTTTTTTTCTTCTTTTTTAGTCGGACGAAATTTTTAATCCTCGCGCTGTTTTCTCGCTAGGCGCGGAAACTTTTATCCGGAGGTATGGAGCCGCGAGCAAGAGGGAAAGGCTGCACACACGCGCGGAAAAAAGGGCGGAAAAGAGGAGGAGGAGAAGCGACTTTTCCGCGCCCGAGCCACGGACGATTTTTACGGCGGCAGCGCGAGCGCGCAACGTATAAGCAGGGCCCATCTGTTAGTAATTTGTAAGGCGAGTCGGGCAATTAAAAGTTTGATGCGAGCATTAAACTCGTCGGGTTATAAAACAAGGGGAGGCTGCGTAACCCCGCACGGAAAGAGAGAAAGAGAACGGGGCCAGCGCGAAAAAGAAGAAAAAATGGAGAAATAACAAAAGACGAAAAATAGAGAAAAACCGTGCTGGAATTTAAAATAGAAAAATTAAAGGAGCCTGAAAAAATCTAAGACATAAAAAGAGATTGAAACGACGCTCGAGGAAAACAACAATTGTCCGCTGAAAAATAAATAAAATATTTATCAAATATTTGTTTATTTTCTGATTTCTTGTTACTTTACCTAGAGCAAAAAATTTTTAAACTTTGGCCCTATTCCTTAAAAATGTTTCTAGTACTTTCCGCATAGCTCAACTTTTGATAGCTGGTTCAAAAATATTTCAAAAGAAGTTCTGGAAACTGTGTCCCGAAAGTACTTTTCTTCCGTAATACATATAGAGAAAGTTTAGAATTGATTAAAAAATGTAAATTGCACACGCGAGTTTTTTCGTAAAGAGGGAGATGCGAGAAATATCTTAAAAAGCTACCTTTTAAAATGAGCTTTTAATTAAGTTTTACGGTTATTTCTAAATTTATCTAAAAAGCAAAAAAGATTTAGCCCGAGCTGTCTGAAATATGTCTGAACGAGCAAAGATCGGGGCCCCCGAACCGAAAAAAGGGGCTTAATCTCCCTTAAAAGAAGACTCTCGCGCACTAAAGGACGGGGAATTCGGCGAAAATGGAGGTGTAGCGGACGCACGTGTGCTCGGCTCCACGCGGCTTAGCCGCGGCGCCCAGTGCACCGGCCATAAAATACGCGGCCGGGCTCGAGTCGACCGGGCTATCTTTATAAAATATTTTTATTGCCCGGCGCGCGCGAGAGAGAGGGTGAGAGGGAGACTCGTCGCGGGCTGAATAATTGATTTAAAAGGAGATCGCGCGGAGCTCTCTCGCCTGGACGATTCGAGGGGACTCGATTTGCGCGAGTCTGGACTGCGGACGGAAGTTTATATACTTTAGCTACACTTCCTTGCGCCCGGTCCGTTTTTCCAGCACGAGCGAGGAGATTCTTTCCGAGCGTACCTTTCGCGGAATTTCAAAGCGGCACGCTTTTTCTTTATTTAGCTGCCGTACCTTTGTAGCTGCTGCTGCATCTTGGATTTAAATTAATCTATTTTTCTTGCTTAAAATCAAACGTCTTTCGTGTGTTTGTTAAACGATTTCTATCAACTTTAAGATAATATATATGTAATATCATAGTACTTTCTTATAAATATATTTATCTTGAAATCAATTGAGATTTATAAAGAGGCGTTATCAAAATAAGTGTATTTAACAGCTCCTTTGACAAATCTATCCTGAACTTAACGCAATCCTTACTTTAGAGCTATTTATTTTTCTCGCCGCTAATCCCTTAAGTCTGGTCAAAAATTTCTCAATTTTTCCGAGGCTATCCAAGCGCTTAGCCTTATCCGATGTACCAGTTAATTTTCGCCGTTCTCCTCCTTCCTCCGTCTTCTCAGCTCTTTCCAACTTCCGATCCAGGAAATGGTCTTTTCCCGATCAGGGAGAAAGCCGCCCCGAGGTTTTCGAGGAAATCCAATGATACGGAGTTAATTACTCGTTTCGCTCGGCGCTCTGCAAGACGCCGACGACGACGACGACGGCGGCGGAGAACCTCAGTCGATTATGACGAGACCTCGGCTAATCCGATTTCAGACGCGATTCACCGCTTGGATGGGAAAACACATTTTGATGGTACAGCCGAGAGGAGACGCTCTGATCCATCCGCCGCGTGCCGGGAAAGCGAAGACGGATCTGAGAGGCACTGCCGCCCCGGAAAAAGCCAGCTAGCTCGAGAGCTCGTTTTATGCACAAGATGAGCCGAGCTAGATTAAATTTTTATTGCAAATTACCTCCGTTTTAATTTATTTTAAATCCCTGTGTAAAGGATATTTCCGAGTAAACCACAAAGACGCTAACTGGATAGGAATTTCTTTTTGCCTTTTAAAATTGCTGCTTCAACTTCGAAATGCAGTTTCCAAAGAGAAACTTTGCTTAGCGTTTATAAGCCTTTTATAAATAGTTTCCTTTAGTTAACGAAGTAATTTCAAAGAATACAAACTTTATATACTTGATATACTTGATTATTATTGATCGGCACAGACTGATTTGTTCTAGGAATTTATTACGAAACTCGCAGCCGTAAAAAAAGTCCGTTTGATTTCGGATTTCACACCAGCAGCATCACGTGTCGTCCGTACACAGGGATTTGTAAGCCCCTATCCTCTTTTCGACATATTGGCATTGAAATAAGCGTTGTTCCGTATATCAATGTGCTCCTCGGGACGTCGACTTACCCTCATTCCCTCAGAAAGCATTTCGTGTCTCCGAATCGTAAACAAGTCAACTTTTATTAGAATTAAGGATCATCGTTTCCCTCTGGGAGAGACAGAAAGCTTTGGGATTTGACTCACGGAGTATAAATCGTGTTGTTAGCGAACATTCTTAATGATGCATTTGAATAGAAAGTTTATTATCTTAAATGCAATTGTTTCCCGCCTGCGTTCACCTTCAGCCCGCATACTTGCTTTGTATAAAATAATAACGAAGCTTATTGAAGAAACTTTTTTCTTAATTACAAATTCGTATAAATCACTCTTCTTTAAATGTACACTGATGTATGCGCACTGCTCATTAAATTCAAACTAAGGGCTTAAATAAAATAAAACTTTTAATACCAAAATACGTGGGTATACATAATATAGAGAAAAATTTCCCAAAATTAAAATACCTGCTTTTATTTTCGAAAAAATAAGAAGGAATTTTTTAATTAAAAATGTCTTGGAGCGATTATATTAAAATTTAAAAGTCAATTTTCATTTCTACACAGTAAATGCAAAACAGTAATGCTTAAAGCTGCTCTTGCATATGCATGAAAACAGAATAATGATACGGACGTCCAAGAGATATCGAATACACTGAAGGGAGGAAGAGTGTCAACGGCGATATCGCAGCCGTCTCCCCCGCATAAACAGCGGCAAACCGTTAATCAACGAATTACGCGTTCGATCCGCCCCAGAAACACACCTATCCATATTCCCCCGCAATTCTCTGATCTCGCAATGCGGGCACGCCCTGCGCGGCTCCAGCTATATCTATATCGTGCATACACGGAAGGAGTTGAGAAGAGCTTCATTCCGTGTCCCCAAATGGAGCTAATTTGCTGGCCCGGGTGGGAGAGATGCATGCGAGCCTGCACAACTCGTCGACGGCTTGTCTCTTGACACTTGCACGCGCTCCGTCCCTCGAGGGAGCAACTGTCGCGGAGACGCTCTCAACTCGATACTAAGGATCGCCTTGTCGAGGCGAGGACTAAATTTTCCTCCGCTATATCAACGTTTTATCTAACAACTAACTTTTCAAACTACAACGGTAATAAACATCTTTCATTTATTTACAATGAAACCAAAAGATTGGATAAGCAATCCAATTGAAGATATCTCTGTTGTAGTATACAAGATGAAAATCCCAAAAAATACCTAAATATTATAAAGAAAATTGCCTGAAAAAAGGTTTATTCGATTTGTGAAATCAGTCAGCGGGCTCGTCCCTTAAATAAAAGTATAAGCAACCCCAGCCAGTTAACAGCTACACACTGAGCAGTGATCCACCGAGAGAAAAGCATCGCGTACACGCATCGAGAAACGCGGCGAGCGCCCCCAGCTTCGTCCGCAAAAGTGTGACGAGGGCAAGACGAAGGAGGGTGGCCGGCTGCGCGGTACAAATTAGATTAGGTGCTCGTCGCCGCGGGGTTGCGAACTCCTCGTTCGGCTCCTAGGAAAAGTTAGCGCGCGAAAGAGACTCGTCCGCATCGCCATCCATCTCTGCGGTGTGGGATCTTTCGCGAGCCTCCTGGGACGCGTCTTTTCTCTCGGTACATATACGCGGCCCGCTGATTCCACCGAGGGAAATATTTCAATATTTACTTAAAAGCATGCTGGGGCCGAGGCTGAGGAAACAAAAATTTATGCATTTCGCGCGCTCCTCCTTTCTCCGGCTGTCTTTATGCAAGGGGGATATACACATCGCGCCTCGCATCGCGCCGCCTTCGAATATTGCTTTTCCCTTTTTGGCCGGCCTCCCTTGAACACTGCGTGTATATTGCAGACCCGGCGGCGTATTAGCCTGGGGCTAGCCTGCCTCGGAAAGGGCTTAGTCTTAATGGACAAGAAGTGATTTAAACTCTTATTAATATTCCCAGCTGTAGCATAGATTGTAATTTTAAATGTTTTTTCGACTTTTTGGATATTCAAGAAAAATATCTCATTTATCTTCTACTAGCCGAAATGTAGGAGAACAGAAACGACGTGAATCTTCCCTTAAAATCGATAGGTTAACTAGAACAGAAAAGCCAAAGCTGTCGAAGTGAAGGTAAGGCTTACGAAGAATAAGAGAAACTTGCAATCGATAAAAATGCGAAGGACATTCAGGTGGAACCTTAGAAACTCTAGAACTTGACCTCGGGCCCTCTTCCACTCATTCGTCGGCTCTCATCCAGTTCCTCGTCCCTCCTTTTTTTCAGCGATTCCCCCGCCGAGCCTTTGTGCTTGCCACCCCCCTTTGCAGAAACTCTTTGAGGGATCGCGACCTACTTGAAAAACAATGGGACGTCGTTCGTCATCCTTCGTTTTCTCTCGCTCGGCGGCGGGGGAAGAGCGCGATGTGTCTGTCTGACTTCTTCCCTTTTCCGCGAGTAACAACGACCCGCGTAATTAAATTTTCACGGGGGCGCATTTGCATTTCGGAGGACAGGGATCGATAAGTTCGCGGCTTCGGGGGCACGCTGATGAATGCTTGGGAGCAGGTTCTTTTTTAATTTGAGTGCTGATGCGAGACCTCCAGAATGTGGATGATTTAGGGTGAGCCTTGGGGATTGGGAATTACAAGGCGGTTTTTTTTATTTTATTGATTTGTTGTTTCTAATGCGGTATACTCGGTGTACCGGGGTGGATTTTCTCATCTTGACTTTCAGAACTGAATTGTGCTCAAATTTTAAGAGTGCTTGGAAATCTGATAGTCTTTTGGGTCAAGTATTATATTGATAAAGTTTGAAGATATTCTGGTGCCTTATTCTTTATTCTATCATCTTGTTTTCTCCAACATTAAAGTCGATAAAATTATAATGAATTGAGAAGATTTTACTCAAGTTAAAAGAATATAATTAATTCAGATGTGTCTCTCTTTATTCTATTAACGCAATACTCTGCTTGTCAGAGAAATAAAGTAGTCACTTGATAATGGTAGAAGCCTCTTGAATGCGACATTTATGGGCTAATTCTATTATTGTTATTCTTTAAAACCGACTGCACGTAATAGTTTATGCATGCAAAAATTCTCCTCTTAAACGAATAGAAGCCTCTTGAAAGAGTAATCGTCAAAAGAATATCGCCCGCAACGTAAAAAATGAGGATATATTAGTGAGTTTTAGAATAATAGCGATCTTTAACCAAATTTGCGGAGCTTCTCATTTTATACAGCTCGACACGGTATCACTTGACCCCTTTTCCTACTCCATTTCCCGAAGTGAATTTTCCCAGCGCGAAAGAGGCGCAGCTCGAGAGTCATATCGAGCCAACGAGGGGCCAATATGTGTTTTTACATGGCCGTCGACCGACTTTCAGCCCTCCATATTCTCGTTGGCTTGTGGCCGAATATTATTGAGCCGAGGCTCCAAAGGCCGACTGTGAAATATCGCATCGACGTATATAACGCGGCCTCACGTGCGGAGGTCATTGACGACCGGATAGACCAAGCAGAGCTATTAGATCCACGCCTGTCTACTATTCTTGCTTAATTAGGGGGGAGGGATTGAGTTGGTGTTGGTTAAGCGCTGTTTTTGCACGAGATGTAACAGCGACAGGTAGATGATGAGTCATCAGGGCTGATGGCACTTTAATTGTTGGATTATTCTTTGGCTTATGCAAACAATTATTATATGACCTGATTTTCAAGTTTTTAGAAGACGGGTAATTAAGACATTACGTGCTTGTCCCGAAACCGAAATTTTGGAAACGATCTTCTGCCGAGGATGTTAAACTTTTTGTATAATAAATCGCAATCTACTAATCACAATTTTCCGTGACAAATTCTATGTTTGATTGCATACACGAAGTCTATTTGTAGAGAAGGTAAAAGGTTTTTTGTTGCGTGATTATGCCGCGCGATGACAGCGCAATTTTTTGTGGATCATCTTGTATGGGCGGGATAATTATCGCAGTGAGTGACATTTGATTGATTTATTTATAATTATTTTCTGCTATTTCCTTCCATAATGACGAAGTGAATTGAATTTTCATTTAATGAACTAATTTCGTGCTTTATTATAATACGCGCATGTGCTTTAATTAATTATTCGAACACCAAATCAATAAATAAATTTGTATTCCATATCCACTCGCGAATCCAATCATGAAAACGGCGGGAAAATCGGCGCGTTTATCGCGGGCACAAGATCGGAAGGCTTGGCAAAACACGCTCTCGAGTCGCAATTTTCTCCTAATTTCTCCTACGTCCTTTGGCCTCTCTCTTTCTCGCTCGTACAGGTGCACGGGAGGCTAGCGCGTAATTCGAGCGTCTGAAGCCATTGCGTCGATGCGGGGGTTGCTCCTGCGGGTGCCGGACTGCGGCCGTCGCTATATGGCGATACGTCACGAGAATTTCGCATCAGTTTACGAAAACCCGAGCCTCTCATGCGGAAAGGGTAGAGGCCGTCAAACGATGGCCTGAAAAAAGCGCTCTTTGCAGGAACGACCTGCTATACTTTCAACGATATTATGTCGCCATTATGTATTACCTGCAAATAGTCGGCTCTCATTTTCCCTTGTGTGCAGCCGAGAGAGATGGATGACTTTTCCTGTAAGGTGAAGATGATAAAGCTGTTGGAAGTGCTCTTTAAAAGGTTTAAAAATGGCTCGAGCACTGAAACTTGCTACGCTTAAAAATTTATATGCTTTTAAAATGGCTTTTTTACAGCTGGACAAAAAAAGGTTAAAAAGTGCTCTCAATAATTAGTCTGGTTTATTGCATCAAAGACAAATATCACACAGATTTCAGCTTGACGCAATTACAATTATTCGGCAGTCGAAATCACTCTCCCCCAGTCCTTCGCTCCAGAATCGTATTAAATTTTCTCTAATTGGATTGAACTATAACAATATCGATCAGCGGCTGAGCAGCCGCGAAATCAGCGCAATTCACAGCGAGACTTTCGGGTTCTCCCAATGCGGCCAGACGATGAATTATAATCTCAGCCCGATGCAGGCGCGCACAAAGCCCAGAAGAATCCTCCGGTTAATAAATGCATTCTACCTCTCTCTGGCCATTATTCTCTCTGGAAACTATGCGCGCAACCGCGGCGCGACACACATAAGAGGCACTCGAGCCGCCGCGCGCCTCGCACCGATCGATAAAGCGCCGCTTTACCAATTTCATAATTCGCAAATCCATAATTCATGGGGGAGCACGCGTGTAAAGGGGAAAGAGGATTTCGCGCTGCCGCGCCCGTTCACGCGCCCGTTCACGCGCCCGTTCACGAGCCCGCTGACGCGCGAGCTGACAAAAGTCAAAGTGGCTTCGCGACTTTACGCAGCCAGTTCTTGATTCACTGGGATTTCTTTTAAGTTAAAGACCGCACTTGCTAAGCTCATTAGCTATTTTCTTTTATTTCAAGTTTTTTCTTGTAGCAAAGGACGTCAAAGTTCAAAACTTAGTGGCACACAAGTTTCGCTGCAAAAAGAAAGCTGCATAATTTTTCAGTACTGAATGCATAAATGTCGCTGCGGATCTCGGAACTCATCGAACTTGGAGAAGTACAAAACACCCTGTCTTGCCTCGTTGTTCCCCAGATAGTAAGCGTCGAGTCGCTCTACGACTCTTTCGGCGATGCTCGTTGTCGCGAACCGATAAAGTTTTTAGTACTTTCGCGTATGAGGGAGGATGAGGCCAGGGCCAGAAAATTTTTACTGGCTGAAGGAAAAGTCTCACGCAAGCCGAGATGTTTTCACGATTTCGCTCTTTCGCTGCGAACAGATTTGGGCGTCGGGGATGCGTTCCTCCTCTACATCGATGGATGGGTTCAAAGTTTTACGAAGAAACCAGTTACGATTTACTTACGACGTTTGAAAAATAAAAAAACTTTAGAAAGTGCAAAAAATATTTAATTTATTCAAATGACAGTAGACATTTTGAAATGAACAAACAAAGTGTCAGTGCTAGACAAGTACTGGAACCATTAATTTTGTTCCCCATTTTACATGAGCTCAAAAACAGCCTGGTTGAGACGTCAACCAGCCGTCCAATCCCTCGGCGTGAAAGGAAAATGTTATCGCTGAAAATATTGAAGAAAAGGACTAATATCCGTGCAGCACTCGCTGCTTCATAATTAAATCTCTCGTTCCGCTGAGGATTCTGAATCGTAGACGACCCTAACGAGACAGGCACTTATCGCGCGAGGCTGGCTATTGTGCGCCCAGGTGAGGAGACAAGTTGTTTTTCGCGCGCGGCGCGCAGCTCGTCCTGTTTCTCCCCCTCGGTTATGTGCACTCTCTCGCTCGACTTTGTTTTCCTCCGGCGAGGTGCGCGGGCCAGGCCTTTTCTTTTGCTTTTACGTAAGTCGTTTCATTTTCTTTCTCGCTTTGAGAGCTCCCCCAGGGTTCCTCTTGGAGAAAGCTACCATGCATTACCTTTGGAAATTGATTTTTAGACAACAAAGAATATATTCTCAAATTTATTCATGTTATTTCGATTCTAAGTGAATCCGTACAAGTAAATGGCTCATTGCTATTAAATAAATATTTCAATTCTTAGAGGCAATGAATTTAATAAATTGTCTACTTTTTAGTTTAAAGAAATGACTGCGCCATAAATTCTTCCGAGTAATCCCTGCCAAAAAGTCTCTCGAAAAAATCAATTGTACCTCATGAAGAATTCATCGGCGTGGCTTCGGAATTTGAAAATGAACGCTTCCTTCTTCTTGGCTGTACGCGCCGTCATTATCAGCAGCCCCTCGTTACATTCCTCTCGACGCGTTTCTCATTTGCTTCTTTCTCCCGCTGCTCCTACAGTTTCTTCTCCTGCGCTGCAGTCGATGAATAAAATATACGGCGACTCGTCTTCGACGCTGTTCTCGCGTCCCCCGTCGCATTGTTTAGCGACTTGGCTTAGGCCGGACGCTGCGTTTGCACCAGCCGTCTACACGATTTCCCGCTACGTGTTTGTCTTTCGCTCAGCGCCACTACGGGGAGGTATCCTTTGCGGCGCGCGTTCTTCTGCGGGGAATTCGCGAGGCGTAGACGCGAGGGATGACTCAAGAAATTCCGAGAAGACAAGGTCGCTGGCTACTGAAATAGGCTGTGTCACTCCCGACCTATTAGAACTTGCTCGCCGCGTGGGGAACACTTTTTTTATTTAAGTGATCCTCTCCAAACGGATATAATAACATAGAGACAACTTTTTACTTGCAAACGTAGTTTTAAAAACACTTTATGAAAATTAGATCATCTACCTAAAAAAAGTGCTAAAGAAAAAATCAAAATACCAGCAACGGTCTTGTCAGATAAGCAAGTGCATAATTTTCTATGGAGTTCTGAGTTCAGAAACTACATGGGAGAGTGCCCTAAGATCCAAGATCGATATCGCTTATCATTTTCATCTTCAGAATGGCACGATGTCTGGAGCACAATGAAAGAATGCTGCAAGGAAAAAGTATACTGTTTTATTTGAGTAAAACTTTTTAAACCAATTACATAGATAAATGTTCAAGTTAATATTACTAAAATAAAGTTTTAATAAACTCTTTTGAAAAAGACAGTCTCGATTGCCGAAAATATCTACGACACTCGATGACATTCATGAATTTATGAGAGAACCGCATTAAAAATAGCTAATACAGTGAGGAAAAATGTCCGATTGACATTTAAATGTCATTGTAACATTCGCACCGTCAGCGATCTCCCTGACAGCGACGATATCCTTCATCTCATCGTCCACAGCGAGGAGCCAATCAACCGACAATCCATGGGATCGTCCTACTCGTCTCTTTCACTCCGTCCGTCGCCATCTGCCGTAGGTGAGTCACGTGTCTATAAGGGACACTCGATTTAACCACGAGTGGTGTCTCTTGCAGGAGAAATCGGATGAAGCCCAGCGGTTGGTCCAGAGAGCCTCTCTCCCCTTTTATTTAACTCTAGCCGTCTTTATTCTCTCATGCATTTGAATCGCGAGCCACTCGAGACCCCCATCCGGTCGCCGTCTGTTATTCCTTCGTCGCGGGTTTCTTCAACGAGCCTCGTCGATTAAAAGATGCGCCTTTCCTCCCAATTTACTCGACGTCATGCTCGCCCGTGAAAAGAGACTATCGAAATTGCAAATTGCACAGCGAAGGCCTTAATGGGCGAAGGGCTCGAGTGGCTTACAAATGACTGCAAGTGACGGACGTTGCTCCTTTTCTCGGGTACTTCATTGTGCGTTTCTCTCTCGTTTTTCAATTAATACACATTGCGCTACGAACGGCTCGAGTGTTCTTTAGCACGCGATGGCTTTTGCGCAGAAAGAGGAGATGAATGAGGGAGTGTATGAGAGCTCAAAGGAGGCATTTGTCCGTGAATGAGCGAGTCAAAATATAGACGAGCTTTTCAGACGGGCTAATTGTTGAGGAGTATTTTTATGTCGGGACAAGCTGTTGGCTTTGTCACAACGCTGATTTCTTACTGCCATTATAGATTTTGACGTATTTAAATGCTTGCTCTGCTTCCCATCTGTATAGCATTTTTTTTTAAGTAACCTCTTAAGTAAATTAAATTTTCTCTGCTGTTGAATGAGTGCCATGAATACGCGCATATACGAAATGAAAATATAATGAAATTTTCCATTATAATTATCCTTTTTATTAAAATATAAAATTTAATTCTACAAATTTCAAAATGTATACATAGTTATTAAATACTTTAAGAAAATCATGTGCTGTCTTGCATTGTTAATACTACATTCATTTAATTATTATAATGGTTTAAAGATTTATAATTTGAAAGTTTTGTAAATAAATAGTTGCAATAAAAGTTTTGTAGATGTAAAGTTAGCCTACTTTTTAGAGAAGAAAAACTCTAAGACGAATAGTTATTGTGCCTCTCCGCGACTTGTATCGTCAGCATCAGTAATGGAAAAAAGAGACGCCGCATGCAGAATCTGAATTCTTGCCTTTCGCGAAAAAATCTTCAGAATCCAATACTTTGACAGATCCTCGAAAAGGTATAAAGGTAAAATATGACCGACGGCAGAAGCCCAGGTAGAATCTAGCCTTCCCCGCGAGTGATGTAGAAGCACAGCGGCTCTAGGCAGAAAAAGCTCCTCGCGGCATCCTTACTCGGATCGAGGCCAGATCAGTGATAGCAGCAGCATTCGGGCCGAATCAATCACGTCGGCCGCTGGGCTTTTCATAGCGGCGATATCATCGCGTGACTAATGCCTGCGTATTCTTTCGCTTCCGCGCTTGCCGTTAAATTAGCATCATGAATGCGTCGCGTCCCGCAGGAAACGGGGCTACGCGCACACGTGTAATATCGTTTAATCGGGGAATCCGATGCGCGGCTCGAATCCGGTTTCGCGAATGCCGCGAAAGCGGATGCCGCCAAACGCCAGGCAAAAAGCAGTTAATTGCCGGATTGACGCGAGACGCGCTTCGACTTCACACGGAGCCAAGTGCTACATTAATCTTTCCGTTTTGATTCATGGCGCAGGCGGCGGGAAGCTGGAGGAAGAAAGGGACTTCCTGCGCGGCAATTATATATGAGAGTCGCGCGTAAAAATAAAGCGCGAAACGGCGCTAACGATCCGCCGGGGCCCGCGGGGAATTTGTCTTCCCCGGGGCTGCGCAGTTTGACACCCGATGCTCCCTCCCGACGCTGATGGCGCCGCGCTGCAAGCGGCCGCCGCTTTTTCTCGCAGCTCCGTGCCGCCATTATGAATCGTCTTATTTCGGTGTAATGATGTCAGTCAAAATTTTGAATGACTCCGCCTGCTGAAAAGGCGCAGCTCGGAGGCTCTTTTTGCTTTTATTTACACCCACGACGACGCGCTAGATTTTTTTTAGAATCCAGTGAATAAGCACTCTTTTACTATGTCACTATATGAAAGAGTAGACAAAATGCATATCCTTCTTTTTTTTAAAACCATTAAATATATAAAATGAATGGAGAAATAAAATTAGTAAATAAGAGTATTTTAATTTTCTAAAATAAATCCTTATTTTACGTGTCGAGAAAAGAAGATTAAAAAAGTAAGAAATTAAATGCAGAAGGTAGCGCAGTAATGCTATTCACAAATCAAGCATGAAACGATCGAGGCTGATGTCTTTCATCTCAAGTACAAAGATTCCGCGGGACTTAAGAAATTATTATTTTAATTGCCGAGCGTTCGCGGAGCCACGACTATTCTCCGTTAGTCCGTTCCTCGGAGTTCCTTTAGAGTTTGCGTGCGCGGCCGCCTCTTCATTTAGCGCTCTTGGCTTTAATTAATTTTCATGCGGGGAAGCTTGACGTTTTTCTCGGTTTTCGTTTTGCCTATTTTTTTCGCTCTCGTCGCCCCGTCGACGTCGTCGGTTAAAATATTTTCTCCGCCGGAAAGAGCGAGGGGCGGCTCGACTCTAAAGAGTGCAAAAAAGCCGAGGTCAGAGTTCAGTCTTTGCGCCGGCTTTTTTCTACTTACACGCTGCGAACTTTGCCGCTCGTATCGTGGAAAATCCGTCAGTGTGCAGCGATGCATCGGTACTTTTCCGTCGCGCGAAACGCGTTTGGCATGCCAAGTCCGTGACGGGATTAACGAGTTTTAGTTGTTCCCTTTGCTGCCTGCTCTCCTTTTTGACGATTACGTTCTCAAATGTGCTTTAATAAACACTCTGAATTTTCTTGGTTAAATCAAAGAAATGAAATGTCTAATTAGAAGCGGGTTTCGCTGAATTTCTGAAAGGATAAAAATGAACTTTAAAGCGACAGAAAATCAAGTTTCATTCAGCCAAGTTCACTTCCTCGTTTTTAGATAAAAATGTTGATGCAAATCAAAATTAACGCGTACATCATTAGGAATTTAAATTCACTAATTAATGAGCAGTGTAAAGATTTTTTCTGCTAAATTACTTTGATTTATAGGCAGAAAATGAAAAGCGAGTCCTTGTAGTCGAAAGTTCCTTAACCAGAGAATTAGCGTAATGTCCCAGCATTTACGTCGGCGCATAGCCTCAACTTCCCGGGTAATTGTCAGCTCGTCATAGTCGACAGCATCGTCTGCCGCGCACACAGACGACAATAGACACGCGAACGCCGGCATTGTTGACTTATCCGAGCGCACTCACCTGATATTATTGCTGCCGAAGCGCACCGCTTACGACGGAGCTGATGGATGGATGTGAAATAATGGCGCGGAGATGAGAGGAATTGCGTTAATGGACTCAAGAGCTTCGGGCTGCAGGTGTAGGAGCGATGATATCGCCACTGGATTCTGCGCCTTTTTTGCCGCCTCGAGATCTCGCACTTGTGCAGCTGCGAAATTTATTATTCGGCCGCTTCTTTTGAATATCGCGCCGTGATGAATCGCTTTGTTTATATCGCGATTTACGGCAGACACTTTTTAACGAGGCTGAGGGATTTGAGGCTGTCAAAGTCGAGAGCGAGATAAAGCTTCTTTTTAATAATGAAACTGAACAGTGATTTAGTTATTTTATAAAGCAATAAATCACGCTCCAAGCGGGGGCGATCAAGAGTCGAATTAATTAAATCAGTTAAAAGTTGTGCACCAAAGAATGATATTTTATGCGAATTAAATTATCCTGCATGTTATTTTGAAGCGTTAGGATGACAGTATTATTATAAAAATAGCTCTTCAGTGCAGTAATTAATACAACGACAATACAGATCGTACATCAACGTCAAACTAAACTAATTAATGCGCATTTTCTATTACAATACATCAGTCAAAAAGTCGGGTGTATCCACTTAAAATTCATTCGGTTGAAAAGAAAATGACTCCCCTATCAAGCGAGTTAATTTAAGTTCGTAGCCAGGCTGGGCGTCGCAGTAAAAACGCTCTCTAACCGAGGAAGCAAGTAAAGGCGAGGAGTAAAAAAGGGCAGGATAGAGGGAAGAAAGAAGAAAGTCCCGGGGAGAAGGAAAAGATATGACAAGCTCGGTAAAAACTCATCAAAAAGCGCGTCGAAACGCCTGAGGAAGCGGCCTTAAAAGCATAATGCGAGTAATCAGGCGGCAAGCATCGGAAGCATAAAACCGTCTTCCATCTCCTAACAAGCCTGGCGCGCGACGTCACCGCACAACGCTATACAACAAAGTCGCTGCCTCGAAAAGTTTCGCCCGCGGAGAGAAAAGAAGCGCTGCTAATTTGGCACTGTCAGCGATGCCACTTGTCATTCTAATGGCCAAAGAAACGGGCCGCGATTTTAATGACTGCTGGGGCTACCCGCTACCGTTTTCACTTTCTTTCTCCCCTCTCCTCCCCTTCTGTCTCTCTTTAATTTGCCGGGGAGACACGGTCCTTTGGGCTTTATCGTCTGTGGCGCGTCTCTTCCTCCTCTCTCCTCCTTCGAGTCCGCGACTCTTGGCTTCCTTTTTTTCCTCTCTCTCTCTCTCTCTATCTTTGTAGCTGTCTTTTTCTTGCGTTTGCGCAAAAGGGCCAAGCCGAGCGTAAAGGGAGGATGCAGCTCCGTTATTTTACTTTGTCGACGTACGCGCAATTGCCGTGTAATGCGCTAGTCTCAATAGATTTTTCAGTCTTTTCGAAGGAAAGCTTTTATCGGGTTTAGCAAATATTCAAGAGAGATTGAAAAAAATTTTAGCTACTTCTTTTAGTAATGACGTAAAAAGTAGGTTAAGGTAGAACTATTAGAATAAAGTTTTTGAAAATAAACTAGTCGCTGGTAAAAATAACTAAAATCGAAAGAGTCTTTCCGAGTGAAAAAGTTTCTTTTGATTCCGTCGGTGCGGGCATATTTTCGGGAAAAATCGACAGAACGGCGGCGAGCGCTTTGCAGCACAGAGGGAAATTCGCGAGGCAGCAAGCGCGAAAGAGAGGGACGAAATTGAAATTTAAATGATCCGGAGGCTGGACGCGACGGGCACCGCGCTCGTTGCCCCTCTCCCTCTCTATCGTTTTGATCTACGGCTTTTTAAATGCATTCGCTTCCCATCCCCCGCTCTGCGCGCGGCGACACGATTCGAAAAAGGCCGATCTTCCTGGATTGGGCTTCCGTATATCGCGGCAAGTGATTTTCTCCGCCCCGTTTTCTACCCCTTTTTTCGTCAGCTCGAAAGCGGAAATTTCAAAATAATAGCCGTCGACTCGCTTTTTTTCAGATTTATGTTGATTCCTCTATTTCGGCGGGCTTGAATTTTAAAGCTGATGTACTTTTCAGCTTAAATCGAACCTCCGAAATTGAATCGCTAGATTTTCAAGCTTTCAAAAAAATGCTAAAATAATGCAAGTGAAATGAATTTATCACGGTTTTAAAATTCAAATTCATATTCGAATGACTGGAAATAACAATTGGTGTTTGATGCGTCGACGCTAACAATTACTGTGTATTAAAACCTGTCAAGGAAGAAATCCACTTTGAATATCGAATAAACCTGCACGAGTTTCGCTAATCGTATTTAATCAGTTGAAAGCTTTTCACAAATATAACTTACCGGTATCATCGGGCAAATAGCAGGAAATAATCTGCAGCTTTATCCAATGATGTTTTTAGTTCGCTATAAATAAAGGAATGAGGATCGGGAATGGAAAAAGTTCATATGACAGGTGGCAACATCGGAAAAGGGGCAGGACGAAAAAATCAATAACACGCATAGCGTTTGGATTCACTAAAAGTTTATTTTGTCCCTCGGACATGAATTCTGATGTGTGTGAGTGTGTACAGTATCGATACTTCATCTATATCATATATCTGTATATATTTATATCTCGCTCGCAAATTTTATATATATGTATAGTTTTTTCGTTACAATCTTTTTCGTTACATACCTTTTCGCTCGATCCTGTCTCTCGTTCTCTCTCACTCAGTCGCTCTATTTTTATAGCATACAAAGTGGATACAGGCACACAAATATCAAATATGCATCATGTCGTTTATAACGAAGCTCATTGGCTCGCTGCATACGAGCTGTTCTGTTTCGCTTGCTTATCGATCAATAACGTTTAATTACATTCATTGTTTCGCTCGTGAGTAGTCTGTGTATTTTTAATGTGTGTCCTTTAGCGTTGTTTATCGATTGGTACCCATCGCAATCGTACATTTAAAATCCGAGGTTTACATATACAAGTATAATAGAATATATGTATTTATAATATGCGCTTATGCAAAAATTATGTTACAGTTATGTACAGAAAAAAGCTCCGTCCTGCTTGGCCGCACGCGCGCCTTTATTATTCATTCCTCCTCTTCCTTTCTCGCTCACACACAGACACACACATATATTTATATACACGCAAACGCGCGCATGTAGGCTCCTATTTATAAATTACAAGTGTCCTATGTACATCGAGGAGAATTAATGCGCAAGCTCTCTCGTGCAAAAGCGCGCCCGACGATAATCCAGCGCGATAAATCGGCCAAGTACGCACACGAGAAAGGGGGAGAGAGAGAACTTTGCTCTCTAATCTCCTTCCATCCTCTGCGCTCCTCTGCGAAAACAATCAAGACGAGTCCTCGCTGAATTCCGATTCGTATTCTTCAACGTGCGACTTGTACACTTGGCAGAGGAAGTTCTACATTTTTTCGTACCTTTGCAACGTACGAGAATAATACTTGAAAGATAGCTTTTCGTCGAAGCACGCACGGACAAGTAAAATTTACAGAAAAAATCAGCTCCTTAGACTAAAACAGTCCATAAAACAGTCGAAAAGGCGAGTACAAAAAGAAAGTCGGGGAAAAGGAAGGCCAGTAGAATCTCGAGCGGACGCAACCTTATCGTTCCGAGGCATGTCCGGCGATTCCTTTTTCCAGACGGTCCGCAAGCAGAATATTATTCTGCTCGAGAGGCGAGCGTTATTATCGTGTAAAATGAGATTTCGCTCGGCGCTTGATTTTACGGAACAAAAGGGACTAATAAAGCATCCACGATTCCTTGCTGTAAAGTATATGTGAAAGAGGCAGCTTTCGTACTCGTGCGCACGCCTTCGCGCAACGCATCCTGACAAGACTTTTAATGAAGATAAATACGTAAGCGCTCTATCCGCCCGATTGTTTTAGCCGCTTTCTTTCCAGCTAATTTCGGCTATTTATAGCGGAGCGGCAGCGATGAATCAGCGCTAAATTTATTAGTCCCAGAGTCATTTAGCGAATACCGATGGCTCTAGTTACTTTCGAGAGATGTTTTAATCGGAAAGTCTTGCCAGGGGCGGGCGCACAATCGACCGATGATCACGCAAAATGTTCGGTGCAGGCAATTTGCGCTATGCGCCTTGAATTATTGCCGACGTGCGTACGTGCCCGCGTGGCTCTTCGCGACAAAAATTTCACGGCAAAGGTACTGGCTTTTTCCTCCTTGCTGAGCTTATTGCGGAATTATTGTGGTTAAAGTCGACAAAGGCAGATAATAGGATTCGTTATCGGTACGTCGCTCTGTGTGTACGTTTATTTACAGTGGCAGCTCGCGGCAGCCAACTCTTTCGCTCGATCGTTTTTCCCCCCGCCCCGACCCAAGTCGTGTGATGCTCAAAAGTTCAAAGGCATTCCTTTATCCTTGCGAAATTTTCATTATAATTCCAGCGAAAACTTTTTCAACTCTTGTTTTTGCCACTTTTTCTTCCAAAGGAATGCCTGCCTGCTGGATTTCGGGGCGGTATCGTGTTACTGACGTTTGCTCTATCAAGAGTGAGCTTTTGAAAATGATTTTTAAAACATATCGGTTTGCAGAAAAAACGAACGAGTGATCGATTCGTCAAAGCGAATACATTCTAATAGTCATACAAAAGCCCGGCAGTTATATCGTTTTATATATATAATATTATGTATACATGGTTCGTTTTACATATGCAATATCGATTATTAAAAATCTAGTCAATAGTGTCTAATATATATTTTTATATAATTTTCCAGTCGTTGTAGAAGATTGATAATTTTCTATATAGGCGAGTTTCGCCTCAAGCAAAAATAAGAAGCATCGATTACCTTAAAAATTGATGAAACCGTTAACTGCGCTAAAAACGAAACGAAATAATGTTTAAAGTAATCAATGCTGCTTATCCGTAACCCTAGCTAAAAACTATCCAATAATGAACAGGTTAAACTTTTCGATCATCAAGAAGTCTCGAGTAAAAAGAATCCACGAAAAATTCTGAGCAACGATAGAATGTAACTCGTGCCACGATTTTTTAGCTCAATCTCTTTTTTTCTATATATCACAATGTGGTAGGGTTTCCTGCGCTTTGCTGTCTCAGCTATATTATTGTTGCCTCATCCCTGTATTGTCGATTTTTCTTATACTCCTTACTCCTTCTCTTTTTTTTATACTCTTCCCACAGCTCATTACTCATATCTTTTAAATTATACATAAAACGTACTCCCTTTCGTTATAGAAGTTTTGCGATCTTAGCAGTTCCCGTTTCCTCGTTGCAAGAAGGCGACGTTGGTAGAGTTTTTCTTAATCGATTTTAGAGAAATAGAATTGTGTATGCGACGGGGGTAGGAGAAAATCGTCGAAAGATCGCGTAGCCAAATCACGAAAATATGATTTTTTTTTGCAGGCATTTTATTTCTATATATTTACAAGAATTCTAAAGTCTAAAAACACTAGCAAACGTATCAAATGCGCGCGTGTCCGAAAACTTTCCGTTATTAATTTAAGGGATCGGCGAGTTCCTCCTCCTATTTGCTATATATACTGTATATTATTAGGGACATGTGTCAAAAGCAATTTTCGAAAGATTTCATTGAGAATAAATAGAAACGAATGCAAGAATTTAGTCACAATCATTGGAAAGGGAATAGTGAGGAAGAAAATTCGATATCCACTTTTTTCACATGTCTGCCTTTATATATATCTTAGCCTTAATGATTACACTTACACTTCCTACTTAAATTAAAAAAAAAAAAAAATAAAACACTTCTTAACATCAATGCTACATCAGGCAATAAATAAATATACACATCGCGTGGAACTGAATAATCTTCAATGTTTTTTTTTCGTTCGACGAGTCAGTCTTGTATAAATGTCATTTTTTTTAACACATATAATCGTCGATCGTATCCCGTGGTTTGCCGACGCTATTACCATTTTTCCCCTGGCATGGAATCGAGATACATATCGTGCGAATGTACAGATGCAGCTTTCGTTCCATAATCAGCGATTATGTGCCGTCTCCCTTTTAGTGACTTAGAAAAAACAGCGCAACTCCATATGTACAAGAATCGCTTCTACTGCATGTTGCAACAACTTAAGCGCTCCCTTATTAGTCGATTCAGTAGGTAGGAATGAAAAACAAATCGTTATTGCTTAGCAGAATGACTGGAATAGTTGACAGAGTGATTAAGCACGCTTTTCGTTATGGAAATTCGATCTAATCAAAGCGAAAGTAGTAAAGTGCCGATCGCAAAGTTAGAGATTCAGGGGGAAAAGGGAAAGCCGACGCGGCGAAATTTTTTGAATGAACTGATATGCCAATTGTTCCAACTATCACCATCGCGATTATCGAAAATTGTACCCAAGGTTTGTTAGGTTCGCAGTGCTTCTCCGCTCTCTCGAGAGGTTGCTTTAAAGTAGCGAGGAAAAATGCATTCTCAAATGACGTTTTTTTGCATTTTACTATGTCTAATTGTTTAAAGAAATCTGAAGGTCTTTTCGAAAAACGGGAGCAAGTAAAAAGGAGAGGTTTGAAAGTAAAACGGGCGCAGTTCCTCTTAAGTAAAACGCACCTCTCGGGAGCAGAGCGTTCGGCAGCCCCTCTACAGCATGTCGCCGTAGGTGCTGACGTAGGCGCGCGTGTAGAGAAGCGTGGAGGCGGAGGAGGTCGTCATCGTCCTCCTGGGCCATCGATTGTTCCGTCGCTGCTGCTGGCTGCTCTGCGGCTCGTCTCATGCGTACCGGTGCAGCGAGTGGTCGCGGCGCTTGCCGCCGACGATGCGACCGCTGCCGCGGCCCTCGCAGATCAGCTCCGGGCTCGGCGGGCTCGAGTACGTCAGGTTGTTGGCGCCCGCGCGGGACGGCGGCGCGCTCATCGGGGGCGGCGGCGGCGGGAAGAAGCTCTGCAAGCACGCCTTTGCGTTCGGCGGAAACAAATCCTGAGTTTCGGTTATTTTTTCCTTCGGCTTTCGCTTATCGGTCAAATTTTAGGCGCGAAAGCTCAACTTATTTGAAGGTGCGTTTAATTTCGTGCGGCTAATAGTTACCTTTGCGCTGCCCCTGGATGACTTGGAGAATATGCTGTCCTGATCGCTGCTCGCACTGGGCACTGGCATCGGTACTGCGTAATCGTACGTGGCATCTGGAAAATAAAGAAAAGAAAATTTGAATTTTATTGAATTTAGGCTCCCTGCAGGCATAATTTCGAAAGAAAAGGCAGAGAAAAGGCTCACCGGACTGCTCGACGCTGTCGTGAAGATCCTTGTTGTCGATAACGACGGTGCTGTATCCGTAATAGGCGGCGTGCGCGGGCTCCCGGTACTTGCCGCTGCCGGACTCGTGGAAGGGCTCCTGGTAGTCGTCGAGGCGCACGTCGCCGAGCAGCCGGTCGTTGAGCTCGCGCGGCAGCGTCGTCAGCTTGGCGCCTGCGTACCGGTCGTCCAGCTCCTCGACGCGGTACGTCATGAGCGAGGGGTCCTTCTCGGCCGTGCCGTAGGCCGACTCGTTCGCCAGGTGCTGGTGGGCCCCCGGCGGCAGGGTGGATTTTGTGCCCAGCTGGCTGGGGAAGTTCTTGCGCTGCCGGTGGTGGGAGACGATCAGGAAGATCGCCACCGCCAGCAGGAGGATCACCGCCGTCAGCACGCCGATTATCACCGCCATGTACGTCGGGTCGTCCTGCTTCGCCGAAATCGGGATCTCCGCGTGCTGGTGGGGAGTGTTGTGCAGAGAATTGCGGTTGCGCATCGGGGGGGCTTCCGTTGACGGAGCTATCTCTGGGGTGAAGTTGCCGTGGGCTATGTCTGAAAAATTAAAGGATAAAGGGGATCGGGATTAGCATAATTTCATATTCAAATTTCGTAATTGAAAGGGCAAGTTATCGCTTCGCCGCAAATGCGGTTATACAATCTGCGACGGGACAACTCGTGCTTTTGAGCACGCATGTTGTTCGGAAATAAAAATCACATTCGTCATTTGTTTATTAAATGTCAAAATAATGCACAATAGTATTTGTAGATAGAGAAATAGTTCGCGCTCACGAGTCGTGGAAAATATGAAGAATGTAACATTTAGCAGTCCATTGTGCTAGAAGCACATCCATATATGTATGCGCTGCCGGCGTACCAGTCGGCTGTAGAAACTCACCCGAGTCGAAGGTAATCTCGCTGATCATGATCCATCGGGCGGCGAAGCCGAAGCGCAGCTTCACGAACTTGCCGATGCGATGGTGCAGCTTTATCGTGATGTTGCGCGAGTACTCGAAGACTTTGTCCTCGGGAGTGTCGTAGACGATCGGATCGCCGGTGTAGTACTTGCCGCCGATGCTGAACAGTATGCTCACCTCGGAGAAGACCTGCAAAAGACAATGGGGAAAAGAGGCAAGCGAAACAATCGCCGTTAGTTTTTCTCGCAGCGGATCGGCCGAGCTGAATTCTCCGGGAATACGAGAGAATTCGAAATTGGGATGTCGCTGCGGCTTTCTTAGATTTTAATCGGCAAATTTGTAGCGATCTTATCGGCCGACTCAATCGATATCTTATTTCAGATGTATTTCAGTTCATTGTTTTATACCGCAATGTCGTAATTCTGCTGAAAATTTATAGCCTTCCGTAATAAATATTTTTATTTCCACTGCGACATCCATTTCTATTTATTAAAGTATTGGCTTACAAACTAATCAATCGCAATAGCTCGATTTAATTACGCGTAAATTTGAATATAAACTTGGTCGATAAATATCAATAAAGCTGCATTATGCCAAGGTAGCAATTGAATTTAGCGAAATATCCAGCCGCATGCCAATCCATTATCACCTCTGGCAATTCCTGCACGGCAGCCCGCGACATTCACGCGCACAACGCGCCACGAATATAATTCGAGCTGAGGAGGAGGGTCTTTTGCTTGGAATACGACGTGCGTGCCTCCGCCTTTCGGTGGCTTTATGCATTTTCATAAATTTGTCACTTGTAAAAATTGTTGCCTTAAAATTATTCCTCTCTAATTCTAGATGCACAGCTGCAGAATGCATTTAAGAAAAGATTGTCATTAAATGCATTCTAAATAGAGCTCGGGAATCTCGGCGTTAAATATTACTGATGGAGGTAGCGAGATGCAGCAGTAGCATCCGAGACCGTGAGCAAGGAGCAGCAGCGGTTATCTCCGTCTACTTTGGCTTTCCCCGAACGGCACTCGACGCCGGAGAAGAGTTAGGCTTCGGGTAAGGTTAAGCGAGAGGCAAGTACTCTCGTCGTTTCAGAACGATTCCGAGCTCCTGATTAGGAGGAGTACAATGGCTCTGACAGGCTCGATAATGGTACACTGCATCGCTACATCTCTCGAGGCTTTCGCGTGCGCACACACACGCGCGCACGCGCGCGGGAGGAAACCAGCCGCGATAGTAATGGAATGCTAAATCGCCTAGGCGGATCGTCATTGTCGCGCAGGTACGGAGCGTAGGTGTGTGTGCATTTGCCACGTCGTCGACCTTCCGTTCCTTAGCACTGCGTACTCCTTTGCGCGGATGAAGATAGACGAGGTGCCGAGCCGCTCGTTGGAAAACTTGCTGCGGGCGATAACGCAGATAAAGTGTGAATTTCTCGGCTCAAACTTTCCGAATAACTTGTGCTATTTGATGCATGCTTCGGTTTACGCATAATCCCTTTTTCTACTCTTTCGAGTTTTAGCTTGGAACACGGATGGCAGCTCCTCCTCGATTGATTAAGTATCGATAAAAGCAATAGCCGCTTGGAAAGGAAGCTGCTTAGAAGAGAAAGACCGCTCTCGCTGCGAGATTACAAAGCCGAGATTATCCTGAAGCAGCTCTCGGGCGTATATGGATTTTCGACACGCCCGTATGTATATGAGAGCGAGACGGGGAGAGAGATTCTCGAAACTCCTCGCGAGCCTCGGCATATAGGAGCGCGCGCGTACGTATAGTTGGAATGCTTTGAAGTGCTGTCTTGCAGCGCAAGACGTGTCCTATCCCGCTTGTTAATAGAAGGGGTTGCCGCCGCCGCCGCCGCCGCGGTCTATTGTATTTGAATACGCGGCGTATCTCCACCTACCGGTAGTAGCTTCAGCCAGATTTCCCCGACGGCGCTTCAGTCAATCGCTTTGCTGCTTACTTTCTCCGCACGCGAGTTTCTTCGGGCTTATTTGACGATCCGCCACGGAATTATGCGCGTTAAATTTTAAATTTCAATTCCCTTATCTGCCTGCGCGCTCCAAACCTGGAGTTTTTGCAACTTGTTCTCGGGATCTGAATTACTTGCTCAATTTTTTATGCACTGCTCTTTTTCATCTCCTCGCTTCAGCCCTTTTACGCTTTTATATCGGTCATTGAATTCAAGATACGAAAAAACTAGAGATTTCGTCGCTCCGAAAGCAGTCCCTTTGTGCAAAGAATGCGAGAACAACCTTATTGGTTTTTCGAGAATGGAACATTTTTCTGGCTGCTTGCTTCTCCCGCGCTGAATTTTTCAGCTCCGCATATCTTCTATTTACTTTGGCCCGCTTTATCTACATCCATCTCTATCGCTCTTCCTCTCCTTCGCCGTTCTTCCCTCGCGCTTGAACCTGCAACCTCGCGCCATAGAATTGTCGAGCCGGGTAATGAGGCGCTCGATTCAAATAAATCTTGATACGGCGATAGGGCGGATAAGTGAGAAGGAGAGGGAGCGAGTATACGGCGGGACGGATCGCTCCGAGTCTTTCGCAGACCATTATAAAATCCGAGCGAAGAATAACGCTGCCGCTGGAAAATTCTCGCCGAGGGAAAACTCCGGAGGAGAGGAGGTACAACTGGGCTCTTTCTGCTATTTTTCTTTTCTCTCTCTCTCTCTCCGGGCAATTTTGCCAGAGTTCCTCCCGCGCACGCAAATGGCTACGGTGTCGTTGTAACGCACTCTGCCATTCTCTCGGGCAGCGCCTTTGACTCTCTCTTCCGCAGAAACTGGATTTTCATATATACTTTCTGCCTCTTCCTTTTTTCCTCGCGGCTACGGATTAAAGGGCAGCGATGTGCGCCGGCGTCGCCAGGAGCCGCGAGCCCGGAGCTTCCTCCTCTCTCCATTTCATTTTCACGAGAGCGACTCTGGGCTGCGGGGCTTTCCAATTTCCTCTTCCGTCTGCCTGCCCGCCTCGCCTAACTACTGCCGCGAGTTTGCGCGAATGGGAAGGGAGAAAGAAGTACAGCCGAGTTCATCATTTTTACCTCCTCTTCTCCTCTCCTCTTTTCTTCGCATTTCGCCAAGGTAAACGCTCTTACGACGCGCCTTGGGCGATTTTCATCTCGGCTAATCGAACTTTTTTACCGGTTTAATATCTCGGCCCGCGGATTCATATTACAACAAGAAACAGCTTGTATTGTCGTGCTCTGAATTCTATAAGCCCTTTTAATGAACTGCCGTGCGAATGTGACCGAGTATTGTGCCTTTCGGACAGCGCATCATTAGTAATTAATACATCCCTCGTGTCGAAAGCGGAATAGGTCGGTTATTATCTTACTTCGCGGACAATGGGATTAATTACCCCCACTTAGATAATGCGCGAGAGGATTTATGTCTTTCGATGCGTTGTTAAGCTCTCAATTGTGGCTGACAAAAGTGGTTGACGTTTACGCTTTTACGAAAGCTCTAATTCTTTGTCTAATTGGGCTTGTAATTATACGAATAAAGTTGCATTAGGATTGATTAGTTTGTCATGGACGTA
Source organism: Ormyrus labotus (assembly GCA_035582975.1). Taxonomy (NCBI): domain Eukaryota; kingdom Metazoa; phylum Arthropoda; class Insecta; order Hymenoptera; family Ormyridae; genus Ormyrus; species Ormyrus labotus. The sequence continues at coordinate 25,549,992 of JAWWEO010000001.1, read as the reverse complement.
GCGAAATAATTGAATAGCATTAGAGAGGATCTTACCTGGACGTCCTTGGTGAACTGGTTGTTGCAGTAAATGTGGACCGCGGAGAACTCCCTGACGTGATCGAACTCGAACTTGATCTCGAGGGGCTGCCTGTCCCTGGTGTCGTTGCGCCATCCGACCCAGCCCTGCTCCTTGCTGGAGTCGTAGTAGCTCATCTTGAAGTTGTCGGGTCCGGTTCGGCCGTCGGTCAACTGGCCGAGGCCGCGGCGCAGCTCGTCGCTCCAGTGGCCGTCGTAGGCGGCGTCGAAGAACTCCCAGTTGCCGCGCTTGTCGCCCTGCGGCATCGAGTACGAGACGATGCCGTCGTTCCACGGGCAGCCGTAGACCTCGACGCGCATGCAGACCGTGCGCCGGTAGAAGCTGTACGGGAAGATGCGGACCTTGCTCGCCCAGAACGGCGGCTCGAGAACGTGCTTCGCCTCCAGGTACGTGTTGCTGTTGCCCTGGATCACCTGCGTCAATCGTTCATCCTAACGTTAGAGCTCTTTTTCTCTAGACATTATCTCATCTTATTATCTCATCGCGAGCCAACCTTTTCTATTTATTCGTTAATTGATTTTATTAAAAAGCGATTTAAAATAGTTGAAATATAACACGTAAATGGCCTCCGATAAAGTCGAGCCGACTGCAATTTAATGCTCGAATTAACGCAGCTGCAAGTCACACATGCTCTTGCCTTAATTAATTCCGAAACTATCTCTCCAAAGCAATTATATAACTCGAGTGAAAAACTCGGGATTAGATAACGAAATGCAGTCGGTGCACTTTCCCAGTCTGCAGCATTTAAATAGCCATTTCTTCGCTCGCGTATCAATTTCAGTGATTTGCAGCAGTAATCGCAGGCGGTGGCGGCGGCGGCACCTGCTAGTCTGCTCCTCCGGCGCCGCGCTGAATCTGACAATGACGTTGTCGAGAGGACAGCCGGTCATTTCAGACGCGAAAACATACGTCGCGCCTCCGTTATTAGCGAGAGCATCGTGGGAGATGTCTATGAATGATTTATGAGTTCGCGCTGCGACGCGACGACACGTGTTTCAATTTGACCGCCGTCGATTCGGCGTTACGTGCCTTTCTTGGCTAAGGCACGCGACTTCATTTGTCACAAGTTTTTCGTGCTGCCTCTTTCCGGCAGACCGAAATTCGCTTCTAATTAATTCCTGCCTCTTTAATTAGACGTATTGTAACTGAATGAAGTTACAAAATCAAGTTTACATAATATCTTTTTTCAAACTAGAATTTAGCTTACGAATTCAATGATTAAGTTATAATTCAGGTCAATAAATAATTTCGCCAGAATAATAGAGTATGTAAGTGTATGTTAGAAAATAATTACATTTTATACAGAAGGAATTTATTATTGGTCAATAATTGATAACTATAACATTTAATGAATGAATATTGATAAATTTGATAGTGTCTAAAATATTAGGATTATCATAGCTTTTTGCTTAATTGTATTCAGGAAGCAAACGTCAAAAGAAAAGTACCTCAACCGCTGAGGCTATAATGAAATATTTTCTTTCGCCACGCTCGTATTATTCAAATATGATGGATCATTCTTATATCAAATTCATAGCAATACATCAAAAATATATGCTTGGTATAGGAATCTGACAAGTTTCGTGCAGTTGTTTACTGTTTCGTTATTCGATTTTAAGAGTGATGTGCATGAAAATTGAATGGAGCGTTTTAGAAGGGGAATTTTTCGGGCTGTCATACACGCATAAAGAAAATCGTTGTGTGGCGTTGAGGTACAGGAAGAGTAAAGGGCTTAGGCTCTTGACGCGTTTTAAAGCACTTAAAGCCGCGGTCTTAAAAGCTGACTAAGCGCTTATCGGTATCGTGAGATTTAAAAATGTCACGATGAGATTAACGCTAATTAAGACAATAAAGAGTTAGAGCGATATTTCGTGATAGAATGAATTTTTACGAAATTAACGTGTAGAGAGAAAAGTGCTTTTGACGTTCAATTGATTTATTATTACTTTTACTAACGCTAGGGATATTTTACGCGCAGGTACTAAATATTTTCTATTTTTATTTAGAGCGATCAAAAGATGGCCCTGACATTGAGGAGACGCATATAATATGGTTTCATTACTCTCGTAAATCACTTGACACCGTAAAATTTCTGAACACAATGTGGCTTAAAATTTTTATGCTGCGACATTAGCATCTGCAATTTGAATTTAAATTTAGCCTACATACCCAGGATATGCATAAACGCGACCTGTTCTTGGACATAAAAATCAAAATGTCGAGAATAAATTAATAAATTTAAAGAAAAAATCAACTTTTTATGAAATTTGCGTCTGCGATTGGTCTAACGTAAATAAAAACTATAAGAAAGAAGAAAAGCAGTCTTTTTTCTACAACTCTAATTTGCCTAAAGCAGAAGCCGCGAAACTTATCAAGAAAGGAACTCGTCGGCGTAAGTAAACTATCGAGAAAAGAGAAGCGGGGAAAAAGACAAAAGCAAAAGCAGAAAGTGGATCCAGGGGGAATCGGCACGTCACGGGTTCGATCTTGGCAAAAAGTTGAGCACCCAGCTAAACTCTCTCGCAGTTCGCACCTGTCGGGAGATCACGAGAGGGAGAGAGAGAGCATCAGGAGCCGGTCACGTCCCTGTGTCTCTGGCCTGTACGTGAGAACGAGCGCTGTGAGAGCACACATCGCGGCTCGTTTTCTCTCTCTAGTGGTTCCGCGGAACTCGTAAGTGGAAAATAAGGAGAGTCTTTGTTCTCCCTCGCAAGAGAGAAAGAGAGAGAGAAAGAGAGGACGTTGGCTGGATGTGTGGAGCCGAGAATCGCTGCGCGCTCCGATGCTGCGGAGCGATAGGGGACCGACGCGCCGCGGTCTTTTCTCCGTCCCTCGCGGGATGTACTTTTCTCGCTCTTGATCTCCCCCGCTGCTCTGCGACCCGATGGATAGAGCAGCTCAGCTCCCTTTTCCTACGTTATTTAAACTGCTTGTTAGATAAATTAACCGCTTTTCTAGCAGAAAACTAACTAAAATAAAATCATGCGTATAATGTAAATCGGCTTGAGAATAAAAGTTGCTGAAAAATCTAGGGATTATCACAAAAAAGTAATAATTTATGAGAACCGCTCGAAACCGATCAGTCAGTAGAATGCAAAGCAGTCAAAAAGGAAGCTTCGCGGTGGCCCGTCCACTGAAGAAAATGTGTCTCGCATTCAGAAAAAAGTCACGACTTGGCCTCCTTCAGCCGACGATATACGAGCCAAAGTGCCGAGTGCGGAGCCTCGGACGTAGAGGGAGAAAAATGCGCCGTCATCAAGCCAAGTGCTTCCACGTCGTCGACGTCGAGGTAGACTCGTTGTCGCCGATTCTCCCGTCTCTGTGTGTACGCCTCTGTCTGGAAGAGTAACTCGCGGGAATATAACGGCGATGCTTTATTAGCAATTCCCGAAGGCTGCAGAGAGAAAAAAAAAGAGCGCCTGCCAGGCAGGCGGCAGCTACTACTCGTTCATTTCGAGAGGAGGCTTAAACATCAGGTGAACCGCGAGTCGAGGGCGTTACGCTATACCTGCCCGGGTAAGTAGGTGCTTTCGGCGAAGAGCGGACGAGGGGGAGGAGGAGGATAGATGTATGCGATTTGCGAGGAGCTCTCAGCTATCGCGTCGAAGCTAAAGTTGAGCGGAGAGAGGAGGAGGGGAAGACGTATGCATGTGGGGCAAGTACGGGCACGGGGAGGATGCATTATGCACCCGGGGAAGTCATGATTTGCCGGCCGGCGCGAACTCGATAGCAACGACACTGTATCTCGCTAGAATCCTTCGATTTATTTTAAAACTGAGTTAACTCCGAAGCTCGTTATACTGACATTACTGCGAACGATGAAAGTAACTGTTGTTCTCGCGTATTGATTCACTTGCATAACGGTAGAGCTACAATGAAGGCGCGGTTTATTGAAAAATCATACGGCTTTTTGTGCAGTCAATAAGTTTTTAATATCGGGACGAGAATAACACGCCTTATTTATACAGCTCATTCAAAGTCCTGTTGATTATTTTCTTTTCTCCAGTGATCGATGAATCCACGTACCGTTGCTTCGGTTTATTTTAGGAATACAAAGAGCTTATATTACATTAAAATCACGGGAAATTGAAAATACACAACGTGAATTGCTATCGATCCTCGATAGAAAATCACTGGCGCTCGAAAGTAGAGGATCGCCGTAGCTGGTAATAACGAGAAAATAGAGGTGCACCGTGTGCGAACTATATGCAGCGCATAATAAAAAAGGGAGAAAAAGTACGATAAGAGTGGGCAGCGAAAAGAAGCGATAATGATACGCGAGCGTAAGACGGAAGTAAGAATGACGGCTTTCTTATTTATGGCGTGTGTGCGGTTTCTGCGCACTTGCTTCTCTCCTCTCGTTCCCTTTTTTTCCGGAAGGCCACGTCGCTCTGCTCGTGAAAAATCGTCGGTGAGTTGCGGTTTACGAAACGCGAGAGTTTAGACAATGTTATTTACGGAGGCGAATGATTAATATTCCGGCTCGATTCCTGCGATGTAATTTTCGAATGCGTATGTTTTTACATAAATTATTGATGGCTGCTTTTGCTTCGAAGAGAGCTTCATTCAAGATTTTTCTGCAAATTTTATTTCAGTATGCTTTACCGCAGGATGATATATAAATGGCATAAAAGCTTCAGTTTTTTAATAAAAATCTTCGGTTATTCCGGTTAAATTAAAGGGAACGTGAAATACATAATACATGATAAATTTTCAATAATTTTCCCTTTATTAAGCTTAATAATTTAAAAATGAGAATTGCATTTCCAGCTTTCAGCTTCCAGATTTCCGATTTCAGCATCTGAATGAAAGTTTAATTATAAACCTTATTAAACGCATGTCATTCGCGTCAGAATACTATTGAACTCGGCCGTAAATAATCGTTCGACATTCCACCGGTCATATAATAAGCAAATTACAAAGAAGGAATATCCGGGCGGCGCGCGACGTTAAGATAAAAACAATTTGTTCGCGCGGCGAATAAATAAAATCGGAACAAGCAGGTTTAATTAGCATTATCCTTAATTCAGGTGACGGCGTGCGCGCGGCTGAAATTGTTATCGCCATTAAATGCAGATATTAACGATTAGCCATAAAATTTAGCCCGACACTTATCGACCCCGATCGAATATCGGGCTTTTATAGATCGAGCACACGTTACATCCGCTTTTTATGCTCGGGGAAAATTTCATTTAATAAGCAACGCCGAGGAAGGCCGGTAAAAACAAATAACGAGGCGGACGCTGGCCTTGCCGTGTTTTCGATCGAGCGAAAACCTCGATTGCTTAAATTATTGCGTTTATTCGTTATTCGGCATGGCAACGCGTAACGCCAAGTTTTCTGCAAGTTTCAAAGGATGAATGGAAAGTTTTATGTCGCCCGGCTGCTTGTGCTAGGAAAATCGACCTACGCAGCTTTATTTTATTGCTACTGAAACTGTGGGGGTGAATTGTGGAATTATGCCGCGTAGTCATCAGTATGGAAATTTATTTTGAATAAATTTTCCTAGTTTACGGCTCTTTGATATTCATTTTTCGAACACTTACGCGTATATCATAGGCAGATCATTTTTTAATAGGCGTCTTTTTATATTTTCCCTCTTTCTCATGGGCTATGCCAGTGTTAGATAATCGTATCAACTTTCAAATCAAAGCGTAAAAACGTTTTTACTATCCCTTTAAAAGGCTAATTTGCATCTACGTTTTAATCAATATATTTATTAAGAGTTACACTCGGGGCATAATAGAGGCCGTAAATATAAATTTTCATTTTAAGCCTTAGAAATTTGAATATACTGAGCATAATTATTTTATTACTTCATTTTAATTACAAAATTAAAACGCTCATTTTATTAACTCATTATTCATTAAGTAAAGTACGTTTCTTTCATAATTATGCGCACAATATTAAGTCTCTGTTAAAAATGAAAATAAACGTTAGCCAGGAAAAGAGATATCGCTGGTTAAAGTAAAAAATATCAAGTCCTTCAAATAATACCCTTCAACTATTATTATCAGTGTGTCAAAATAACGATAGTCACTAAAAATCTTGTCAATATTTCGAGTGAACTATCATTTCTGCAACGTAAATGAAACTTTGCTAAACTGTTTGAGCTGATTTATTCGAGGAGCACTTAGCTTCGTATGCGTAAAGCGTCGGGTAATTTACGGGCATTAGATAAGACATTCCGCTACATTTCCCCCAACAAAAGTGACCATCGATGAGCAGCAGCTTCAATTATTTTCCCTCCCTCGGCGTCCATTCATCTTTCTCGCTTTTTCATTTCGCCCATCTCTGGGAGAAAAAAGCCCGGCGGCCGTATCGCAATTAGCCATCGACCGCGCGGCGTATCGGCGACTAACGAGCGGCGCTCTCGCTTCCTCGCAGATTCCCTCTCTCTTATCGGCGAGGCGACCTGCTCCGATAATATATACGGAAAAGCCTCTCCCCATCAATAATAATCCGCCAACGCGCGACACGCAACCTGCACCTCTTTTATTTGCCACGGCGAGGTGCCGTAAATGGCTCGCGGGGGCACAAGTGGCCTTAGACGACCCATCGTTATTAGAGATGTGGCAAATTTTTGCACGCTACTATACCAAGTTCGACAAGAGACGAGAGAGTAAAATCTATCAATTGTTTATAGTTTAATCTTTAAAAGCAAACTATGTTATGTATATAGATAAAAATCTGGAGACCGTTTAGGTATTCCGTCGGAAACGTAAGAAAGAACAATTTTTCGATAAAATCCGTCAAGTTTTCAAGTACAAAAATGTTCTCGTATGAATAATTAATTTAATAGAATCGTATCTAACCCATATCAAAGTTGGAGTAGAAGCCGAAGCCAAATAACACAAACTTGTCCGCGGCGAGAAAGAGACAGGAGGGAGAGGAGAGGAGGGATTAAACCGCCTGTCTGTCTCTCTCAGTTTGTGCGTTCGCTTGCTTTCTTTCTCGCATGCCTCCCCGGAGCTCCTTTTGGAGGTCTCGGGGAGACCGGACAAGTTCAGTCGTTAGCGGAGATTAAGTCGGATAAGGCGAGTGCCTTTGTTTAATTGCGCGACAAGAATGTCATTAATGTCAAGAGGGGAGAGAAGCGAGCATCGGACTTGCGGGAAATCGACGGGACACGACGAGGTGCTGCTGCTGTTCTATTTTTGGCGCTCTCGCGTGCCTCTTTACCCAGGCTAATGCGCCTTTAAGAGGTCTTCTTATTATCGAATCGGAGGAATTCATTAAGTACGGCTGACTGAACGACTACTTAACGATTTTTTAATTGTTTCCGCGTCTACTCCAACTGCATTTCCTCTTTTTTGCTAAACTAGCAATAAACGTCGTATAAAATTTTCTTCGAAACTAATAGTACTTTAACAAATTATGAATTTCATAAAGTTACTATATTGGAAGGCAAACCAATTGAATAAATCGGTATTCTCGCCATCGTTCAATCCTAAAGTAACCACTTAGCGTTCGCTCGCGAAAAAGAAAAGTTTCGTTCAATTTAATTTCCCGACAAACATAACGACCAACTTGGGCCGTCGCTCTTGAAAGTAGGAAGCCGAAAAAAGGCAAGAATTTGTACAGCGTTCATTAAAGAGAACGCTGCCATTAATCGCGAAGTTACAATTAAATTCGCTCCTTAATTCAGATGAAATTCGCGACTCGCCATGGAATAAAAAGTGCGGTAGTCGCGCTCGGCGAAAGTAATTATAGTCGAGCCTCTCGAGTTCGGCCTCACCTATCCTCCCCAGGCAGGTCTGTTGTGTATGTAGGTGAGAGAGAAAGACAGACAGAGTTGACCCGACGCCGAGGCACGCGACGACCTTCCCTTATTTTATTGATCCGATACTCTCTCTCTCTCTCTCGCGCGCTCTCCTCGCCGAACACAAATAAGCCAAAGAGAGAGAACGACGGCGCTCCTTCCTCCTACTTTTTTCGTCGATCGTTTACATAAGAAAGTGGAGGGGCGGCTCTAAGGGCCGCGTGCGTGCGTTTTTATTATTAATTCGCGTGACAATGCTTTATTTATGGTAATGAGAGGCGGCCGCCGTTGTTGTTGGGCCTCCTTTATCGGAGAGGAAAGCTTGTATCGATGAACGTATTTTTGCGAATATCTGATATGCCACGAGGCTGCGGGTATTCGAATGTGTAATTAGTAGGAAAAAATGCCTTTCAGACCGTCTACCTTTATGGCCTCCAAGGTACTTGAGCCTTTTTCCGGATTACATTGTTGTACGGCTTTTATGCAGCCCGTTTTTAAGCCAGAAATACGTTCCTTATAACGCTCGTATTAACTAGCTAGCGCGAAAGTTGCCATAACGGAAATTAATTCTTTAATATAGTTTTCCCGCTGCGTAAGTCGTTTTAAACATAAATTCAGTCGCTTTGCCTAAAGCTATTTATTCGTAAGATCGCATTGACCGGAAAGCTGAAAGTAAGTTGACCGCAAGAAAATTTGTTTACCTTCAAGACCTGCGCTTCGCCCCTCGCCATTCTCATTTCGTGCGGCCTTTACACTCACTTTTCACATCCTCCCCCAGAGCAGCGGCGGCTCGTTTTTCATCTTTTCTTCTCGCGCGGCCCGATATTGCCCGCAGACAGTCGACGAAAAATATTTGTTCCCCGATGAAAAAGCGGGATTTTTAGTGGTCCTCGGCCGGCGCGTGCCTGTCGTCGTTTAGACTTTCCAGGAGAAATATTGTACTTGCTGCTCTGCCGTCCTCCCCCCCCGTTCCGAAAGAGGGAAACGGAGTGACATAAGAGTTCATTTTCATGCGGATGATTTTTTTATCGCGAATATACAGGCCATTACCGCGCGGGAACCTTTTTTTAGATGAATGGCTGTTTCACGGTAACAAAAAGACTGACTCTCTCGCCCCTCTCCGGAGGAGAGACGTGGACTTCAGCGAGAAAAAATATCGTTTTGGATACGGTTTTATCGCCATCATTTTGCCCGTCATTTCTTTAAAGTGTACTTTCGAGAGCGTAAAAGCGCTCGTAACGCAGACGAACGGAGCGATGTATGAAATAACATTTTTTCTAAAAGTCTTTCTGCAGAATCTTTTAAATGACATTTGATTTGATAAATAGAAAAGGTTGAGACGATCGATAAATAAAAAGGAAAAAGCACAGACCTCTTCTCCTCGAATATCCCTGTAGCGCACCCACTTTCCGAGTGCGGGCCTCCAGTACTCGAGGAGGTAGGCCTCGGCGTACTCGACGCCTTGGCCGTTGCCGAAACGACCTTGCGTACCAGTGGCCGTAATGACGTGCACTCTGCGCAGATCTATCTCGATCCACTCGTTGGTCTCGGTCGTGATTTGCGACTTGGGGCACCAGGCGCCGCTGTTGATCTCCTTGTGCAGCCTGCAACATACACACACAGACACACGTCTACAGTTTTCCTTCGCCTCCTGTGTATATCTATCGATCTCGAGCGCGATTTATGCCGCCAGATGCCCGACTGATAAGGCCAAGATTGCGCGCGCTGATTTATCGGAGCATTCAATTATGCGCCGGGCGTAAGTTATTTGCGGCTGAGAAAGCGCTGATTGCCACTCGATTCGCGAATTCGTACTGTGATTGCGTGATTAGGAGGCCTGAGTAGCGTGAGAAGTGGAAAGGGTTGGCTATACTCCGACGAAACTGCCGTATATTTCAATTTTTACCCTGTCGATTTTGCTATTCGAGGAATTTCAGTGTACGATTGTGCTTCTAGTAATTTTTACACCTGTCCCTTGTAAAAGACAGGCCGCTCAATTGATCCAAGTAAGAAATAGCGCAGACTTTGTAATCGATACTATCCTAGCCAATATTTTCAATCATTCTTACCACATCTCTGGAATAAATGTTGAAATAACTGCGGGCATTAAGTCTAGCATAAACAGCAGATCTGAAATCGCTTTACCGCTCGATGCAAATAAGCATCACTGAAATATTCATCGGCCGACGCGAGCACGAGAAAAAGTCCCGGCGCGTAATTCCAGGAGCCTGACACGAAGACGTACGACGCTCACGCACTCATCGCCGGGAAGCATAATAGTTGAAAGCTAGCTAAAAATAAAGGGAAAAAATCGGCACGCAGGCATAATCGCGGCTCCGTGTATATCTAGTTGACGGATAAGCAGCAGCAGCAGCAACGGCGGCGGCGGCGGCGGCGGCAAGATCGTCGTCGTCGGCGGCCGCGGCGGCGGAGCTCAGCGCCGGAATACGCGATGAAATTATAATTTATCGATCGGGGCCCCTCGCGTTCGCGGAAGCGCGCGATATGAATTAAAGATGAGGCCTCCGGGAGAAAGAGAGACGGCGCATATTCCAGGGAGGGCCGCCAAGAGAGAGAAAGAGAGAGAGCCACTTCGATTGCTAATTGTGTAGCTTCCTTTCGCGCAAGCAGACGACGAGCAGGCAAATTCGCGGGAGAGGACGAACAAAGAAGGAGGCTCGGGAGACCGAAGCGCTGCTCGGAGAAACACGAGATGGGGAAGCGAGATAGCGAGTCGTGCCGGCAGGAAGCGCCGAGAGGACGACGCGGAGGCGAAGGTAGACACGTCGCCGTGCGAAAGCGAGAAGCGAATTAGAGGATTTCAATCGGTCCCCTTCGCTTGCATTTTTCGAAAACGAAATGCGACCTTTTGCAAAAAGGTTATCCTTTTTAGCGGCGAGGCGCCGGTGAAGCGTGAAAATCCGAGCTCCAGACGATGGAGGAATAAAACAAGACGGCAGGGAAGCAAAGATAAAAGAGCCTCGACAAAAGGAATTTTCGGCTCTTCCTGGCCGTCTTGGCACGTTGCAAGTCGGCAGCAGCTGATGAAACGCGCGCGGCTTCTATATTTGCGGCGACGCGCGGGAGGCACGCACGCGCGGAATCAAATTATGGCCATATCCAGGAGCGCGCGCGAAACTCATCCTCGTCCGGGCCTCCGCCGTATGCTTCTTCTTCGCACTTGGCTAATTCGCTTTGGACGTGTCTTTGTGCGGCTCCTTTCGCCTCCCGCTTTGACTGCCGGCGTGTGTGAGCCATCTTTGTTTCGCTCACGGCAAGGCACAACACTCTGCAAGCCGCGCTCCTGTCTTGCCCTCTAATTACTCTTTATCTCGTTCTCGGCCTCTGCTTGCGCGTCTTTCCCCCAACTTTCACGGGCAATCGAGTTGGCTCTCTCGAAAATCGAGTTTCTTCGTTAGTTCGAAGAAGGAGTTTTCACGCTGCTACGTTCGGCGAATGAGAAAATGGCGAATGCTTTGGTGGCGTGTTGCTGCGCAGCTTCAAACTTCATCAATAGCGCCATAACCCCCCGTCGTAAGTCAGCGCGTCGCGTAATCACAGGTAATCCCATCTGGCCGCGTTCTTTTTCGCGTCGGGCTGAGATTTATCGGGCAGCAGGAGACGCGGAATGCCTTTGATGCTCTCGCGCGAGCTGCTGCGGCTCCGCACGCGTCCTCCGTTTAATGGGCTATGAGTTATGGTCCGCGGCGTCGCGCGCGAGGACAAGCCCTCAAAGAGTCGGAATATGGAGATCGCCGGGACGAAAGGGGGCACGAGGCTCGAGCCCTAATTCTAAGCGTTTCGCGAGCTTTACGACCGCGCTCGTCAGCTCGTCGCGGACCGTAACGTAATTTAGCTTCTGACACTTCATAGGCGGCCGCGTTTCTTCTCGCTAAGGAAGTCCTGCCCTTTTCTTTTTCCCGAGCTGCCTCCAGAGTCTCCAGAGTCTAACGAGAGCGGAAGCTTCTTTTACGAGGTTGCGTATTCATGTTACGGGCGAGATTTTCTAGCTAGCTTAAAATATTACTCAAAGTAAATTTTAATCAAAGGACAATCAAGCGGAACGTATACCAAAGTCTAATTCGGATAATGGTGCTAGCGTTCCTGGGCTCGCAAACGAGCTTCAGTCGTCGTCGTCATAATACATCGGCAGACGCGCAAACGACGCCTCGATCAACATGATTATGCAGCTGCTGTAATTAGGGCAAAGGGTTTCGCGCGCCTGCAAGAGAGGCTGCGATGACGACTAACGAAACAGGGTCGGATGCGTCATTAATTTTCATTGTCGAACGAGGATTCGCGAGATTCATGCGAACGCGGAGGCGTGCAATTAATCGTTCCGGGTGTTAAGTGTATTCGGTTTTCATATTTTCGAGCATCAATTTGATTTATCCCTAATTCTCAAGATGTTTCATTAAAATTAATTATTTTACTACGTTAAATGCACATAAAAGAATTTTACTAATTATTTTATTATACTAACTAATATTGTCGTAAGTAAATAATGAACTACTCATATATAATAATGATTTATGAGAATTCATTAGCAGTTTAATGCACATTATATTCTCTTCGTGTATTATGCATTAAACTGCAATATAACAGTTTATGTGTTTTTAGCTTATTCAAACGTGTACTTAACTATTTAACCGTAAATTTGTATTAATCATTATCTAATAATAAAATTATCCTAATAAGTTCCAGCGTAAAAATGAATTATGTAATGATTAATGATTTCTATAAATAGTTGAAAATTGAATGAGCCTTAAATAAAATTTGATGCCGATTAAGCAGACGTTAAATGAAGTTATTCCCGCGTTAAGGCTTGAATCGTCCGCGCATATGAATGGCGCGTGTTTACAGGGGTCCTGCATCATCGACAAGGTTTACGGCCGCGGAATTTCGTAGCTGCGTCTCCGAGGAGAAAATGACCGTTGGAATTTCCATAAAGCTCGTCTAGGAAGATCCGCGTAATAAACATGCGAGGTGGATGGGTCCGCGAATGTTTTATCGCCGGCGGGGCTTTTTGAGGACGCGTCGCTTGTTCGCGTGGGTCTTAGGTAGCGATGCGCCTCTTGCTTAGAGGATCTACGGCGTCGTAAGCCGGCGGCGCCCACGCAAACACACGTTTTTCCTACTCGCGCGGCGGCTGCTTCCTTTTATTCGCCGAGCTTTTTTCAGCGAGGCTCTCTTCTCTTCATCGCGGCCTGTCTCTCTATATCTTGCGGAATGATCCTACGTGTCCCATTAGGCGCCTGCTTGAAAAATTTTCCACTCCGGTTAAATTTGTGCGCCAGGGCCCCGGAATTATTTATCGCAGTCGCCCGGAATATTTATCGATAGAGATTCTTGAAGCTGTAAATTACTCCGATAAATCGTTTTATTTATTAGATTGGCTGCTAGTTTTAGCACTTTTTATGAGCCAACAAAATTTCCGAACTTTTTCCATTAATTACACAGTTTGCACGCGGGAAAGAAACTGCCTCAGTTTGTTCCTGTATCTAACAAGTTCCGCAGCTACGCAGTTGCACCGCTGCACTCACACAGTGTATATTCCCATTTTCTTGTTCCATTTTTCCTTTCATTACGACCACTTCCAGCTACGAGACTCTCGCTTAGTCCCCCCATATATTTCGCAGGCTTTCTTTATTTTCAATCTGGCTCTCCTCTAAAAGTCCTCAGCATCTCTGGACTTTCGCTAGCGCGTATTCGAGATTTACGCGCATCTTAGGTTTCCTCGGTCCTCTTGCGCGCCAAGTTATCTCGCAGCCGGAGCCGGACGAAAACAGGCCGGCTCGAAAAAAAAGCATCGAGCTCGCGTTCGTTACTGCTGTCGCTGGCACGCGATAAAAATGCCAAATGAAAAAAAAGGAGTCTGTATACCGTGTGTATACGTACCGTGCGTTTTGAGGGCCCACGCTGCCGCCATCGAAGCTGGAACTGGCAGTGATGTCAGCGTCAGGGATCGCTCCCGACTCCATTCCCAGAGAGCTGGTGCATTGTGCTGGAACAGAAAAAAAGAGTCGCTGCAGATATAGCCGGTTGAAAACACGTGTACCGTTAATTAGTGGGGACGATGCCATTTTCGCGGCAGTCTAGTTGCCCGGATATATACACGCGATATATAGGCGCGCTGGGGAATGAGATTGATAATTTTTTCGACGGCTTTTTCTGTGACGAGCTTTTTTCGGATGAAATTGAAGCGACCGCCGCCGAAATGAGCTCCTTGCTTCCGGGGGTGAAATGGAAATTGAAATGTTGCTCGTTATTATTGAATGAAAATTAGAAATAAAATTGCTTTTAAATAAACGTCCCACGGATTCTAGAAAATGTGTTTCCGGCGGAATCACGAAAATACTTTTTTAATTAAACTCTGACATTCACTGCCTTTATAATATCAAGTTTGATTTTTAATTGCAGTTTTAATTGTACCTACTTTCTAGAAGAAGCCAACTCTAGAGAGGAAAAATAATTTATTTACACATTTGGCGTGTTTTGGCAATGCATAGACAATGCCAGATCCCTCTAGTCTAGTTTCCCGAAATAGCTTTACAACATACTCCATCTCCTACTTTTAACTAAACCAACATACGAAATAAGCTGGAACTGTAAACGGATACTAAATCTATAACTGGCTGCAGCGAAGACTCAATTAGCTTAAAATAAGTCCGCTGGCTAGGAACTAGAAATCATTAACAAAGGTAAGGCCGGCTTTTTTGTAAATACACAAGTTATTTTTAGCCCCCAGTATTATAGTACAGCAGTTTACTTGTGAAAAATGAGATGAATTTAAAGATATTTTCTAATACACTTAAAATTGATGAGACCGTCGTAGGAAAATATTGCGTGAGTTAATAAAAAAAATTTGTCCAAAGAACCCCGGGTAAGAAATGCGCGAGTTGATAACGGCCGTAACGATTATGAAGTGCAGGACCGAGCGGCATCTACGCCGCAGCAACAATAATCTGTTCCGTAAACTCGGTCGTAATCCGACTAAAAATAATGGCGCCGGCTTCGAAATAATTTTTCACGCACCCTTCGGCTGAGCCGCGCTGCCGCAGTCCCGATATCAAGAAAATTACCGGCTCTGATTAATGGGCCACGTCTAGCGCTCGGAGCGGGAATAAGAAGACGCGCCGCTCATATTTTTCCACCCTCCCGGCTTATTTTTTACGCCGCCCGAGTCAAAACTTGTTTCACGCATCGCGCTTATGTTAGAGGGAGGGTGTTCCCGTCCTTCTTTTATTCCCGCATGCAAACCGCGAGACTCCGTTTGGCTGTATGCGCGTGCGAATCGATGCCGCGGAATTTTTGCGTTTACCTGCTGCAGGCGCGTGCCTCGTTAAATTATGGGAAACTGATATGCTGGGCATTCTAGCCGCACGTTAACAGGAGCCGGCATGCGAAAGAAGGAAATTCTGCGCCTGCGTTTGACGCAAACTTTTGGAATGCGCGACCGTTAGTTTGTGGTTTGGATTCGGGCTGCGTGTTTCAGCTTGCCTGGCTAGTTTAGAATGTGCAATGCCAAGTTATGCTCTTTGTTGTTGGGATGTAATGCGCCCATTTTTACGTACATTTCGCTCAAAAAAAACCTGGGACATTTTAATAATTCGAACAGGCTTTAAAAAATAAATTACATTATTCAAAGCCGTTCTTTGGGCAAGTCAAAGTTTCTGCAAAAGTGTTCTTTTATCCTTGCCTTAAAACTTTCTATTCTTCGTACTTTAAAACTTGCTCCTATAATTCACGAAGATTAAAAGCTTTTCCTTGTTTGAAAAAAATAATAGCCATTTAATAATGGATTATAATAAGGCGCAAAAATAATTCATTCAGCCCATAAACGCTTCTCTGTCAATATTCCTGTAAATAAAAGCATCCGTGGCCTTCTTTTAATAGAACTAAGCTCGACATAAAGTTGTCTAGCGCGCTTCATAAATCAATAAAATTGAAAAAGGTAAAGACTTTGCTTCCTGCTTGCACTTTAGCATAAACGGCAAATAAAGAAATTAGCCGTATTAAAAAGGCGGAAGAAGCCAGGAGCGGTGCATTAGCATTGAAAATTCCGGACTGATAATAGCCGCGCAAATGGAATAATCAGGCGATAATATACTAGTCTCGAAACTCGATAAAAACTCGGGTCCACGTATAAAAGCTAAACACGCTCGCGCTCCTCGCAGCCGCATAACTTCCCAAAGCGAGTATTTAAGTAAATTTCTCCCTCTCCGCTGCTCCGCGGTATGAATAATTCACGCGAGCATATGGATAAAAAACGGGCAGTGTTATGTAAAAACGCGCGTGCAGCCCCGGCGGCAAAGGACTCGAGCTCACAAAAAGGAGCGTAACAATAAAACATTTCGAAGGGGTTACGCGGCTGTTGGTGTCCGTGCATTAGCGCTGCACAGACAGACGCACACGCCGACGGGCTTTACGAGCATCGATTGGCGGCGGCGGGGCTTGCACACGCTACTTCCGGCGCATATATACGCTGCAACAGCGGCGCGTACCATTTGCAAAAGATGCACGTTCGTTACATACCTTTGCCATCTCAATCCCCTCCCTGCCTTTTCTTTCTCTTTCGCCTGGGCTTTTTTCCGAGAGCCGATATTCACCGCTCGCGCCGAGTTCCTCGAGAGTCTGGCTGCTTGAAAGGGGAACGTGTTTTTTCCAAAAATCAATTTCACCCATTTTCTGCAGGGTTTTACGTCGCGCGAGCCCCGGCCGTTTTTAGAAGCACTTTTTACCGACCGCCTCGATGAAAATCGTAAAAAGCCGCAGCTGCAGCTTTTATTTATTATTCATTTATTCATCCGTTACATTCAATAGCAAAAACGTAAACGACAATCAATTTCAAATGAGTCGTATTCTTTTATTTCCAAAACTTTTAATAATTATTGGTCTTTTTATCAATGAACACGTTAAGAGCAGAAAAGAATGAATGAATATCTAAAAAGACACAATATTGAAAGAGTGCCTAAAGAAGTTGTCAGAGCAGCGGCGAGGCTACATTTTTCAGAACTAATGAATTCTAGGCAGAAGCGAGCAGTCTTATTATATCTCGAGCCTCATTCATTGAAAAGAAGAAAAGCTCCGGTGAGTTTGGCGGGACAGCATTTTTTCTAGACGCAGATACATGGAAAGCGGTCTCTCCCTCGACTGCTCTCGCTTATACAGCGCTTATAACCGAAATCAAGAGCGACACCGAGAGGAAGGAAGCGCAAGACTGTATATAACGGGGCGAGAGAAAAAATGTAGAAAAAAGTGTCGGCGGTTATCAATTTGACAGTGACGCGAGTCGAGGGCGAGAGAGCATTCAATTTCCCTGGCGCGCTTCTCTAGTCTAGGGAAAAGGCGAAAGAAGAGGAGGAGGAGGAGGAGGAGGAGGAGGGGAAGGTGCACACCCTTCCGTTCGGGGACTGTCACAGCCCGGAGAGTTATGGACGAGGAATGAGTGGCTGGGGCGGGCAAACATCGCATAACTTACCGTCTTCTTCTTCCTCCACTTCTTCTTCTTTTCCAGGATGTCTATAAATACGCGATCGAAGCCGGCAGAAATCTTGCCCGCCGCCGCCGCCGCCGCCGCGCTGTCGGTTTTTGCGCGCAGCCGCCGCTGGCGCGTGCGCCCGACGAGCCGAGGAATTAAGCGACAAGTGCGAAACTACGACAAAGAGATCGCGAGGAGAGCTGCCGCCGAAATAGACGCGGCTTGAGAAATGCCGGACACGATGGAAATAACGGTCCGCTGGTCACTCCTTTTATTCGCGCCTTGACAATGCATCGCCGCCGAGTCTTTGTGTCAAGGTGACAGCCCTCCGAAACGCGGATCATTTCATTACTGGCAAAGAGCTGAGTAGCTCGTCTTTTTAAAGGACTTTCTTTACATCCTCTTTAAGCTTGTATACTGCGCCGGCTCCTTGGCTCTTTTACGGGTTCATTCCCTTCGTCTTCAGCGATTTTCGCGGTAACGAGGTGGAGAATTTCCCAGCGCTAAAGTTTTTTTTAGCTCGGTTTACCGCGATTAGGGACCGCTAGCTCGCATCTCCTCCGATTGCACCGCTAGAACAGAGAGAAGCCGCCGAGGGAGGATTACTTTTTATTCCTAACAGAGTTGTAACTGGCTTTAAAGGAGAGCTCAACTGCGCCTCTCCGCTTCGATTCGCTGTGTTTCTTATATAAATAATCGGGAGGAAATTGAAATTTATCAGGGGTAATCCCGGTGAATGATTCGTACTTGCGTCCTCGATTCGGAGGAGCATCGTCCTGCAGCCCGAGCAAAGGCGAAATCTCGGTTATCGATCAGCGGCGCAATCCCCTGAGCAGAAAGCAGCGCCGGATAAATCAGGGAGGCGTAATCAGCGCGAACCGCGGGCTGTAAATTCTCATCGTCCCGCGATTTTCCAGAGTCTAATTCCGTGCTCGCGCCTCCCTCCCTCCCTCGATCCTCGTTCTTTGTTATAGGGCCGCGGCTGATTATTATTAATGACCGACGCGGACGTTCGGCGTGTTTTCCCTCTTACCGCTTCCTTTCGCTCCGAGTACTTGCTTTTCTCGCGCGGCGTACCTAAAATGCTAATTAATTACTACCGGTGCGCTCGGATTATCTCTCACACTGATTCTTCTCCCTTTGTCTAGGTTTTTCGCTCGCTCTAGTTGCTTATCTCTGCGCGTTGCTTTACGACCTACTTCAGCTGAGTAACGTGTACAGGCCGAGCTAATTATTTAAGGAAAACATCTGAGAAAACTTGACTTTTTTCTCAAGTTCTTTAGGGCTCTGAAAAAGCTTGCGGTTATATTCCAGGCAGAATAACATTTTTCGAAGGCGAATACGCAATATTTCATATTCCTTTCTGCTTATTCGCTGTACATATTTCTCTGGTTTTTGCTCTCCCTTCCCTATGCCTCCGCGGCGCCGTTCGCTTCCTCGGCTCGGCCGCAAAAAAGCCCGTATCAGAGAAGCACCGGCTCTTATTAACGCACGATATTAAAGCATAAATCGCGACTCACTTAAGGATTAAGCTCCCCCTCCCAGCCATCCGCCGGAAGGTCTGACATAATTTCCTCTTAGGCAAAATCATTTCCGTTTTCGCGTAATTACGCGCGAGTCTCATCGTCGAAGGAGAGAAGTAGAGGGAGCAGAAATCCCAAAATTACTTAGTTCGCCTCCGCCGACTGAACGCTGGAGAAGGAGGCGCGGCACATGGAAAAACAAGACTAAAGTTCTCTAGCTTTTGACAAATGACGCCTCTCCCTCATCTTTGCTCCTTAAACTTTTTGCTGGTTTAAAGGAAGGCATTTGTAATATAATTGCGAACTGTTTTAGGGAGCTACAATTGTACTTATTATTAGTCGCTTGAGACGCACTTAAAAGCACAATGATCAATCTTATTTTAAGAAGCAGATTTTCGAAAGGCGAGAAACTCCACTCTTCATAACGGAAAAACTTGCGGGTGAACAGAAGAGAAGAAGAGTTCTAGCAGAAACATTTGCAAAAGGAGCATTTCCATTTTCACTCCTGCTCATCATAACCTTGTAAACAAGTAAATTTTTGTTCTCCGCTGGCAGCGCGATCGCCCTAATGCATGTAACCGCTTTAGGTGCGCGGAAAGAAGCAGCGGCGCAGTATAACACTTCCACCTATCAACTCGCTTACGAAAACTGTGTTAGAAGAAAGGAAAGAAGAGAGTCGCGGCATCGAAAGTTTAAAGCGACTTAGTTATGGAGGGACGCTGGCGAGGAAAACCTTTTCCCCGTCCTCGTAGCAGGAAGGAAAGTTTCCTTCGCCTTCGAGCGAGCACGCCTTTATTGATAAAGTGATTTTTTCAGGGGGAGAAAGTTTTCGCGCAAGTTGATTAGGGGATGAGCGACTTAAGGAGTCCCGTTATTTTTCCGCCCCTCGTGAGCGAGCAAATTTAGACATACCAATCTATTTAATTCGAGTTTCCCCACCAGCCCTCGGCAACTACTCGTCTAGACTTTAGTCTGTATCCTTCTCTCTTTTATTTTCGACTAATGATAATGAATTACTCCTCTTATAAGTATAAGATAAAGCAGTTACCTTCAAGCATTTTGATTTTTCTTCTTTCGCAAGCAGTAAAGAACTTGTAAGGCTTTATAAAGTTCGAAGTCTCGGTAAAATACGCAAAAAATTCTTTTCAGTTCCTCATAGCGACGCGGCCGCTTTATGCGCGTTCCCTTTTTTCCCTCGTCTATGCGAGTACATTGCGGGTACGCAGAATTTCTGTCCCCCTTTCGGGCTAAGGGCCAAAAGCTCAAACGACGCCCCGCGGCATTGTTGTAGGCCGCCCGCGGCCGGAAGCATTTTCGCCTCTTTAAAGGCGAATAAACACGCGGGAGGCCCGAGAATTTTCGGCGTTACTCGCATTTTTAAAGGATTAAAGGGTCAAAGGGCAGAGACTTTGAAGCCTGGCGAACAATTTTCAATTGGCCAGTGCTTTGTGTGCTCTATAGCTCTAGCTTTGTTTGATCAACAGATAAAAGCAGAATGCATCCATTTGCAGCTGTGCTAATGCAGTTGTGCTCTGAAATTTGGAAAGAATACGAAAGTCCCCGTCGGGATCGAAAAGAAGCGCGGCGGCTAGCTCTAATTCCGTTCAAGGGCAACAAACTCGGAGAAACTAAAAATTACAAACTAACGAGTGTGCCTAATAGGCCGTAGGCCTCCGAGGGAGGAAGCGAGGGGGGGGGGGGGAGAAAGTGAAGGAAGCTCGGCGCCAGGACGACTGGCTGGGCGGAAGTACTACTTTTACGCGCTGCGTCTTTCATTTTTTCCGTTCGACGCCCGTCTCGAGTTGCGTACTGCCCTCCGGCGGTAACGCAACCCCTTTTTGTGACTGTTGTTCTTGTCTGCGCGGAACAACCCCAGCCACGTGCCGGCTTTTAAGCTTGTTTCATAACGTTAAAGGAGTCAGTGGTACTGATTGACGGCTTTGTTTACCAGTCAATGCCATGCAAATTGTTAATTATTGCCCGATTGGAAAAGGGTTGCGCCCTTGATTGCTTCAGCGGATTGTTTTGAGAGTTTTATTGAAGCTCCGATTATCTCTGGAGGCATTCTTTGCCTTTTTAGGAGCGCCGAAGCAGAGCCAGGCTAGAATAAGCGTACGATCCTGTATTTTAATGTGAATAACAAAGCTGAGCAAACAGAGCCGAAGAAAGGATTCGAAAAAGTTTCAAAATCGTTATTCATCCTATTTGATTTTCAGATCGAACGTGCAGCGAGAGCACAGCGAGAGCGCAGCGTCGCTATGCATTTAAGTATGTTTGTTTTCACGTCGTGCAGGCATTACCGATTTTTCCACTCGTCTCTCCGAGCGCACACACGCCCGTCCCTTCTTCTACTTCCGACGGGAGAAATTGGATTTATGAAAACAAACGAAAGTCGATCGGAAGTGACGGGCTGGAAGTCGAGACGAACGGACGGACGTCCCCCCCGAAAAATCGGGGGATTATTGCACTTTTCCTGAGACTTGGCGAGACTTTCTCCCCTTTTAGGTCCCGGTTATCCCCGACGTTTCTACGATCCTCCGGCGATTGATGGATGTCAAGTGTGCCGCTTAAGGGGATAGCACTTTGCGCAAGGCTTAGTTGGGAGCGAATATAAGTCCAATCTCGATCTTTTTCGCTGGAATTCGATAGATTTCAAAGTTAGAGATAGTTCCGAGAAGTTGCGCAAGTCTCGGGTGAGAGCTTAATACTTTCCAAGCCTGAAGGCGAGCTCAAAATCTGGAGGTACAAAACGTAAAATTAGAGAGGAATTGCGAAATCACGCGAGATACAACCCGTTGCAGCTGGTGAACCAATGAATGATGCCGCGTAATGAGGTTGAGGACAGCTGAGAAATGAGGGGCCGATGATAGCAATGATAAAACATTACGAATGCGTTGAGAGACGCAGTTTATCACGAATTCTCGATTTTTTTCGGTGAACGAAGGCAGAGTTACTACCTAGTTAATTGGAGTGACGAATAGTCGGAGAGAGGAAATTGGATGAAACATAAGCGCCTAGATGAATCATCGCGTCTTTCCAAATTACCATAAGTCCTTAAGCAAGCCGAAATGAATTAGAAACACGTTGCAAAAGCGGAAAGTTTTGAGTTTCGGAAGCTTTTTTGCTGCCTTTTAGTGGCTTCGATATATGAACGTTTCCAGTTAAAGACTTGCAGTGCATAAATTGTAAACTGTTAGTAAGCCGAGTAAGCAGTTGAATATTTTGCGTTGTCCATTAATAACGTTGCGCGAAAGGAGGTTTTTCTAGCTTAGGCGAACAATTTATTACAGCGATTAATATATGGAGTTAATTTTATGTTTCTTCATAAAGCATTGGAGAGGCAATGAGTGTTAAGTTAGGCTAAAATAACTGGGAACTAATAATCTAAGCTGAAAAAAAGTGGGAGATTTAATGAATGAGAATGAAGTCTGGAAATGAAATTCGCTCATTGGGAGGGAAAAGTTGGGTGCGGATCGATGCGGGGCGCCTCGCCGTCGCTCAAAGCCCATCGGTTAATAATTAAAGTCGATGGGAATTCCACTTAAAGCTCGCAAGCACTACCACGCGAGTAGTCCTCCTTTATTTGAGAACGCGGCGCAGTGCTCGTCGCGGCCCATTAAGCTCACCCTCCCTGCTTCGATTCGCTATCGGTCTATCTCTCGACTGTGTGTGACCCAGGCGTACGTACGCGCGAGCCTCGTTTTCCAATTATGCGGCCGGCCCATTAAGGGCGAGCGCGAGAGCCCCCGGAATTATCGTTTCATTCGAGCGCCATCGCCATATTAACATAACGACATTGCGACGATTAACAGGTTGTTTCGGACCTGTTGTTCTCGCTTACCTATCTAGAGTCATTGCTTTTTTCGAACCAATTCCTCCTCGATTGCTAATCAATGCTTAAAACTTGCTTACTATTTTTCCTCTGTCTATTTTCATATCGTACTTTGCATGCGGCGCAGCATCAACACCTATTATGTGCGTCTTGACTGGCTCTATGCCGTTTTTAAATAAATTACAAGTCTAATTGTATTCTAACAATGTTTGAAATTAACATTCAATCGAGTTGCGATTATAATAGGAAAAGGCCAGCGAACAAACTGTAAACAACTCCAAAAATCTCAATAAACAATTCGATTGTTCACTGGCTTTGTTTCGCAGCGAAACAATTTTTAGCAATCGCGATTCACTCTTTGTCCCGTATAAGAGTTATTCAGGACGAATTAAAATGAAAATTACAGGTTTTACACGTAATTTTCGTTCTCCGGGAGGATATGAATCAGTGATTGTTACGGAAATTTCGACGCCTGTTTGGATATTTCTAATTATTTCAGGAGAGTCTGATGGGGATATCGCGTGACTATATTTTTTAGAGGGTTAACTTTTCGCGAAAGAGTATTTTTTCTCGTTCACGCGATGATTTAATGCTCGGCTATGGAATTGTTTTAATTAAATTATGCTGGGCTGAATGACGCATATGCTTCTTTTGAATATGAAAATATTAGTTTAAATATGGAACGTAATCGCGATGTTTGGCACAAATCTAATGAATACGAAATTTCTTGCGTGTAGAAAATATTGCTGTAATCGTCGAATGACATCATTTTGAGCACGGAATTAGCGTTTTATTTTTAAAATTAGATTTACCTCGTTTGCGCTTTTGATTAAAAAAGCAAAATAATCTTTAAATTGAACGAATGTGTATAAAAAATCTGTTGAAGCTTTTGCGATTAAATTCCTCAAACTTAGCGAATTTAATTAAATTTCATTCCAAACGTACCGTATGTACTTCATTTCGTTCGCGAAAGCTTGCACTTAAAAAAAAAATGCCTTTGACCACATTGACATGAAAAAGCGCAAAATTTAAAGAAGGCGAAACGTGCGGAAGATCAAAGATATTAATTGACATTGCTAGAACGAAGGCGAAAGGCGAAATAAAAGCCGGCCGCAAGTGGATCGAATTTATAAGGTCCCGTCTGATGATAATGTGTTGTTGTTTCTGAGGGAAGCCGAGAGATGATGTACATATGCGTCGTCCCCCGACAACGGCTATATTGCCCTCGTAAATATGGCGCTTGTTTGCTCTGGCCGCGTTAATACCAGAAATATGAATTGTGATGTATTTATAAAGAGGCTATTTTAATTTGCAACGAGAATTCTCGAGTTATTTATCGCGCTAGAGACTTTTGCAAGCCAAGCATTATTTATGGCTGAGGTCTATTAAGGGACTTGCCTGTTTTATCAATTCCATGGGTAATTTGTCGACTTTTGTGTACGGAGAGTTCTAATTATATTGACTTTGCTTTCTACGGGAAGAAAACTGAATTTTGAAACGGTTAAGCACGCAACTCGCCGTAACGCCTCTAAACACGAGAGCAATTAGAAAGCCAGACTAAAATTTGGAAAGAGCTCGAGATACCTGGACAAAGCGATAATCGCGCTCTAATTAATTCCGCCGAAACAGACGGGCCTGTGTCCGGAAGCGCTGACGCATCGCTGGCTTGCCCGTTTCTCTCTTTCGCTGCGCGTCTGTTTCGCTCCGCGAGAAACAAGCGATTACGATCCGGTGTGGGCGCGGGACTGTTTCGCGGGGAGGCAAACGCTGCACTCTCGCGTACGTCACGGGCCAGAGCCCGGAAATGGACAAATAGGGGCTATTATTTTGTCTCGCGGCCGAAGCCTGTTTTGATGCGCACTAGCCTGGATTTTCTTCAATTAGAGATAGAACGCTTGAAAAGCTGCCTGTAAACTTTCTCAACGATGAAATGCAATATTAGTGCTAATATTAGAATATAAGAAGTATATTCCGGCGAATCCCATAACGAACAATCGAATAATAAGGTATTTCAGCGGGGAATTTGCAAGTCGAATGCGGTAGGATTATAAAATGAAAATGGCACTTTGTCGGGAAAGTGGAGCAGCCCTGGTTTCCAGCCACCCCCTCGGCGTCTCGCCGCGGTTGCATTCGGATAGGAAGCGCCGCTCGCGTGCAGCGTCGAAAGCGCAGCCGGGCGTGCGCTCGGGGACGCGAGACACCGCAATCCGACCGAGCTACAGCATGTTTATGTATCGTCGCCGGCATTAACATCGCTATTTATGCAGGCTCTAACTGCTCCGATTCCCTCCCCCAGCCTGCACTATTGACGCTAGTCGCCTGAAATTTTCATCCAATTATTGTCGTTTAAGCTGCGATTTAAGTCCTGGGATTGCTTCTTCCTTGGGTAATGCGTCTACTCGATAATTAAATAGTATAAGACTTTTTGACAGGTATAAATCTTGAAAGTTGCACTGCTCGACTGATTTACTAAGCGTTTGCGCCACGAAAATGAACTTTTACAACATTTACCAATAAATTACTAGTTTTTTGTCAGCCGTTACTAAGAGAGCTGACTATTGCTCAGTATTCAAATGAAAGTCCAATAACATCTCGCAAATTAAAGCTTTTGATCGCAGAAATAATAACTGTCTTGTCGCAAGAAATTTGATAAATGATCCCCGTAATTCCTTTGGAGAACAATTTTAAATCGTGATGTCACTCGCATCATCTCGCGCATTATTAGAGAGGGACAAAAAAGTTAATGCTCTCAAGGTTTTCATATGCTGATTATGATTGATGGACAAAACGACATTAGAAAGAAGCAAAGCCAGGGAAAAAAGAAATTAGCCAGATTTCCACTTGATCCCGACGTAAAGTTTTATTGCCTGCAACTGCAGAGCGAATTATATATCCAAGGGTGCGGAAACTCGCTGGGCTATGCAGATAACCTTTCGCGCAACTAGCTTCTTTCGGCCGCGCAACCCAAATCCGACAATAGCCGTACTTTCTCCTCGGAGTTTCCGAGCATTAGCACGCGTTTGCGGCCGCTTCATCCCTTACACGACCGCGAATTCGGCACAACTTTGTAGCGAAATCCAGTTCGGCTGGCTCTGCAGCTTCGGGACTCGCGGCTTTTTGCGGTTTCGCGATCAACGTATTCACCGAGAATTATAGACGACTTGATATTCGAGGCGATAAATGATGTGCGGTGGGCTCTGACGTAAGTCTTCGGATTTAGAAAGTTTCGCGGCTTGCGTATTTGCGGTGCTATTTTTTCAGATGTCTCGCGGGCAATCAAGTGCTGAAGATTAACGTTAGTGGTTTGACGTTTTAAAGATTGCCGGTTAAAGTAAATTGTGAGCTTTTATATTGAAAATGTCTGCTGTAAGCGTGAGAGAAATGAGGAGGCTTGGCTTTCAGCACATCAATATTGTACGTTTTTCAGTTTATTATATTTGCACATGCCAGTTCTTGTAACGATCAAATGAAATAAATAACAAGCACTTGAAAAATGAAGTACCGCATCTACACACTTGATATGACTTCATCATCGTCACTTTGAGCGTGCTGCTGCGACGAAAAAGGCTTTCTCTGTTGGATCATTTTAACTTTTTGCACTGTTCGGCACGCGATAAGCCCGAAGAAGATTAAATTCCACTTTTTAATTATGTATTAGAAAAGCTAAAAAAAAATGCAGTCGGATTGATCGTAAAGTCAGGCGCCATAAAATAACGGCGAAAAAGACGAAACAGAAGCCAGGGAAAGAGATCGAAGCGCGGCAGGCGGCGGGAGCCGTTGACAGAGCTTGGCAGGCCTCGCGCGTATATTCAAGGCACTTGTCTCGCTCGCGGAACCGCCGAGAGCCGCCATAGAATATTCCGGGGGCGATTATCTCGTTGAGTAACGCCGACGAGAGAAAGATTTACTCGGGGCGATGAGCGACAAGCGATGGAGAGGAGCTACCGCCGCCGCCGCTGCTGCGTTTCAAAATGCGCCCGTACACACAAAGACACTCGAGCACGACGGCTCGAAAAAAAGAAAGAATCGGCACGCGAAGGTGGAGAGCCGTTCAAGGAGCGAAACAAGAGTTTATTCGAACTTTTTGCTCGGTTTTCTTTAATTGCCAATACGTAAATTTATTCAGAAAAAGAGTGGAGCTTTTACCTACGTGGAATTTTGCAGGTCTTGATCTATAAAAATTTTAAATAATTGAATTGCTCGGTAGGTTAAAGAATTTTTAATTAAACCGTAAAGGACCCTTAAAACTCGGCTGGAAAATTAATATCAAAGGTAATAATAAATTCCGCAGGCCGCTGTTCCAGCGGTAAATGAATTAAAAAATGTCCTAAAAGCCTCGGGAAAAAAGTGAGAAATTATAGGTGAAAGAAATTTTTTTTCATTTAAAGTTATCTAGGTCAATAACTGGAGCATCCACTCGTACATCTGTTTTTGACGAACAAATCCGCGCTTTGGCTCTCGCGCCTCTCGAGCTCTCTAAGCTCCGGGTATTGCGCGTTATTGGAGTTTCAGTGTTGGCGAGGGAAAAAAGCTGCGGTCAACGCACTTTTGTGCACGGATTAGACGAAACGGGGACGCGAGAGGGGCTTTGAACGTCGCTCCGCACCGAGCGATGTGAATTAATTCATCGCGCGCGCTTTTAAAAACTGTCGCGCCCGAAGCAATTCAGGAGCGCTCGAGTATTTCCTGGAAAGTCGCGGCCGACCTATTTGATGTGTTTATTGCATCTAATGACGAGAGCCACTCGGGGCTTTTTAATTTTAATTTAGGTAAACGAGACACGTCACTTTATTTTTAGCTAACCCCGATGACGAGCCAGTTCAAGAGACACACTTTGACGTTTTCAAAGAGCGAAGCTTGCAGTTACATTTACATTTCAAATGTCTTTCTCTGTGTTCTCCCTCGTAAATTTTGAAAAAAGATAACGTTTTGCAAAAAAGCCCATTAATCTAGCTTTACGGAACGCGACAAATTAAAATCAGGCAACAGATAATTATCTTTAGACGGCGTGCTTTTAGCAGTAATTTAGCCTACTTAAGATCTTCCCCTATCTTTTTATAAATCAACAAAGGAAATTACTCCAGTTTACGTAAGTTAAAAATCTTCTGCGTTCGTAACTCTTGTAGAGTCGTTACTCTTTCAGCGTACAGTCAACAAAAAAATATGAAAAAATAGGTGCGCGTAACACAAGATCATAAAATATGCTGGGAAACGAGGAGAAACCAAGCCACGGATTTATGAGGGTTTTGTGTTTCTTTAAAAAAATAAGGAAAACGCTAAACATTGAGATATTTATGACGGTAATCATTTAAATTGAGTGGAAAATATTTCCAAGTTTACGCTCTAAAGGTGCGCAAATTATTTAGTTTAGTGCATGCTTATATACCGACATTGTTCAAATAGCAACTGGCAGTAAACTACAGTGGGTTAAAAAAGTGTTTTACAAAAAAAAAGAAAAAAAAAGCTCTCCTTGCAAACCCTTATTTTCCGAGCTTTCCATCAGCCCTTTATCCTTCTATCCCCCTTAGCAGCCACAAGCCGCTCCTCTTCTCCGTCTTGGCAATTCCCCTCCCTTATTTACCTGCGTGCAGCCGGTTTTTCGGCGAGCGCCCCGAATCAATGGGCCGGAAGGAAGCCGAGGCGCTGTTTTAACGCCGGCGGTGTCTTAGCCGTAACGACTCGCGAGGGATATAATACGCAGACGACGACGCCGTGTTTTCGGCTCCTCGCTTTTTCACGGCCAAGCGCGATTATCCCCTCATGAGTGGAGCGAAAAGTTATGGCTGTTTGCCCTGGCGTGACTCACGGCAATTAAGTGAGGAGAGCTGAGTAAACGCGCCTTACTGCCAGAAATTTACATGGGGCTGCCTCTCGCTGCCTCGATAACGAAACGCGCCTCTTGCTTTGCCTTTTGCTCCGATCGTTTCGCATTTTGCAACATTTTTTACCTCCATGCTAATTGCGCTGGATAAGGTGCATGCCGGTGCATGCACGAGCTTCAAAACAAAATAACAAAGCCTTAATAATCGTTTTTCACTTGCATTAGGCCATTAAAAAAGCAGGCAACCGCCTCTAATCAATAGCCGGCGTTCCTGCTAAAGACGGCTAAACACCGAAAGGAGCATGAGAAAAAAAGCAGCCAAGGCTGCTGGTGGAATCTGCCGGAGGCGCCTCGGCAAACACGCGTGCAAGCATATATATCATGGCAGAATCCGAGAGGATCGATCATCACGGCGATCCTCCTTAGCACGAAAGCCGGCGGTTTCGCTCTGAAATCGTCCATGACGCGCCGCTCTTCCGAGAAGGGCAGCGAAATCGCATGGAAGCTTCCTTCGCTAAATGAACAGTCGGCGCGAGCTTTTTTATCTAATTCCTCGGACGCCACGGAGGTTTATCGTGGATCTTTGCAGATGGTCCGTTGACGGAAAAAAGAGGGGCTCGATGTTTTCTGCGCACGCACAAAAATTAGAATTGCCAGCGTGTTTTGCTGATCTCGCTCCTGATTAATGCTTCGCTTGTCCTGACAAAGTACAGCTGTTGTTTTTCAAATGTCGCTATTTCATGCTTTCTCATTAGATTCTCTAAGCAGAAAAATGTCCTAATGATATACGACCTGGATTACCGTTAGATAATTAAAATGTTAATAACATTGAATTTCCAAAAATCAGGGGTCTTATATTTTAGTATAGCATAAATCATACTTTTTTACGCAAAGCTGCCTCGCTTAAATTATCTTGTTAAATAAAGCATAATGATAGAGTTTCTGACACTTGCAACTAATCTTAGTCTAGTTAGAGTCTTAAAGTAAGTCTACTAAAATTCGTATTACTCAAGATATACAGTATGTTCATAAGGCCAAATAAAAAAGCAGAAGAAAAAATTTGATAACGATTATCTGACTTTCTAACGCTACATGAAACATGCATTAGTTACTACAGACTCGTTCTGATAATGAGCTTCTTTAATCAAGCTGAAAGATGTGCAAATGGATTTTCAGCTTGAGAAAAGATTGCTAAATCTTTATTAGCAAGAACTGCACATTACTTATTTTTGCGAGAATAATAAAATAGCCAAAGTATAATACATTTCTTAATTTACCATTAGCGAAACTTTAGTATCGTAAAACGTTATTATTGCATCGTAAAGTTTCTAAGCTACGATGAGAAAGTTTATATTTACATAATGCGCTGTTTACACTACACCTTAATCTTTGATGCAAATTAAACTGTTAATAGTTTCGGCAAACTTAGAAATAATGAAAGTTTAAATTATCCGAGTGAATTGAGAATTTTTGCTAATAATCGAAAGTTTACACGAAAGTTACGCCGTAACACGGAAGTACTTAATGCTTCATTCAATTGACTGTTTACACAAGTGTAATTCAAGAGTAACGTCTACTTGGCCAAGAATTCTCTTTTTATTTAGAGAAAGTATAATTGTAGAAAGAATGAAAATTGATAGGATCTGCTTGCGTGCGTTTAATCAGACAACAATACAACATTTCTGGAAAGCATTATTCGCAATATCTACAATGATAGGCGCAACCAATTCCTGGAATATCCAATTGAAAAAAGTTTCGCTTTTAGCCCTACAAGCACGTAAACGACATCTCTCACGCACCTCGAAGACGTCTATTTAAGCGCACGCATCAGTGAATCACTCCATTCTTATATATCCTCCACCCCGTCATTTCTTCCTCCCAAATCCCCCTCTAATTGGCTGCCAGTTATGACAGGTAAACTAGATCGAAGCCCGAAAAAACGAAGGCGGCGGTGGCTGTAAAAAGAAGAGAGAAGCCTGGAAATACTCACATATGTCAATGGCGGTGGCGGAGCATAGTAGCGCGCTCAGGATGAGTAGCCGAGTAGTCTGCAGGTAGTCCATGGCGCTGCTGCTTCTAGAACGGTAGCCGGTAATCATCGAACTCTCATAACCGCTTCTGCAAAAGAAAGATGAGAGGAACGTGTTAAGCCTGATGCGCAGCGTTTTACGTTATTAGCGGCACTCTGCTCTCTTTTGCGCGCTGACGCTGCGTGCACGCTCTAATGCGAGCGCCGCTGGAGCTGCCGCTGTTTCGCTTCAGGAATTGAATTAGATTAATCGAGGGTTTGCCTGCAAGGAACGGAGTTTTCTTTCCTTTTCTTTATTCCGTTGCTTGATACGTTAACCATCGGAAGATAATGGCCAAAAAGTCGCTGAACCTTCCGAATAATTCATACATAACTCGGCCGTATGAAAAACTTTCCAGTCCAATTTCAAGCTCCACATTCCCGCTGGCAAAGAAAATCGGCCAGAGCGTGCGGAGCGAGGAAAACAGAATTCGCGGGAGAGAAATAACGAGGGCGGAAAAGTCATCCAAGACGTAAAGAGGATTTTCACCCCGGCCATTCGGATGCAGTCCAGGCGGTCCCGCGGGCGCTGATAAATGCGAAAATTCCCCGTAGCAGAGCTCTTTCGCCAGAAGCGAATGGACAGAGGCAAGCATTTACGGCTGGAGCGCAACCATTACGCGTCATTATCAAGATTAGGATCGCCTCGACGAGGCCCTGCCGAGAGGCTGTATCGAGTCTATTTTCGTTCTCGAGCTGCCTCTGTCAGTACCAATGCATTTCTAGGTACAGGTTTTAGTCAAAATCATCGATTCGTCGACCTAGTAAAATCTAAACTTTTGCCGTGTACTTTTACGACGCATCGTGCATTGCCAGGCAAGGTTTTAATAAAACGCCGACGGCGCAAGCCTTCTACAGGTAGGTTTTGGCTTAGATTGTACAAGCACAGTTGAGCCTTAAATACGAGAGCATAAAGCCCCCTATAAGAGGCTAAGCTCTTTCAAGATCGTCCGACTCGATGCTCGCGGCTGTACGTAGAAAATAACCCTGAGCGACGGTCGGCAGTTAGAAAAAAAGGCTCGGCTCCTCCCTCGGAGAAAAGTTCAAATAAAAATAAAGAAGCCAGTCGGCGCAGTTTTCGGCTAATTAACGGAGCCAGTCCTCTTCTCTCTCTTTGACTACCAAAGACGCTCGCACCCTGGGTTTGATGCTTATCCGCTGAGTCGGTGGGAACTGCGCTGACTCGACGTCGGATAAGAGCCCGCGCCTCTCATTATTTCGCGCTTCTATCCCCGACTCCCTCGATTATGCACGTTCCCTCTCTCTTTCGGGCGATGCGCCGATTTTTGAGCGCAACTTTTTCCGAGAGCTCTTGAAAATAGGAATAAACTGAATTTTCGTTCATTATCCTCAGTCATCGTTGTTTTAGAGCTGGAATAGAAAATAATTGTTTTTCGGCTCAGCCGCGTGCTTTAACATTTTGAATTTCAACTTTCGTCATTAGAAAATAAATTCTCTGAAACTGAGTATAAAGTTTGAAATGTGCATTCTATAAAGGACCGAGAGCGTTTTATGCTAAATGAGGAGTTCAAAGTTAAAATCTGGTTCAGAACCCAAAGTGAAAAGGTGTTAATAAAATTGAATGAAATTAATGAGCAAGCACACAGGAGACTGGAAAAACTAAAAAATTGATTTTGTAAAATAGAAATTTTCAGCATTGTGCAGTGCTGCAATCATCTCCTCCATCCTCTATATCTTTCCTCGGCTAAGCAATCTAAAAATCGAAAGGCAAAGCGGCTACAATGAGCTCGCAAGATCGCCAAGAGCTGTCGTCGGAATCGTAAAGCGATCCTCGGGAAGGAATCGTCGTGAATTTCTCCGAAGCCTCTCGCGCACTTTCCCTCCTCGCCTGCAAAGATAAGGAGAAAATGAGAGGGAGAAGCTGTGCACACAGAGAAAGCCGTTATTCCGCGCCGCTTCTCTTTTCGCTTCTTTTTGGCGCAGTTTTTGAACGGAGATAAAAGCACTCGCTTGTTAGCGACTTTACGGCGGGCCTGATTTACGCGCGACGCGCCGAGTGTCCAGCCACTCTCGAAGCCCCATTGGCAAGTCGGTCCAGTTAATCGAGAATGTCTGCATATTTATAATTAATGATGCTATATATTAGTTTACGTAAATCGCGAGCACATTGCTTTATTTTCGCCGGGCTTTTACGGAGGAAAACCAAGGCACTGCTCGGCACTTGCTCGTGTTGTGTTGAAGAGAAAAAGAAGTAACGACCACTATTAATCAATTAATTTTTACGATTACGATTGCTATTAATTTAATTCGACGATAAATAAGGTTAAATTAATTTATTGAGAATTAATCGGCATTGCTTTAATGGCATTTAATATATCGGATTGATACTTTGGCGCGGGATAAACATCAAGACAAATTTAATAGGTATATCCGCGGAGAAGAAAACAAAAGAATCAATCACTTTTTCGAGGAGCTGCCTCGAAAGCGCAAATTAATCATATTTCGGCCGCAAAGCAACGCGGGCAAAAGTAGAACTTCCTAATTAATCAAGATATCAAATTCCCCGAGGTGGAAATTGTCCTCTTTCTGCGAGTTGGCGCGCGAGTTTCCGGCTCGTTAGCGCAACGACGAAAACTCACGTCTGAGAGAAGATATGCTCGGTGTCGCGAGACGGGGAAGACGACGACGAAAGTGCAGTCTGCTCGGCGTTTTTCGCCAAGTGCCTTTTAAAGTACGCCGGATTTGCGCTATATCCTTTTCTCTTATCCTTGTATGCTTTTCGGGGAAAGGGGGAAAGCCCCCATTTTCTTCTCCTGGAAATTTCATTTGAGAGCGCGCAGATTTTTCGAAATTTCTAGAGCGAAAATTCGAGGACGGCTTTTTTCATTAGCTAAAATCCACGGCTTTATTTTCGTTGCACTTGCACACTTGCATGGATTTATTGCGAGAATGACAATTAGAGAAAGTCTAATTAATGGGCTTGAATAGGTATGTTGGCTAGATAAGTTAGATTGCGTGCAGGTTTTACATAAATTGCACACAATCAATGATACGCTCGTTGTGTTAATGGAAATTTAATTAACTGCTTATCGGCTCTTTATAATCCATTACAAGTATTAAAAATCGTTTAAAATATCATTCCGGATAATATAATGCAAGATTCGAATAAAGAACTCGACTCGGTATCTATATTATTCAAACGGAACACAAAACAGCATTCCGACAGCCAATAAAAGAAATGGCAAAAAAAATATTGCAAAAACCGGCCGTTTTCCTCGAGCTTAACGAGCGGCAAAAAACTGCGAAAGCTTGCCTTAATTAAAAGAAATTGAGCAGAGGCATTTTTTTCACGCTTGCCGCCAAGTCATTAAGCCGCATCGCGGGATATTCTTTATCCGTCCCGGGCGACAGCGTTAGCAATCGCTCGCGATAATAAATACCTGGGTAATTATCGAGCGCCCAGCGCGAGACGACATACAGGTGGCGTCGTAAATTTCCGTTTGATGCTCGGGGCTGATCGTAAAGTTTTTGCGAGCGAGACCTGAGCTGAGAAATATGTGGGTTTACGGCCGGCCAACATTTCGTTTATCGATTAATTAAGATGCATTTCCTAAGTTTATTGAGTGATTCGAGATTATCGACGTACGCAGCTTCGACACCTTGCCTGATCATCAATCGGAATCCGATGTACGAGCTCGTTTCATTCATTTTATTCATTCGTTTAAACGTATGTCTTTTCTCAAATTAAATTCAATTACCAGAATATTTAGCTCTAAAATTAGATCTTCTTTTGAATTTTAAAAGCTTGTACTATCTTGTAGAATCTATTCCCGCAGTGAAGCGGGTGCATGAATAAAAGAACTATAAACAAAGATGCTATCGCCTTAGCTAAAAACCCATTCGAAAAAAGAAACGCCGCCGAGGCATAAATCAATCCATTCCGCTAACTAATTCAAAGCCGAGGGCGCTTATCAAAAATCAGTCAAGCCGAAAAAAGTCAGTCCCGTAGGCTCCTTTCTACCTGCTCTAAGGCTAATTTGCTACCCGTCGATATTATCAACTTCCCCGCAAATCCGAGCAACACGAGCTTGAATGTACGTCCACGTGCCAATGTATATATACGTACATTTCAAGTGCGCGCTGCGTTTCTCGGCTCCGGAATGATGCATCTTTTCGTGCGAGAAAAAGAAGAGAGAGAGAGAGAAAAGAATTCAACAGCCGACTAATTACCGCCAGGGACTACCCCGACGCGATGCTTATCTCTTCTTCGTTCTTGCTAAAGAGAAAGATGGAAGCCTGTTGTGTACGCGGCCAAGCGGAGAAATCGCACGCGAAGGTGCACGAAAACGAGCAAAACGTCCCTGGAAGCCTGCAGTGAAACGTACGAGGCTCGCCAAATTAAAGCCAGCCGTATTCGTATATTCTTTTCCAGCTTCTGAGAAAACTCAAGGTTTTGCTCTGCCTTTGCTCCAAGATATGCGGGGAAATCTGCTAAAGAATTTATTGTTTCTGGGCAGAGGAAAAATGTTAATTGCAATCTTAATGCTTCTGACACACAGGAGAAATTACGCGGTGTACATAACAGTTGGCTTTCTACTCGAAAATTTGAAAATTAAGGTCTACATGTTTTCAGCGAAAATGACGATGGAAATTATAGATCGGAATAGATCGCGAAAAGAACATAAAACACATCGCTCTTCTTGCCAATTTCGAATTGTTGGCCGCTTTCGGTAAAGTTTATGTAGACTGTTTCTTTATTATCTTTGCATAGCGGAGCAGTGGAAATGAATGAAAATGGCAGTGCAGGAGATATATTAAAACAAGTCTCCCCCTCCCGGAGCAAGTCGTAGATAGAAGAGCAGAAGATAGCATGCGATTTCCGCGGGGTGGTTATAAATTAAGTTCGCTTCCTAAACGAGCGGGAGTAGGGGGAGAGAGTGAGGGATGCGCTTTGGTAACGTGAGTCCGCGCATTTCAAAGGCGAGCAGCCCGGCTTATGCTATGGAATTTGGCTTCATAATTTATTTCGGAAATTTAAACGGGTTATTTTGCATTTTGCGCCCGAGTCCCGCGGAAGGCTGCAATTTCGGGGATGGAGTTTCAAAGGAATGCCCCCTGCGTTAATATGTGAAATAGAATTATATTACGGCTCTGTCCGTCTCGCTCCTTCCCGTTGCGGGCTGCGGCATACGTGTAATTTATGCGAGATAAAACGTTCGCGAGTTTGTTTTCACTGGGACGAAATTAATCTGCTTGAGGGATTAAAAATGTCTTTGTCGACGACGGCAGCGGTGGGATTTCGCTCTGTAATGCTATTATGTCTTAGATGAGATAAGCTGATAGAAAACGTTTGCTTTTGCTATGAGCAGTTTCAATTTATAATTCTATATAATATATTTTCTTTTTCAACATTATTTTATCTGGCTTGATTAAATTATAAATTTGAATATTTACTTTGACTGATTGATTTCTGATGAGCAAACAGTTAATATCGAGCTTTCATAATTAATATACTTTTTCATTCGGAGGCACTAAAATTACAAGCAGATTATATCGCAGGTTATTAATAGCGCTTACCGAAAACACATGTATTTCTCCGTTTCGTCTAGCTCCTGGAGAGCAACGCCGAGATCGAGACAATTGACGATCCTTAGCCACGAAGAAGTAAAGCGCTCATCGCGACGTCTTTTTCTCGACGATTTTTCCCTTTGGGGCTGGAGGACGTAAACGCCGGCGTGCACGCGAGCTCGCGCGTTTTAACGATCCCCGAGCATTCGCCGGCCATACCATATAGCTCATACCGAAATATTCGCCTAGATTCTGCGCCGGCCGCGGACGCGGCGATATACACGTCCGGGAGGAGAGGGGCCAACTTTATTCGAGCGCCGCGGTGACGTGCAATATGCACGCGATGCACGCGAGCCGGCCCTCTACGTGTGAGAGTCTGCGCGGCGGGGAACTTTCGGTCAAGGGTTGGGGGCGCCAAGTTTTCAGATATACGCGACGAGCGAGAGGAGTTAGGCTGCGAATTCTAAGCCCGGACCAATATTCCACCTCCACCGGCGAACTTGCCAAAAATTCATAATTCACTCGCGCGCATTTCTTTCGGAAAATAAATAGCTTATTGGAATGATAATGATTTCCTGCCGCTGCCGTCATTTCTTAAATAGCTTTATAGGCAGACTTATCTGTATGACCTATTGAGAAGGCATTTATTTTTCCAACACCTCGTTGCTAATCAACAAAGTTTTCAGTGCAAGCGTAAACACTTTGTGAGTTATAAAAAGACTTTTATTGTTCGCTCAGAGAGATAGAAATACTAAAAATTTATCACTTTGAAAACAATTTAATATAATCTAAAGTATTATTAAAGTTTTTATCAATTTACTGGGATTTTACGATTTTACCTTTATGCATGAACGTTTCACAAGCCACTATTGAATAAAGTAACTTTCTCATATCCAAGGGTTCAGGTTATAACTTTCTGATATTCAGTCTGATAACTCCCCGAGTTTGCGAAAGGTAAATGAGTCACGGTTTATTCATTTTGAAAATATAACGTATTTTTATTATTTAAACAATGTCACCGAGATAACCCCTTGATAAGTTTCTCTCAAAAAGTGAAAATTAACACATCGTTAGTATATCAAAATAGCAGCAATGTGTTCCAGTGTTGAAAAACGCAAACTTGTTAATAAATAATTACTATTCATAGAATACCGTTAATAGTAAGCTAGATAAAATTACATTACGTTGCACTAGGCGCAATTAAATTGGAAAAAATTTTATGACTCGTGTATCAGATAATGCACGGCCGGAAAATCATAATAAGAGCAAACCTGATTCTCTTGCAAGACTAACAGCTTTTTATGGATGCTAATTATTTAGCGGACTTGATCATTTCTATAACTGATATTTACAATGGAATAAGGCATTTTTGCCTAACATTTAACGAACTTTGCGAAAATTGTATAATATAATTGGTTGATCATTAGTTCAATTATATACGAAAGATCCTTTTGATTGAACTGCCTATTATATATTGTTTTACCTAATTTTAAGCAAACGCGTTCAATCGATCTATTTAATTAAAATTATATAAACGTTGGTTTTTAAATATTACTAAATCTAAAGTAAATGAATTCCGTCAGAAAAAGGAGCACACTAATCCGAAGACAATCAACTGCTAATTTGTACAGTCAATAAGCGGCAACAGGCAAAGCAGGGGGAAGAAGCAGCTAGCGGAAAGATGATCTCAGGAGCGTCGGAGGGACTCAAATTATAGACTCACTCGTCTTCCTCGGCGAAGCGGCAACGAGAGTAGTATCAAAGGCGAATCGAAGGAGAATTAGAGAAGAAGAAGAAAACTAGCCGGGCAGTTTCTGCAAGGCGCAGCTCGGCAGGGACGCCGGCGATAGAACGTGGCGGCACGAGACCGAGTGAGAGAGAGAGAAGTCGAGGGCACTTTGGAAAGGAACGTATAAAGAGGGCAAAGCGGCAGAGGAGAAGCCAGCCAACGTGTAGCCAAGCCATGAATTATGCAGTTCGCTTCGGGCTAGGACTTATACCAGTAGGGAGAGAGAGAGAGAGAGGAGCGAGCGAGAAACTCGGCGCGGAAAGAGAAAGAGATTTCAGTAGTAGTGTAGAGCAAGTGCGGAGTAAAGGTAAAGACACGCGCGCCGAGGAGAGACAAAACGTTTTCACTGTTTCGCTCTCGAGATAGTCTTCAAGATAGTTGTCGGCCTACACAATACAGTTAAAACCCAAGTTTTCCTTTAAATTGCTTTCAAATGGAATTCAAGAGTTAAATAATTTAGCGGCGAGAAAATGCACTCGATAATAAGCTCTGTAAATAGAAACGAACCCTCTCCTCCCTCGAGCTCCTCCCTCAAGCTCCTCCCTCATAGCGTCACGCGTCACTTCTGTAGGCGCAGCGTAGAAATGCATTGCGCGCGTGCTTACTCTCGCCTTCCGCCGGCGGAGAGGAGCCGCCGTTACGTCATCGGACACTGCTTGCCTCCTGGCCGTGATTTACTGGATGTATGCAGAGTTTTCCGCTCTGCGATCGCCATCGCCGTGACTGAAGCCAGATTGCCGAAATGACGTAAAAGCGTAACGCTTTCTCCGAACGTGGGAAAGTAGGATTTTCGACTCCAGCAAGAGCTTCTTGTTTGCGCAGCTTTCAATAAAGTCGAAACAGCAGAGCCAGACTCATTAAGACAGTCCGTTGGCGCAAAAACTACTCGAAGAAAAAAAGCAAGCGAAGGGATACTTCGCGTCTTCGGATCTCGGAATCTCCATAGCGGACGATATCCTCGAGCTTCTCTGGAAACTCGTCTCGAGAGGGCCGAGCTGCAGAAATTACGCGAGTCGCTCTCTCTCTCTCTCCCTCCGCTTCTCCCCCTTTTCAATCAGCGAAAGGAGCAGCGCGGCTGAATCTCAATTTCGGACTGCTCCTCCTTAGCTGGTCATTCCGACGAGCCTTCCAAATTCATCTCCGGCCGTGCGATGATGCGCGCGCGATCCAAGTGCCAGACGATGGAGATTAAGTGCCGAGGGAAATTTTTCTGATGCGCAATCGGAATTTTTCGAAGGGCTCGCCTTTTATTTCCAGCGCGAGCTCGAATATTAAAGTCGAAAAGTTAGGGGAAAGCTTTCTACTTTTATGCCAGCTTATTAAATTTTTATTATAAGCGGTAATCAAGATATTCAGTGATAAATTGAGCAACAGCAGAAAGAAGGAATAATCGGCGTCGAATCAAATGATAGAGAGAGATCATATATGACTGGCTGTTTAGCTGAGCGCGGGGAAGCTCCATCATTCCATCCGATCGAATTAATCAAAAGTCCAGTCGAATATCATAACGCTTCCCAATCCGTTCGCTCGGACGAGCGGAAGATCAAATCTCGGGTTAATTAGCGTCATTGAATGCCTCCACAACCTTCTGTCTCTCCCGCTTTCCCTCCGTTCTTTTGATAAGAAATTTATCTATCAATATCAATTTTTGCTACCTCGACACCCTATTAATGACGAGTCAATTTATTATCATATGCGCGAGCATCTGTTATTATCGATTGAAACTCGAAGCTCCATTCCATTTTTCTATCAAAACATCGCACATTTTATTACATCTTCGCTCAAACCAAATTTTAAATAATCGCTTTTAATGTAGCATTAAAATTCCCTTTTTGGCAGCGATCTTTTTATCACTTGGCCAAAATGACAAGCACAAAACTGATTAAAATTTCAAAATTTAATCTCAGCGAACTCGGGCGTAAGCACATCGTTATCGAGCAATAAAGCACGATGTTAAATTTTTAAGAACCGAGAAAGGCCCAGTTTGAAAAAGATCTTACTTGGCGCGATCCTCATTACCGTCGCCTTACATTTAATTACAAGCATCTCCATATTGACTTAGAGCTGCGCGCATCTACATTCCCCTCCCCTCCGCTTTTACGATTCGCAATTTAATCCTGGCCTGGTAAGGCCGAAGCACCAGGACGTGACTTCGCCTTCTGCAGGAAGCGTAAAACGCGTCTTCACCGGCTGAGGCCTCGGTCACGCGGCTTGTGACTCCAGTCGGTCGTTACACGCCGGAGCCTCCCGGGGAGAAGCATCTTCCCCGTGAAATCGATACGGAAGATGAAGGTTAGATTGGAAGAGAGCTTATTTCACTGGGATTATTAACGAAACGAATACGCTCTTTCTGGGTTATTGGGTTATTTCAGCTAAATTTAAAGAGTTTCTACAAAAGATGTTCAAATATCTTTTTCACTATTTTTAGTGTCATTAAATTAACAAGTTTACTATCTGCATAATCTTTTCCTGAAAGTACTGTTATTAACTCCAAGTCAGCTAATTTACAGCGCAAAGTTTAGTAAATAAAAAGAGCCAGTTAATAAAGTAGCTAATAATCAGCTGCTAAACCGATCTGATTTATCTCTTCCTAGTAGGAAACTTCGCACCCTGCTTCATCGTTTCATAATAGCAGGCAAGCATCAAGCGTGAAATCCTCTTAGATAAGAGCGGCGGCTGTAATTTATAGCAGACCCGAAAGGCGCAAGGTGCAAGAAGCTGCGAAAAAAAGGGCCGAGCCCAAGACGGCGCGAGAGAAAATGAAAAGGAAGGGAGCCTCCGGCTCGCATCGAAAATCGCCAGTCCGGCTTATGGTTTTACGAGGCGGCCATTATCGTCGCCTCTCGCGCGGCTCTGATTAGATCACGGACACTTTCTCTTTCTCGGACGGCTGGCTGCTGCTGTTCCCGCCTGGATCCAGATAATGCCCTACTCGGACGATTCGTGACCGGCCGCTATGTATGCGGCCCGGCTGGATTTCAGCCCTTTTTTTACCGCCGACTCTTTCGTTAGAGCGGAGCTTCGCCGAACGGATCGTCTTGGGAAGAGAGCCGTTACGAAAGCCGCAGACTCGTGTTTCGCACGAAGCCCGTAAGCACTGAATTTTCGAAGATGACTGCCAAGGATCAGTGGCTGCGGTTTCGTCTTTGCGAGATTTTTACGAGAAATCGGATCGCGCCAAAGAATAAAAAGTGTTTTTAAGCTTACGCGAAGAGGGCTATTTAGCAGCAGCGCTTTTTACCACCCACCTGTAACGGGGAGAAAAAGAATTATTAAAACTCGGCTAAATTTATAACAAGCTACCGCTTCAATTAAGACATTTTTTACTTTCTTAAATTAACTCACTCACTCACTCATCTCAATAAAAAAATAAAGGCGCGCTTTTAATTTCGTATCTCGACTTCTTTAAATATATTTGCGCTTTAAATTACGAAAAACGATACCGCGGTAAAAATGAGCGACATCAATCATTCTCAGCCTCCCGATAATTTTCCCCCTCGGTAACCCGATGAGAGTCGCGAATGGCTCCTCCTCATTTTTTACGTCGAACTCTCGGAGCGCGAGGCGATGACAAAGCAGATAGCAGCGAATGCACGCGCCGAAAACCGGCTGCCGGCGCGGCGCGCGATCGGAGGCCCCCCGATTAATTATATCGGCCCGAGTAACGAGCAGCCTTCTTCGCTTTTGCTCTCCGCTGATGGCTGTTTATTATATTTGGTCCGATGATTCGGCCCTCTCGAAGATAATCCTTTCGCCGGGAGGAAGGCCAGCTGCAGCATGGGAGAAGCCTGACGGCGACTTTTGTAATTAAGGAACTGGCTAATGTGCAAAAACTGCTCTACAACCGATCGGTTCTTTTCGTGAGAAATATAGATTACAGTATTTAGGTAGAAGCCTTTTTTCTTTTTGCTTTCTCGGTTAACGCGCTACAAGTTTGGTGTATTTTTAGAAGCAATCAACCCGAATAGAGAGGTCGGGAATGAAAAAAACCTTGGGCATAGACAGAAAAATACAAGAATATGCAGTCAGGCGCCGAGAAAGGTAAAGGATCAGCGGTTTCAGGGGGAGTTTTCGCGCACCCTCGACTTCCGCGAAGTATCGGAAGAGAGTGCGAGGGTCGAACAAAGGGGGTAAAGACCGGATGAAGGAGGAAAAGTCCGCCCTTACGGAGCTTCGATCGCCAGAAGTCTCCTTTCTTGCGCGATCGCTTTAACGGATCGTCGTCGTGGCCGAGCTCGCCCTCCCTCTTTTTTCTTCAAATCGTTTATCAATATTTTGTACAGAGCGCGCGAACAAAGGGAAAGAACGATAGCGAGTATTTTTCGAGGCAAAAAAGAGAGAGAGAGAGAGAGGCAATGGAGCGCGACGAAACGATTTTCGAGGAGAGATAAGTATTTCGAAGCCGGCTATCGAGAACTGCGAAAAGCGATTTCGTTTTCCTATACCTTTTCAGATTCTCGTCGCGTGAATCACGCGGATAATGCCCGAGTTTCGTGTAATG
The DNA here is from genome assembly GCA_035582975.1 of Ormyrus labotus. Taxonomy (NCBI): domain Eukaryota; kingdom Metazoa; phylum Arthropoda; class Insecta; order Hymenoptera; family Ormyridae; genus Ormyrus; species Ormyrus labotus. The sequence goes on along the minus strand of JAWWEO010000001.1, from coordinate 25,507,608 downwards.
CGCCGCTTTAAAGAAGAATTCCAGAAAGCGCCTTTACACGCTTCTTCAATTACCATAAATTGACGCAATTAGTGCGTGCGCGGGAAAGTTTGTAACTGTAAGCCCGAAAAAATGTACGTCTAAATATTTAAAGCTACTTTCGGCGTTGCACGGTTAGCGAGGAAAAGGGCGGCTAAAAACGCTCTACTCCAGATTATGCGCGCATCATCGCGTAAAAAAATGCCAAGATATATGCCGCGAAAAAGCGGAGACAAAGTAGAAGGACAAAGTAAAATAGAAAGAGAGCGAGGCGGGAGGAGAGAATGCAGGAAACTTTCCCGTCAGACCTTTCAGACGAAAAGTGCGGCCTGCGAGCGACGCCTATCTCGGGCTCTCTCTCTCTCTTTCTACTCTGCCGGCGAGGTAGTGGTGCGGGAAGTTCGAACAAGGGAATGCTTTTGCATCGGTATACGCAGCCTGTGTGAAACGAGCCAAAAAGTAAGGCGGGACATCGTTGCTGCTCTCGTGCGACGATAAAAAAGGAGAAGCGCGCCGAGGAAGGAGATGGAAAACGAGGCCGAGAGAGAGAGAGACGCGCGTGCGTGCTCGCAGCTCCGATCGGAACGTCGTTTCACGCGCGAGCGGAAAACGCGAATCGAGAGATACGCAGGAGCCGCCTCTCCCTCTCTAGGTATTATAATGTATACTTGGAAAGAAGCTCGACTAGGCGGCGGCGCGAGATGGATTTTTCGCTGAGAGAGGGATTTTCGCGCGCAAGAGAGCTACCGGAGAGGGAAAAGACCGAAACAATGGAGCCTTTTTCTATTATGCCCAGACTACGCCGTCATTTTTCTCCTCTTGATCGCCGATTCTCATGAACGCTATTCATAATGCCTGCTGGGCGCTTTTTTCATCCTGCACCTCGATCAAATTCTGCTAACTCGGAAATCTTAATCTCAAACATTCTTGCAGCTACCTTGCTTTAAACAGCTTAAGGAATAATAACAAACACGGGATAATATATTACCCCGCACGTTTATTTATTCAACTAGATACAAGTCGGTATCATCACAAAGTACCCGTAAACCCTCAGGATGACTCCCTCATTTTTTCTCTCTCGTTAACCATCCCGAAGGCTGACTCACCCAAAGAACAGAGCTAGAAAAGATCGGTCATTGTTTACACTCTCTTATTCGCTTATCCGCGCATAAATAATCAAGGCTTACCTCTGCCGCCGCGTTAATAAAAGGCTGCGTGCAGCAGGCTCGCATAATTGGAATAGCGCGTGGAGAACCAGTTTGGGCCGAACGCGGCTCGTTGATATTTCCGGCCGCTCGCCGATAAATAACTATCGGAGCGTGTATCTAGCCATGTCGAATGTTAATCGAGCGCCGGCTAGGAGAAAAGCAGACCAGACGTCTCGCGTTCTTTGAGGACACGCGTTTGACGCCGCGACCACGCGGAAATCAAAGGCCCGTCACACCCACGCATTCGCCAGAGATTTCCTGGCCTTGCCCCGCCTCTCCCAGGACCTGTAATGAAGGATTTCGCAATTTTCGGGGAAAGTTGCTCGCGCGCTTTGATGTGCTGCCTTCTCGCTTGAACTTTGACGCGGCCATAAGCCTCTCCTGCCCGATTTTCCGATATTGCTTTTGCGCTTTTTCAATTTTCGATTTTGAGACGGGGCCCGGCTGCTGCGGTTTCTCCTTTCACGGGGCAAATTAAACATTTTTCATTTTTAACTTTTCTACGAGCATTTTTAATCGTAGCTTTCAAGTCTTTGAAAAGAATTCAGTCTGAGAAAGAGCCCGTTTAAAAATACATTTTTACGATTCGAGTCGAGAGCAGTCTTGATAGCAAACTAATATTTATGACAGCCAGCATAAAACTTATCTTTCGTGAGTCATTGTATGAACAGTGAAAATTAAAATTATTTTTAATCCCGTGCAATTGAAACTCGTACATTTTAGCTTTTAGACGAATGAAAAATTATAATTATTTATTCATGAAAGTGGAAAGCATTAATATTATAAATTATATTTCGTCTCGTTCTCGGGATTACAAACACGTAGTAGAGTCCCTTCTACTCGAAATCACCACACTTTCAGA
>JAWWEO010000001.1:25333738-25505420 GCA_035582975.1 Ormyrus labotus | reverse complement strand
ATGCTGCTGCGCCAGTTTTTTGACTCTGAAAGTGTGGTGATTTCGAGTAGAAGGGACTCTACTACGTGTTTGTAATCTCCTCGAACGAGACTTCATATAATATCGATCGAACTTCACTTGTAAGTTCGTTTGATCGTTCAATTTATTTTAATTTGGCAGAGTGGACAGATTTAATAACGATAAAAATGAATCGACATAAATGTCCACGAATCATCTGCAGCTAATTAAATTACGATTTTATATTAAACGCTTTAATCCGCATCAATAAAGGACGGAATATCCATTACACCCGCATCCTATCAATAAAAGCAATTAGAAAGTAAGACCGTATAGGGTAGTCCACCTGTTTCGGAAAAAGCGCAGGGTGAGAGGAGTGAAACACGCCCAGCAGCAGACGCACTTTAAAATTCAATCACTTCAAAATCTCGAACTTTCCCTCTTTCTCGGCACAAAGCCTTCGAGAGCGAGGAGAAAAAAACATCGAGGAGCGGGGCTTAGAGATTCACGCACGACACGACGCGCGACCCTTTTTCCGCCTCCGCGCCGAAACATGCGCGAGTCCTTCGCCCTTTGATAAACGCCCGTCAAGAGATTCAGAAAAATTGGAAACACCAGACGTGCGATAAGGTACTTTATTGCTTACCCTCGACTTTTATTACGGAGTTTTTAAGTTAAATATTATTAAAATCACGAGTCATTAGCATTCATTTTTACGTCACACATTTCCAGAGTTTTTTTTTTCAAGAAAAACTAAATCCGGCGTCCCGCCGACTAAAAAAACAGATGAAAAGGTAAAAAAGCGAAGACACGGATGTGTATACATGTACGACGGGGCGACTCTAATCCGTCGAGCGGTCGGTTTCCAAGCGCATCGACTGTAGTGCTGCACCTACACATAGACGTACTGGAAGGCCAAAGATACGAGATAGAGGTCGGGGAAAAAGGAAGCCGAGGCGAGCTGCGCGTCTGGGAGTCTTTCTGCTCTCTCCCTCGTGAGAGTAAATATTTAGGAATTTTTGAAGAGCCCCAAGTGCCTAAGAAAACAGTTTACAGTCTTAGAGCACGCGGAGTCATTCTCTCTCTCTCTCTGCACGCACTCGCCCTTTCTCTCTTTTGCAGCGTCGACTGTCTACCTCCTTTCCGATCATTTTTTCCTTTGGATTGTTCTCTTGGCTGCTCAGGCTTATGTTTTCATTGTTTTCTAATGCAGCCTGCCTTACGGCTGCAAGCAGATTGTTTTGTGCTGCCGTGCCACCGGTAGATTTCTACTTTGACCCGAAAATTATAATAATGAGAATGTAATTAAGACGCAGCCGCTTTTTCGATTTAGCAATTTAGAAATTTGTGGGATGAATAAACTTGAACGTTTATGTTTCAGACTCTTTTAGCACATTGCGTCGAAGGGAAGAGCGGCGATCCCACGCAAAGTACAGAGACTTGAGTCTATTCTTGGGAGATCGACGTTCAAACATCCTGCACTGATTTTGGCGGAGAAAGAAACTGTCCATGAGAAGTGGAGTCGTGCTTTTGTATTCCATTCTGATCATCCGCTACATGAGAGCCTATTATACATGTTCCCTTTGTTTCTTTCACTCATCTTTTTGCATCACTTCTTGCTTAGAATAGCAAAGGGTTCTACTTCAGTTAGAATAAATCGCATTACTCATTCTTAAGCAGTAGAAAATCTAAAGTCTTTTTTAGTCCTTTATGATCCAGTATTATGTTTTGTAGACCCTTTTTATTTAAGCTCAACTTCTCCATGCTGCATTAAAGCAAACTCAAACATTAATTTAAATTTTAGATTTGTTTCTATTTTCAGTATTTACGACGTTTATAGATTAATTGATTAGGTTTGGAAATATTTATCGATTATTCTCATAAATTTCAGCTTTTATAAACGACCGCACAGAATTTACATTCAATTTTACTTTTTTCCGTATTACAATTATTGACGTTTTAACGGCTCTGAGAAATTAATGGCTGTGTTGATTTATGGAAATATTTGTCACCATATAAAGTGCTCATAATTTAGACGCTATAAATTTTTCTGAAGACTCCAACAAGAGTAGCACGAAAGTCGCTCTCTTCTGATTTATTCGAATAATTCTATCGTATTAAGAACAACTTATACATATAGCCTTTCATCGAAAGTATTAATTGTTTATAATATCCCAATCCTCTCGTTACGATGATTTACACGGAGTCTAAAGAGAGCCCCTTGATTGCAATATATCGCCTTAAACAGCCCGCGGAAATCCTTTATTTATATGCCGCGTCTCGCGCGCGAATTTATAATACACCCCTCCTCCTTCGCTGCCGAAATCCCTGATATCAAAGCAAAGACGCGAAATTTATTAGCCGAAAACGCGTCTCTCGCTTTGGAGAATAAAAGCTCGCGAAAAGGGGGCGAAAACGAAGCAGAGTAAATCCCAGACGACCATTCAGATTCAGCAGCAATCAAAAGCCACACTTCCCGCAAGGCGGGGAGGGAACCCCGCTTTCTTACCTCTTTTATGTATTTGCGAATGATCTTTTTTTATCGACCGTTTTAATGTAAATTACTTGTATATTACTCATAAGAAGGCCGAGTTTTATAATCTTTCTTCGTTTTTATCTTCATTGTAATGCGCAATAATGTCGAGTTTATTGTTGCTTTCGTGATTCGACGCGTAACTGTGATTAAATAATATTTTACAGATTAATGAATCCCGGGTGTTTATATTCACACGTTTATGCCACGCTGTGTTATTGTACGAGACGTATTATGATCGAGTATAAGAATGAATCATGTTTTATGAGGACGTTATTAGAACAAATGAGTTCATAAATTATTCCAAGAAAAGCTGCGTTTAAAGTATTAAAGCAAGATTAAAATTTTTGAGGTTTACCGTTGTTTAAGAATCGCATTGAGATCGTCCAGTACACGATGATTCACTGCTTAAAATAATTATAACAATCTAAATTACTCTCCATCCAGATAAGAAAAAGACTAAAGTTAAAAAACCTATACTTTTATAATTTAAAAAATACATTTCACCTCGACAAGAAGCACGAAAACGCAGAACTCGAAAGAATCCGAAGCTGATTTTCAGTAACAGTCAACGGGTTATAAGCCGGTGGCGCACTAATTCCTTGACGGATCGGCCCGGCGTCGTAATTTTTAAAGTTCGTTATAACGTGCCGGTGCGGCGCCACTGAAAAGAAGAACGGGGCAAAGGTTACGACGCCGTTCATAACGAGTCTCGGGCGGCGCTATATTGTGTGGGCGGCTCTCTCTCTCTCTCCTGAAAGCTCATTATACGCTTCCTCCCCGCGGGCGAGTCTTGATCCCCCCATTCATTGCGCGGCAGCGAAACCTCCGCGATGCTGTGTGCGAACACTGTACAAGTAGGTGTGGATTTTACGCTTCGATTTAGTTTACTGAAGGAACTGTTTTGCTGCAAGGATGGCTTAGCAGGAGTGGCTTCGCTTCAAAGTATTCTTATTACAATCTTACCATATTTATTAATCAGCATTTTAATTAAAGCTACAAAAATATGATAATAAAAGTCTGAAATCTACTAGCAATTCGAAGTGTATTGTTTAAGAAGAAAGCAAGAAAACTAGAAGAGAAAGGCATTCCGCGAGTGCTTCCTCATGCATCTTCGATCAATTTAAATTTCAGTACAAACGAATTCATCGCATTTCCAAGCGGCCTGCAGCAGCATCACGACGCGTAATCTTGCGAGCGGCTGTAAGTAACGACGCGCTCTCCGAGGCGAAATAAATCATTCGGCGGCTGCGCAAGCACGATACAACTTATAACCAATAACAAATAATGCAAAAGGACCGAGGAGAAAACAATAAATTCTCCGCGCGCACTTCATTTCACTTTCTCTCGCGCGCACCTCGCGCGCTGCAACGGCCTGCTGCACGGCAGCGGCGTGACTTTATCCGCGCGGTGCGCGTAAACGAACGGGAGGAGAGAAAATAAATCAAAGCGGCCCGCTACGCGTTTATTTATCGCGAGCGCGGGGGACGTACCCAGAAGGAGCGACGAGAGGATCGCTGCTATATAGAGAAAGGGGGCCTTTTTTAACTTTTTTCAACTTTTTTTCTAGCCATTAAACAAGAAAATCAGAAACTCGAATAAAATTCAATTTCTTACATCGAAGCACATCCTTCCGAATTTAAAGCTGTTGAAATCAGAAGTAAACATTGCCCGACACTTCACTACGCACAGCACTCGACGACACTTTTTTCTGGCACTCGCAAAGGACCAGCTAAAAAATGAACAATTTGTAAATCCCCCGTAGAGAAACTGCGTCTCGCGCCGCTGGCGCAGCACTGCACCTCACTCGGCCCTCTATGCTCGCGCGCGTGTCACGTGGCGGTGGTGCCCGCTCGGCCTCGAGATTCTCAATGAGCCCTCGGCCGGCTCTTTCCTCGTTAAAGCGGATCATCTTCGCCTTCGGGGTGGGAGGACGGGAGAAGGGGGGCGCGCCAGCTCTCGCGCCAGCTGCTGCTGCCGCTAGCGGCGAAAAACGAGGAGTAGTGGGGAGCCAGCTAGGGCGACATTGGCCACATTACGAGACTTGGCTCGCAACCGACTGCCGTGCATCAGCCTTCCACGGCTGCTTTTCTTTTATCTCTCGCGCTTCATTCATTCCTCGTGATTTCTTGGCGCTTTTCTCTTTCTTGGCCGTTTTCGAGGCTCGGAAGAATTTTATGGGCTTGCCGGCTGTTTAGCCAACATATTTTCATAGATTTTTAGCTAAAGTTCTGTCCCTTAGATCAATTAGCAAAGATTAAAAAACCGTTTTATATATATGCGCGAGCATAAAAAAAGCGAAAGAGCGAGAGCGAGAGGAGGCGTGATAAATTTGAGTTACGGAAGCGCGAGATCGCGTACCCTCGCGTGTAAAATCCGGCGTCGCCGCGCGTCGCAATGAGCGCCTTTATCGAGGGCCAGTAAACACGTTAAACCAGATTAGATCCGTAACCGTGACGCCACGGCTCTCGCCCAACGACCCTACTAAAAGCACTCTCTATCTCCCCGAGAGCCGCGGCTACTTCGCAGCTTCGAGAGGGACGCGAATGCGGAAAAACAATTTTATCGATTGATTCGCTGATGCCCGAGCTAATTCAATCGGCCAATTGATCGGATAGTCAGTTTTTAAGGTACTTTCAAAGCAAACGACTGGCGCGTGTTTCTGCTTGCGCGTTACACAAGCACAGCATTGACCGTCAAAAGGAGCCGGAAAATTTAAGAAAATTGTTTGAAAAGAAAGAGCAAAAGTAAATGAAGAAATAAAATAGAAGAAAGCTAGCGCAAGCCTGCTTCTTGGTAGAGAAAGTTGAAAAGGTTGACGGCGGCGCGTGCGAATAGCAGAAGAAAAACGAATCCCGGCGAAAATAAAAAGTAAAAAGTAAAAAGGCTCCGAAGGGTTGGGTTTGCCAAGGAAGAAAGTAACGGAGAAAGGGAGCGAGATAGAAAAAGGACGTTAGCCGCGCAGGGAAGACGGAAATTCTGCCATTGCGCTTCATCTTCTCGAGTGGAGTCATTACTTTCTTTGGTCGACTGGCACTACTACTACAAACGAGAGAATTCGCTCTCTTGTAAACATCCCCTTACCCGCGATATCTTCCTCCCACCGAATAAGAGATATTACCTTTACCTACATATGTACGCGCGATCCCATCCAGCTCTAGGCTGATTGTTTTCGAGCATTTACCTTCTTATTACTTTTATTACGAGATTTTTTTTAACTTCAGCCATCATTTTTTAATATAACTCTAGTGAAGCATGAAAACAGTTGATCCTCTAATTGAATATATAAAAATCGAGAAAAAACAGATAAAAGTGTTGATTGTTTCAATTCGCTTTTCAGCGAAAAATACGCGAGAAAAAGCAAACAAAAATGCGGTCCTCTGGCGGGCCGCGAAACACGTATGCGCATTTCCGTCCGTCAATTTCTGAAGAGGCGTTTGGATTGACCAAATTTTTTTGAGCTCGCGCTCGGTGCAACCGAATATTTGAAACACGAGGACCAGGCCGCACTGATTGTTGTTGATAGACGTCATCGTACGTGCCTCGCCGATAATCCGCGAGATTCCGATCTCGCCATTTGTAGAAACCCCCCATTTTCATTCAGCGCCCAGCTTTTCTGTGTACGTGCACTCGCGTAACCGTCCTTTATTCGCTGAAAAATAAGCGGACTAGTGCTTTTGTTATTAAATATGTATGAATCCGCTGCTGCTCCTTTTAAAGCATTTTCGAAATTACGAGTTTCTCAGTCGAAATATTTGAATCTTCTGCCCTTTTACATTAGGATCAGTTGTCTAACTTTGTTTCAATAGAGTTTAGCTCGAAAATGGAAAGTCTCGGGGCGCAGCTTAAACGGTCTTGTATTACCCTTCGAGTTCTATTTTCGAATCTGAAAAAGCGGAGAGCCCGGCAACAATGAGCCGACCGCACGCGAGCACTTAGAGCTTGCTTACAGCAATTAGCTAATCCAGAGAATGCACTTAGATGTACCGAGAGGCATATCTCCGAGAGCGCTCGGGACGCACGTGCGACAGTGGGTGCATTGTCGCCCGGGTAAGACGCTGAATCGGGCCGCACTAGCCGAATAATTGAGCGCGAGCTTTCGCTGATATACTTGGCGTCTAGCCTCGAGCTTAGAGAGGAAGCCCGAGTGCGTGCCTGCACGACTGTCTGTCTCTGATCCTCTCCGCTAATGCACGAGCGTTCCCTCTAGCTACCCCTGTAATGCGATTCAGCCGATTGATTATTCTAGACTCGGTAGCATTTATACGATATTACTTTCTTTCTTTTCGTTTGTGGAGAAAAATTTTTTCAATTCGGAGGAGATGGAATGCTTTCTTCGGAAAATGTAAATTTCGCGAGCTGATCCGCTAGACGAGGCAAAATCTTTATATATATATATATAGGGATAGCTCTGGTTTTTCTTATTTTCCTCGCCTACAGCTTGCTTCTTTTTCCCGAGCGTCGATCTCTCTATATCCCTCTGTCTACACGCCCCGGCAGACGAACGTACGAACGTAGTACAGCGTCGAATCCTCTTGTTCTCCCCGCAAGCGCAAACGCGAGAGACGTGCTGCGCTACATCGCTCGACAATCGAGCTCTATGCAAGAGGGAGAGAGAGCAGTGCATGCGGGCCCCAACGAGCATTCGAGCGAACGGCGACCAATCAGGTTGATTGGCCCACGGTATTTACATTTCTGCGGGAGAGGAACGTATGTAGAGCGAATTCGCGCGTTCTGAGGGAACGTACGCGCCGAGGGGAGGAGAGCGGAGGAGAGGGACAAAGAGAAAGAGGAGGACAATGAGCTGAATGGCTGCGAGTTACGTTAAACGGACACAGGGGGGAGAAAGAGACGGATGGATTAATAATTTCCCGGACGGACAAACAAATGTCCGCGGACGATGGGCTTTTAAATTTACGCCGAGTCCGGATGAGTTTCTTCAAAATTCCCAGACGGGGCTCTAATTAAAGATGAACGATCGAAGCTCAATCCGATTAACGGAAATGAGCTGAAAGCAGGCAGCGATAAAACTCGCCGTGGATTTTTCATACTTTGGGCGAGCATTAGATTTCCCTCGAGACGGTAGCCCTGGAAAAAGGATTCTGCCGCAAGGAAAAGCAAACCTCGAAAATTTCTACCGAGAATCTTACGGAATTTGCGCAACAGTATTATGGATGAATGGCACACCGAACTATCCAAGTTTTACACGATTTAACGCTGTCCAATTATTTACTTTAGGTAGAGCTAAAGTTTCTTTTTACAGTCTCTAAAGCGGACACTAAATTAAGCGCGAAGCATTTATCAGTGAACTAAAAATCTTCCTGGGGAATTATTCAAGATCGGAAACTAACTAAAGTAATTTTTCTGGAAAAGTGCTTGAATTTACGGCTCGAAAATTTTGGGAGCGCACTCGCCGAGCCAAAACTGCGAGTCTGAAAATCCGAGCGACGTCGCCAAAGGGGACGTCTGTGTGTGCCTGCTTGGAATCAATTTCGGAGTTTGACGTAGAGGTTCGGCAACGGAGGCCCGCGGCTGCAGCTCATTCTCTCCCGCTCCGACTCAATAAGGCGCGACGTCGAATCATAATTTATGGAGCGACGGAGTGCGCCCGCCGCCGTTCCAGGGATTTTAAGTTTAAACGGTTTGCTAGCCTTTGGCTTTATGCGAGTCGCCGACGCTAAACCTAAAGTATCTAAGGATGAAATACTCTCTGCTGTACTCACACTCTCGCTCGTACATAAAGAACCCTGGAAGCTCACCTGAAACAGACAGAAGGAGGCCTTTATTAATTAAAGATCGAGGGATTACGTAATCGAGGAGATTCTATGCCATTAACAAATTCAGTGGCAGCCGAAAGCTCGCACTTAAGAAGCTAATCGACCACTAATAATAATCTCGCATGTGGCCTCGAATGCGGCGTACTCCGACTATTTGCATACGTAAATTAAGTGAAATGTTTGGCGTGTCGAGATGGGAGGGACAAAGACGGTAAATAAAATTAAATTTGCTGATAATAGTTTAAATTTAGGAATTTCTATATACTAAAATTTAGCTAATCGCCTCAGCTCTGAGCGGCTTAACGACTTCTCGGCACTCGGCAGCATCCTCGCGCGGAGTAATCACGTCTCGCGGGTTTGAAAATATTTCCAGAGAAATACGCGCAAAAAGGCGAGCGCACCGTTGAGAAAGACAGGCAGGCAGGCTCAGGAGAGCCGCAGCGGGCCACTGCAGTCGTGTCCGGGGATAAATCAGCCGCGAGAGAACGAGCGGGAGAGAAAGAGACCACCCAGCGTCACGAGAGGGAGAAAAAGGCTTCGTTTGGGCGTGAAGCAGCGTGAGCGGCGGTCGGTAGCGAGAGCCGGGACATTAAGCTCCGGCGGACGATAGCGAGGACGAGCCCTGTTGACGCTTTCAGGGGGTTAATTGCACTTTTATCTCCCGAGAGCCGGAGCCCTTCCGCCCCGATCCCCAACCTACGAATCCGGCTTCCGATCGCGGCTTTTTTTTAACAATACTGCATTTTTTCTCCTTCAATTTTTAAATCTAGAGTCTTCACCTTTAATAGAAAATATCTAGTTGACTTTCTATCAAAGCGAAATTCCGCCCTTTAACGCATTTCTAAAGGGAACGATTCTCCGTTCGATTATCCGTTTTCCCCAGGCACGCGGCCGACAAAAAAAGAGTGATCTGTAACGGGGCCGCAGAGAGAAAGCGACATTCGTTATTACCTCCTCCCCCTCGAGTCGCATCTACATTTGACTACTCGTTTCCTACCGCGAAAGGGGGGATTCTCGCGTAAAAGAGGGAAAAAAAGCGCTTTCTCCTCCGCTAGTCATTTCGCCGGACGGCGGCGGGAAAAAGCGGACGGAGAAACGAGATACAGGAAGGGAAAATGGCTCGCGGCTGTGGCGACAGGCCGTCTTCATTAAAACTGGCCGCCGCCGACGGGGCGGTATTGAGTTACGAATTCGATGGGGGAATGAGGCAGTGGCGGTGTCACACTGGCGGCGGCAGCAGCTCATAACGAAACTTCTCCGTTGGAAAAAGGGTGGAGAGCGAAGGGAGAGGCAAAAAGACGGGCTGATTGATCGAACGTTTAAAAGGATTCATTATGCCTGCGGTCAAGGAGTACTTAAGAATTTTTAGAGGCCGATTACGCGTAATGGCGCGTGGCTAATTTCTCGGGGGACCAGTGTCTTTTTCTATTCTCAATCTTTCCAAATCTTTCGAAATTATCTTTCAATTTCGGTAAAAATTCTATCAATCACTCAAAAAAAGTGACGAAGAATGAGAGTCGACGTTATTTTCGACGCATGACATAATTCTTTTAGTGCTTTTCAAGAAACAATTAAATATCAGCAACACCTCCGCTCCTTTTGCCGAGTCAGAGTCGCTTTAATTTCAGCAAATGTCAAAACGTCAAGACTGAAAAAGCGGGAAGAAAAAGAGGAGCGATATAAGCAAGAGCGAAAAACGGCCAGCTAATTAATAACCCCGCGTAACAAGGAGCAGATGGAGCGCTGCGAGGGAGTTGGAAAGCGAGAGCCGAGGAGACGAAAAACGAGAGAGAGAGAGAGCGGGGCAAAAACGCGCGTATGATCTGGCCGCGCGGCACATATCGGCCTTCCCCATTATCGCACACGTGTGGTCCGGATGGTCGCGTGTCTGTGCCGTTATTAGCGAAAAGTCGAAGGGGAGAAAAGGGAGCGCTGACCGAAAAATGTTATAATTGCCCTGTGCTCTATCGACTTGCTCCCGCTGTAATTGCCCGATCTTTGGTATTACGGTTTCCCAGCCAGATTCGCTTTGTCCGACTTATTTTGGAAAAAAGATTATATTAATATTTTTAGAGACTCCTTCATCACTTGCACTTATTAATTCTTTAAATTTCAGTTGCCGAGAGACTTTCTCGAAAGTCACTTACCGACGGTTGATTAATTGTCGATTCGAAGCATTTATTACGAATATTTATGCGGAAATTTAATTATATAACCGAAATATAATCGAAAAGAGAAGAAATCGGTAATTACTGCGGCGAATAGGAGCTTCGAGCGAAAAGGCCGCTACTCGGAAGCGCGAAAATAAACGGCCGCCGGGCGGCAGGCAGCACTTCCGGTGCCAGCATAAGGCGACTGCGACGACTATGACTGCTGCAACGCAACGCCGCGCTCCTTTGACTTCTCTGATTGACGCGTCGCGCGCTCGCTCTTTACGACTCGTGTTTTCACTCGGTTTCTTAATGATACTTTGAAAGTTTTAGACCGGCACCGGCTCGTTTGGATCCTTTCTTTTTACTCGCTCTCTCCCTTTACGCGAGCCGGCCTTTAATGAGGGAGCGTTTAGGGACGCAGCCTTTTAATGGAGATGCTCGCAACGCACTGCTGCCGGACTTGGCACTGAGTGCAGCATTATTCATTCATTTATTCGGCGCATATTTCCGAATCTTTCACCTTTCCAGCGCCGTTTTTTGCTAGTAAGTCTTCTAATTTACTCGCGTGCCGCAGAGCTTGTTTATACCGTGTACGTGCGGTGTAGCGCCGAAAATTTGTATTACTAATGAACGGAAAGAAAAAGAAGAAAAATAGCCTTTACGCAAAATCGAGCGATGTTAATTCCGAGAAAGCTTCGACATCGATAAAAAGCAAGAAAAACAGCGATACGGCCCCGAGAGAGAAAATAAAACCGAGTGCCTGCAAAGAGAGGGTACGTAGAAGGAAAGGAAGAAGGCGATGGTACGAGTTGACCAAGCCAGAAAAGGTCCCTTCGATATCGGAAGCGTCGATCGACTGGCTTAAATTCCCTCCGAGATCTCCTCTGCCTCACTTGTACCGCTTCGTTCTCCTTTTCTGCTCGCGCAAACTTTCGGCTCAAAGTTTCGATGTCGGCTAGATGAGAGACTCCCTCGCGGCTACAAAAGAGGAGCCCCCCGCGATAAGGAACGGGTGGCTCCGCCGGAGAGCCGACGTATGATAGCGGCTGCGTAAAGCCTCAATCGCCCGGGTATTGAATGCCCGTCATCTACTTCGCAAGCCGCCAGGTAGACGGAGCCTCATTTTTCGCCTGCCACGCGTTTTATTGACAATATTCAGGTGAAACTTGCCGCGGTTTATGGGCACTTTGCTCAAAATTATATGCTTTATATTTACTAAATATGAGCTCAGCAGTCTTTACTCTACTTTTTACAGCTATGCACGTGTGCTTTATTTTACGTCGCATTTAATAGACATTACAACTTTTTTATTGCCTCTTTTATGTTTCGCCTTTTAATTTCGGTAAGCTGTTTCCAAGTTTCGATTACGTGGAAACTGTGCAATATTTACTTGTGCATTAAAAACACTAAAATTTACCAGGAAAGATACCAGGACGATTTCATTAAACCTGTATTTGTCAGGGTTTTTCAACGGTTTAATCCTGCATTCCAGCTTGTCGACAAGCTCGCGACCCTTATCAAATCGGCCTGGAATGAAAGAGTGAAAAGGGCGTCGCGTGCGTGCCCCAATAATTACTGGCAGTTCTGCTCTGTGCCTTTGTGAAAATAAAAAGGACCGGGCCGCGTATACGCAAAACAAGGAGAAAGCACAAAGGCACGGCGGCAGCCGATATTCCTTCGCCGCGGGGCGTCTGTCAAGCCGCACTTTGAAGCCGAGCCTCGGCGTCAAGCGGCAGCCTCTCTGCGCCTACGCATCGACTTTTTCCGTCGCCGATTCCAGAGAGGAAAATCGCTCGGCTGCGGGGGACACGCCGGGGATAAATATCGGCCTGGATATGAGCACCTGGATATCGAGCGCTTGTTTGCAAACCTTCCGACGAGAATTAAATCTTTTCAATTCAATTCTTTTTTTTTTTTTAACTTTTTTGTAAATTAAAGCTTTATTTCTCTAAGACAAAAACTGTATTACACATGCTCGTCTTACATTTTTCAACGTCAAGCGGTTGTGCAACAACGCAAATCGTGTTACATTATAATGTCGGCCATTCATCAATCACTCGAAAAACTTTCACATCCACGGCCGAGCGTTTCTAATTTAAAATTTACATCGGGAATCCATCAGCGGAAATTAATCTGTCCCGCTATAAAGCCAATAACATTAAAAAAGCGAAGGCGCCTCCCCCGGCGAAAAAATGCCGCCAAGTCAAAGACAAACGAAAATGGAAACGCGCATCCGGAGGGCTCGATCAAAGAGCTGCGCAGCGCTGGAAAATAGGAGAGAACGATTAACCGTGATGTGGCAGTTTTCCAAGTTTTACGATACGCGCCGTTTGATTTATGCAGAGGCGTGCGAGAGCTCGGTGCGCGCGCGAAAAAGCGCTGCGTCGCGATGCGGCCGTATTCCTTTTTTCTCCGGCTCGCTCGATTTATGTGACGAGAGCAAAGAGAGAGCTTCGACAGATTGCGAAGTTACGCCAGGCGTGATGTGTGTTATTGAAAAGTATTCTCTCGATCTCGAGATGCGAGGGGTTGCGGATAAAATGAGAAGCGAGTTCCTTTGAGCCTCTGATAAATCTTTCTTTTTTTTTTTTACATTTTCACTCGGGGTCTAGCTTCGTCATTTTACAACTTTTCCTTGATTAAAATTCTGCGTCTCGTATTTAAAATTATTCATTAAAGAGCGTGCTCCCGATAGAAGCTAATCATTAATTGTAGTTAACGATTTCCTTATTTGGTCGAAAAGAGATTGAAAGAAGGAGACGAAGGAGGCGCATAAGCTCCATCGATGGCTGTAGAGCGTAAAAGTCGACGAGCCGGCTTTTTCAGAAATGTAATTACCACTAACGTGTAATGTGCGAAGATCTGCATTTGAAAAGGCATCAGAGAAATACTTGCACACAATCCGAAGTAACAGGCAGGGCTAAAAAGTCAAGGCTCATCCTTTCAGGCTTGAAATTATTTCTCACGAGAAGACTAAATAAAACGACAGCCGGAGAGAAGTTTCTCGCGCAGTTATTGAAAAGCATTCTTTCAATTTGGAGAAGCTCGGAGAGATTATAATGTACAGTCCCGCGTGCATGGACGGAGAAGAAGAAACTCGCAATCGCTCGCGAGTAATATTCCTCGCCGGCTCATAGAAACCGGCTGCGCGCCGCCAAAGCTTATTATATTACGAGCGGAAGGCAATTTTACTTGGACTAACCGAAAGCCTCGGAGAAAAAGAAAAAGAAGGCGAGAGAGTCGTAAATATCGGGGAAAGCAGAGCCGCGCGACGAGTTTTTAAATCACTCAGAGCCGTCGAAGCTTCCCCCATTGAAAGCGAACGAGGAGTCGGCGAAAAAAAGCAAGGCCTGCACTTGCGCTTACGGGGTTGCAGCGCATTCATATGCATGTGGCGAAAGTCCGCTCACCTTCTTCCATTTAAATCAAGTTCCTTTTCTTCGGGCGGCCTGTCGACAATGGCTCTCCTCTCTATTCATCATAATATTCATGATCGCTCATTCGTCACACAGCGAAACGCCGTCGACGAGGACGCGACGACGCTCCTTTGCAAAGCTGGAGGGAGGACGACGTTGGCGTGCTTAATTCGAGGCGTAGGTGCGACGACGACTCTCGGCGTGTAGGCTCCGCGCGCGCGGAATACTGATCGACGTGGGACCGGAGCGCAACGACATTTTCCTGATTATCCTTATTCCGCGGGATGCCTTGTTATTAGTTGCCTGACTTACCTACGTGCCCGAGAAAGAGATTTCCTCCGCGAATATTCTGCCGGATGAATGCTTGTCTCGTAAATCGACTATTCGGAGAATGGCCCTGGTAACTGGCTATCCGAAAATCTTTCTGTAATTGAAATGTCCTTTCCATTCAGTTACTTTCGGGACGTTCGAATATAGAAAGGGATATTACATGTCATTTAACTCTGCGTATTTACTCGCGCATTTACAAGTGCTTTCTGCCAGAAATACAAGATAACGGCGATGACTCAAGATGCCCTCGAGCCACTCAACACACGCCGTCTGTTTCCCGTCACGAAAACGCAGCTCCTCTTCCAAACTTCTCGGCCTACTCTCGAATCCCAAAAACCTTCCTTATCTCGTAGTCAAAACGCCAGATCGATGCTTTGGCACACTGCAGAAGCAAAGAAACGAGGCTCGCGGAGGCCAGAAAATATTATGTCCTTACGCCGCGCTTTTTTACGATGCTTATCAAATGCAAATCCTATTTTATTGCTATTGGAATTCTGATTAGGCGCCTCGCGGTAAGCGGATTTGCGAAAAGTGCCTTGCGACGCGATTCTGGAATTCCTTTCCTCCACGAATGTAAGCGAGCGCTTGTTGTTCCGCGGATTCCATTTTTCTTCTTCCCGCGCCAGAAGCTAATTAAACTTGCCCAAGATGGCCTTTTTATATACATATTTTTGACTTTCGAGTGTATCGTTTTGTCGAGGGCAATTTTGTCCAGCTAAATGAAATTTAAATTCTTTTCGATGACTTGATAGTATAAAATTTCATCAATTTAGAAATAAAGCTCGCGCGAGCTCTATTTCTAAGCAAAATTTCGCTCTCGATCTCAAAGATATGACAAGAGCCAAGTGTAGCAAACTCTCGAGTTCCAAGTATCTCGTCTTATTAAAGAAGGCAGAGAGTCTCTCCGTCAGCCACTCCCCATTGTTCACTTGATCTCATCATACCTGCGTCTCTGCCCCGTAAGCTCGCGTACTCGGCGGATTCCGGCGTGTGTCAACCGAAAATCCCAAGTCTCCGATGTATACAGGAGGCTTACGCACACAGCAGCAGCTGCAGGTGTAGGAGGCTCTCGGCGTCGTTATTATTACCGGGGCTCGCAATCAACCGGCTAACTCGATTAGACGCGTCAACCAATCAGGCTCCTGACGCTTGCCTCTCATAACTTATGAAGTCTGGAAAGTCGAGAGAGTGAGAGAGGAAGGGCTACTTTCGTGCGAGAGGCAGCTTTGTTAATTTAGCGTGCGCTTCAGCGGTGGCGCGCACTTTTCCGAAACGTAGTTTACTTAATTTTCCCACTCTGCCTGGAGTTTGTCCGGCGCTCTTTTATTCGAGCTCCTTTTTTAGTTGAGGTTTGACACAACTTTAGCCGCTTGTTACGCTACTTTGGATGACGGCTAGTTTGCCTTTATACATTTTTTAGTTTTCCCTTGATGAATCAAAGTTCGCCTGTGCTTTTTAAAATTTCACCAAGAGCAACGCAATATTGTAGAATTAAAATAACGGTTTCTTATCTTCTGCATTATCGACTTGAAAAGAAAAATGTAAAATTGAATCGTGATCATAAAATAATACCGCAATTTGCGAGCTAATCATTTAACTCTTTTAAAGAATTACAGAAATCCGCCGAGACGTTGCAATAAAAAATGAAAGTTTAAGCCCCCTCTAGACGCGAAATCAAAATAAAGGCGACGGTTAGCGGTAAGAAAAAACCGGAGACAAATGCAGATGCTGAAAAAAGGCAGCGGTGTAAAAGACAACGAGTTCCTCGCGTAAAAGCGCGTATACAGGCTCCCCCCTGCAACTGTCGGGGTATATCAAACCACCGCGTGCCCGGAATTCTTGGCGTAATTGCGTCGCGCGCTGCTGCTTCTTCTCTCCGGGACGATTGCATTTTTCTCTCCCCACTCAGTGCCTCTACGTACACGAGGGTGCCACGCAAGCGGCAAAAAACTCCGACGCTCTTTTCATTTTTTCCGTTCTCGCGGACAGCGTTTTTTCTCTCGCGCGCGCCGCTTGAATTTATGTTTATCAAAGTTCGCTCTTGTGAGAATGATAAATCTGGGCTAAGGGAGAGGAAAGCCAGTTTTAATGCGATTTTTAAAAAATACGATCATTTCCATTCCCGCTTTCCATCTGAAAAATTAAAAGAGTACCGAATTAAAAGCATCGGGGACTTTAAACCGCCTTTTGCAGAATCTGACTGTATAAAAATAAGAAGAGAAGAGGAAGTAGAGCGAGGGAAAAAATTAAAAACTGAAGGAAAGAGCAAATCGAGTAGTTTCTGCCGGATGTATACACAGGCCGGGCCGAGGCCGAGGCGCACTTTTAAAAGAAAAGTACTGAAACGAAGTGGCGCGCGCTCGCGCGAGTATAATTGCGAGTTGAAAAGTCTCGGGAGGGAATTATCGTAAAGCGAAATAAGAATCTGATTTCCCTGCTCTCCTCCTGCACCTTCTTATACTTTTCTCTCTGTGTCCTTCGGAGAAAGAGAGAGAAAGGCGAGCAGCTTCCGGTTTCCAATTACGGATGCGCAACTCGCCGTCGATGTTTGGAGGCTTGGCGCCGCCGCCTGAAAATTCACTGGCAATCGGATAGGAAAATACATTAAAAATAACAGCCTTTTCTAATAGCTACGAATTTAGAGCGCATTTCAAAATAAATATCCGCTTCGCCTAAAGACTTGGTAATTACTCGAAACGCAAAGAGGCAAGTTCAAACGCAATTTCTAATAATTTCTGTAGCGTAAAATCGTATCGATCATCGAGACAAATGGTCATCGGCAATTTGCTAATCAAAGCCAAACACAGGCGCACGCCGCAGATGTACGAAAATATCACGTATCTTCCTTGACTCGAGCGGCGCATGCTCGTAAAAGCCGGGCCGAGCGCGCACGCACTCCTCGCCCGTAACATTATTTATCATCTGTCGATGCGAAAATTAGGGTCGGGGCTCGTGAGCACACAAAAAGTATTGGATTTCCGTAAAACGTAAGCTTTCCCCTCGCACCGCAGCGGCGAGTAGCGCAAACATTTGAGTTCGCGGGGTGGAGGTTCGAGTTCCACGGAGTGAGAGAGGAAGACCGAGGCAAGACGAGGGAGATATGGAGAGTCTGAAAGCAGTAATTGCCGGCGCGAGATCGACACCTATATAGCGCCCCAGTCATCAAACAATGAATTGCCGTAGACGGACGTCGAACTTGCTTCCTGCCGAGTTTGTCTAGTAAAGCGAGACGCTTTGTGCGGGACGAATGTTTCCTAGCTTTTTTTAAACATAAAAATATATGTATGAATTAATTTAATCTTCCTCGCTACTTTTTACAATTACTTATATTGTTGTTTTCACACCAGCGGACAGTTTAAGGATCCCGAATGCAAATCTTTCGATAATCCAAGAAAGTTTACGAGCCGCGAGCGCAGCATCCGAGATTATTTACAAAGCACGTGTGAGCCCGGTTCCAGGTTCGAAACTACTGCAAGCGTGGACGGATGCAATAAATATTTGGGAAAAAAGCTCCGTCAAGTGCCGTAACTTAGGATTTACGCCTTCTTCGAAGCGAGTAGAAAAACACAGCCGCGCGCCGTCCCCTTCTTTCTCTGGCCGCCTCCCTTTCTCCGCGAGGTTCGATGAGAGCGCGGGAATCTCTCATTCAGGAAGAAATGCAGCAGGAAACGCATTTCGAGGCTGACCGGCTTAAGGAAGAAGACGGCGACAAAGAGGGAGGAGCAGAGAGTGTCCTTCGTTATTTTCCCCGAGTCTGTCCCCGAGAGCGAGAGGGGAAACGCGGATAATCCGATCCCCTGTCTGAGATTCTCCCGCGACGCCCGAGAAACGCATTACGTGCGAAAAGGGAGAGAGAGAAAGAGTTGCCCGCGAAGGGAGTGGAGGCGAGCGCGTCGAAAGAATGGAGCCGGAATTAAGAGAGGAGCCGAGCAAATAGTTGCCCGAAGCTCGAGAAAAGGAATTAAAATAGACAGCGAGGCCGAGGAGAGAGCCTTCGTGGATAAAAAGAGGAGACTAAGATAAAATCGATTCGAGAACCTCGCGCTGATTAAGAAACCTTGCACATTATTGCATAATTTTTAATTAAGAACCAACTTTCATCATCTGATACTTTTGCTGCCGCTGCTGCTTGGCAAAAACAAATATCCGAGGCGGGGTCTTTAACATTTTTTCGAAAATGAGCAACGAGATTAATGCCGCGGTTTTATTGGACGCACTTGGAACGTTAAAAAGTTTAATAAATGAAGGAGGAATTGGACGCACTAGAGATCAAGCGAAATCGGGGAGAGGGAATAAAGTAGGGCGTGTAAGTGCAGGATTATAAAAAATGAGGAAACGAATGAAAATGAGAACGAGTCGACGACAAAATGATCGAGAGAGAGAAAGAGCGAGGGAGACAAAAATAAGCTCGAGTAGATGTGACCGAGAGAAAGAGCGAATGAATGAGTAAAAGCAGAGGAGGAGAGATAAAAAGGTAGATTCGCCATGCGAATTCTCAGGCTAAGAGGTGAGGTTAATCCGCGATCGACTCGACGAGGATTTACCGACACTCTATTACCTCTTTTTTACAAAGCCTTTCTCTCTCTCTCTCTCTGCACTGGCTCATTTTATCCGTCTTTCGTTTTATCCGCTTGATCTGTCGTTTTGTAGCGGAGCGGGTCAAAGTGCTACGTGACCCTTTTTTTCCTCGCGCTTATCCGACCTGAGAGGCGCTCGGGAGAAGCAATCCAAGCGCAATTCCCGTCAAAACAATTGGGATAAATAAGATTTTAGGGCGAATGAATGCAGGCTGTCGATAGAGGGACTTGAATCAAAGCATATTTGTAAAATGAAACTGATTGCTCGTACTTACTTACTTACGGGAAAATCGAGTCGATAAATTAATGCATCTCATTGTCATTTTGGTCTTACCTGAAACAAAAGAAAAGATTTTTTTTACTAAAAACATTTTCATTGTCAAAAAGAACGCGTACGGAATTCGGTCTATAACAGAAATTATGCATGCGCGATAAAAGTATTATAGAAGGAGTAAGCGAAGCGAAATGGCAAGGCCTAATGGAAAAAGCGAGGAAAGAAGGAACTGCAACAATCAACGGCATTGTTTTTGCACTCGATGCACATTACATTGCACTTGTACGAGTGCAATTTCATTCGTGCTTATGCGGATGAGTGAACGAAAGTGAGAAAAGGGAGATAAAGGATAGGATAATGAAAAAAGTATAAGAGTGCGGGTATTGCTGCAAAGAGGAAGCCAGAGAAAGAAACGCGCGCATTAATTGCTGCGATTAAAAGAATTTAATTTGAAAATTAATTGGAAAAAATTATTTAGCACGATCCTACAACATTGAAATGTCTATATAGTATAAACATCACCATCCGAAAAAACAATACAAAATTCAGTGCACGCCCGACTGCCTTTTCCCGGGCAGAAAATATTTTCTCTAAAAAACCTTTTTTTGGCTCGACAAAAACCAGGAAAGAAATTGTACACAATTCCACGCGAGCTCCTAAAGAGACAATAAAGTCGGCCCGGGGAATAAAAGTGAAAACTGAAAAATGGAGCAGCCGAAAGCTTGTCGCGAAAAAGAAGCTGCAGGAATTAAAGAATTCGGTCGCGCAAAAAAAGTGCGGAAGGCAGGCGCCTCCTCGAGCGCAATCTCATCCGGTTTCCGGCCAGCAGCAGCAGCAGCAGCAGCAGCATCTGCCTCGCGGAATTAAAAGGCGGGGTTGCGGCGATACGCTCCAGGAATTATTTCGAGCGTAAGCCGCACTTTTCTCCTCAGCTTTTTATTTCCGCGAATGTTTGACGCGCTGCACTCGAGATTGTGAGTTTCAATCCGGACTCTCGAGAAGACGCTTAGCGGCTACATTGATTAAGGGCGGCATAATGGCGCCTCGAAAGTAACGAGCTCAATTCTTGAAAAGCAAGGTTTTCGGCGAAGCCAGTCTGCCTCCATTGTGCGCGACGCTATCGAAAGAAGGCAATGCGCCTTCTATTATTTGTCCCCGCGAACTTAACCGCGCTTTTCCGAATTCAATTTCTGGAAATAAAAGCCGAGGTAAATGAAAAGCTTTAGGTGTCAGTTTTTATTGTTTGACCCTTTACGACGTCTCCCTTCCCCCGATCGGCTCGCGGAGCGTGAATTTTGATTTTTCCATTTCCCGGACTTGTTCTCCTGCGCGCATGCCTGCTTTTTTTACGACTCTCGAGTACGCTCGATCGGCTTTCTCACTTGGCTGCCCTCTCCGCTCGACCAGCGAGGAGTTTAGGAGACTCTGCCACCTGGTGCTACTGCAGCGCCCCGAGTCACGCGCCGTTTGAGGACGCATCGACCGTGCAGTTTTCGAAATGATGCCCGATCACCGGAGGTTGCTTTATCGCCCGACTAAGTAATCTTGACCGTTCCTATAATATATAAGCCAAGTTTTGCTTGAGTTAGGCTTGAGTTAGCCTTAGCTTTAGCCATTGCTTAAGCAGTTTGTTCAAAGTAAACAGAGATTCTATGATTTTAGTCAGAAATCTAAGAGAAAAGAATGTGCGCGTGCTTTGAAAATCCAGTCGGCTGGATAAAATAATTGAAGCGAAAATCGATTAGCTATTGTCTATCAATAGTGCGGAGCAGTCAATCACACGGTCGACTAGTCAGGGCCAGGCACTCGAGGCAAATTTCCGATTTTCAAACAATTTTCCCTGGCACACACCTCGTGGCTTCGCCGGGGAAGATGTCTTAACACTCCAAGTGCAGCGAAGGAGAGCGGCAGCGTATTACACGCACCGTAAGCACGGAGCAAGCGGAAAAGTAACTCTCGGAGGCGGCGAAGCGCAGCTTTCACGAGGACGAGTGGGAAAAGCGAGGAGCGAGGCGCAAAGGCACCCGGAGAAAAATGCAGCCAGAGAAAGAGGGAGAACAATTTGAACAAGTCGAAAATTGGATTTCAGCCGCTGCTCTTTCAATAATGCGCCGCGGCCCCGACGCCTCTCCTTCTCGGGGAGAACGTCTTTCTTTGCGCGCGAACGCGGGAGCAGCTCGCGCTTAGGGGATTGCTCGCTCCTCGATGATGGAAGCAGCGGGAGAAACAACAAAGGCCCGGGGATAAACTTTTATGGGATTGTGTTTACGGGAATGGCGATTCGGCGAAATCGCATTTGTCTGGGATTAAAATTTGATGGATACTCTTTAAATTCCAAGTTCTACAGAAGACAAATCGCTAGTTTTAGTAGATTACACAAAACTTGTTCCTTTCTTACAAATACATATAAAGTTGGAAGAAGTTTTTTTTCAAGAAAATTCGTTAAAAAAAATTAATGAAAAAACCAATAAAAGATTCGAGTTAAAGAGTACTATAGTACTGTTTGAAATAAGAAAGGCCTGCGAAACAGTGGAGTTTCAGCACAATAGCAAAGCATCAAGAAGAAGAGGAGTAAGAACGTCGGTGCACTCGAGAGTGCGTGTCAATGAGGACTGCCAGCGACGCGTCGCTAATCCCACAAAGTGCGCGCGTCAGCAAGCTCTCTCGGTTATCTTGATCTTCGAGCTGCAGCGAGCACTGTAAACAGCAAGGACACATCCAGCCGGAGAAATTCGCTAATTCACTTTGGCCAACTCTTGCTTCCGTCCGGAGACCCAGTTTGCGCCTGTTTATTGCTCAGCTGCTGCTCCCGGAAAAACGGGATGAAGCCTTTGTTTTCTTGCCCCGGTTTCATCCGAGTTTTGCTTACTTCCCATTAGAGATTAGTTTTCATTCAATTAAAACTTGTTTTCCAAGCTTCCTTGCTGCTGTACACAGTACAGCCAAGTGGCACTGATTGAACAGACGAAATCGCTCAAAAGTTTAAGCCAATTGATGAAATGTGGAATTACGCCGGAGGAAAGGAGCGGCGGGCTAAAAATAGCGAAACGTAACAAACAATTTAATTTACGCGCAGCAGCAACAAAGGTGAACGCACTGCAGCTCTTCGCCGAACGGCTCGCGAATTCTCGGTAACAAGTCTCTCAATCAATTAGCCCGTCGATCGATATTTTTACGACTTGCTCCGGCTGCTCTCGGAGCTCGTCCAATTGTTTTTGCGAGCCGGGGAACGCGGAAAAAAGCCAAAGATAAGAAGTGCCAAAAGGTCCGGCGGATCCGCGCGATGTTTCCTTTGTGCGAGAAGTCAGTCTCGCAGACAACGCGGCGCGCGCCGCCGACAAAGACGAACACGACAGCCAAAAGGCGGAGGAGCGCGAGCTATTGAAATTTAAATATAGAAGGTCGCCAAACTTTTATGATTAAGGGATTAATTAAGCAGGCGCGACTCTTCCTACCGTTGTCACGACTTTCTCTTCACTTAATTCCCCGTGCGGTTTCTGCCTTTTCTCGCGCTCCCAAATTTTCTCCTACTTAAGATATTATTTTGGAGATTAAACTTGGCTCAAATAAAGGATTTAACTGAATTTTTCTTCTCACTTACTCGCGTCAAGTTTAATTAAAGCGCAATTGATCCGAACGGTCTCTTTATCAGTTTTATTTTGCCTTTAGCCCGAATAGAAGAGCTCTCCGCTGCTCGCGCCGAATCTCGAATTACCGCGAGACGGCCACCTCCGCAGTCCGCACATTGCGTATTGCCTGGAAATCGCGAGATTTCCCCCAGGCATCCGCGTAATCCGAAATACTTGAGTTTCCCCTTCTCTCTCGTCCCCCAATTTTATCCGACTCGTTCCCGTGTATCGGCGTTGCCGGCCGCGTAAAAGGCACGCCAGAATGAGGATCTGCCGGAAAAGGCTGATTTAATTTTTCAGGCTTTAAAAATTTCTTGCCTTTTTCCAAACACTGCTTCGGGCGATGCTTTTTGAATTAACTTTTCAGTTTAGCGAGAATAATCAAAAGATTTAATTAAAAAACGTTTCTTATGCGCCGCGGGTTAATTAAACGTTGACTCAGAGTTCCTCTAGCTGCAGAGTTGCAAATTTAATCCGGCGGTAATGGAATTGAAGATTGAACAATTAATTTTCTTAGCGAATAGAATCGAAGAATCAACAGTTATCGCAATAGCGCGCGATAACCGCGTTGAAAGTGCAAAGTTTGCTCGGTTTTCTATCTTGGGTCGTGAAGCAAAGCCGACGATGGCGACGCTTCCCCAATTGCGTTCCGCTCGTATTTTCGTTATATTTACGCGCTTTCTGCTTTTGCGCGAGGACGGCTTCCGCGTTCGAAGTTCGCATTTAAAGTTATGCCCCTGGACGAAAAGAGAGGAGAGAAAGAGGGACACGAACTACTTTGAAAGGATCGTTCCGCGCCAGGCGAGAATATCTGAGAAGAGGAGACGAGGAATTCGCCGAGTTGTGCAAAGTTTCATCGTCGAACCTCGCTGCCTCTCCTCTCTCCGTCTTTTTCTCATTAAAGTATCGTTCTTAGCCCAGCCCAGCTTCTCTTTCTTTCCGAACAAGTGTGTACCTTTTACTTTCTAGCTCATTTTCTCTTTAAGGGTATCAATCCGTTCTTTTCTCCTTCTCTTACTTATTCTTATGTATTTTCAGTGTACCTGGGATTAAAACTTACTTTTCCTGAAAGTGGAAAACTTTAATGTCGCGCAGATGCTTATATTTCAATTGCATAGTTGATTATGCAAGTTTTATTAATACAGAAGATTTCAAAAAGTTTTTTCAAAAAGTTTTAATTGATAAAGGCGCGATGCTTTGCAGAGTCGTAGATTAAGTACACGCATCATATAGGATTTAGGTAGATAATTATTGAAAATAAATCGCAGCAGAAGGAAATCTCAGCACTCGTCGTTTATCCAACAGCGATTTAACGAGCGGATTTTTCGCTCCTTCGATAAAACTACTTAGCTTAATCCCCCTCGAGCATTTATCTCTTTAATTAAACAAAATATAAATTTAAATATTATCACCGCAGCGAGAGCCTCTCTCTCCTCGGAGCAGAAGCTCCGAGTTAAAAAGTAAAAAAGGGCAAGCTGATCGCGGGAGGAAATAAGCGAAAAAGAGAAGCAGGAAAGAGGAGAGCAACAAGAGCCCGAGCGCGCAAGCGAGAAAAAGAGATAGGGGGAGGCACTAATTAGATTCCAAAAGTGAACGACAGATTTATCAGCGCGAAGTGACAGCGGCGCGCGTTTCGTTCGGTTAGCTGGGCGCGACCGAGCGAGAGGGAGATCATTTCTCCGGGAGGTTCGTTTATCATTCGAACGCGAGCCGCGCGCAGCCCGAAAAAGAGAAATGATATAGGAGAGAGCGAGGGAATGAGATAGACAATCGATGAGCTGCCGAGACCCGAATGCGAGAGGGAGCGAAATGTTCACTTGGAGAAATTAAATGCAAATTGATTGAATTCTTTTTCGCGCCGCTTTGCTCATTCCTTTCGAAAAATATTGACGCACGCTAATGTAAAATGGAATGCAGCCCGCGGCAAAGCAAAGTTTATACTTTTTCAATTACGTTCGCAAAGTTCAACGAGGCTATTCAAACTCAACGTAAACAGCAAACTCTGCATTTCACCAAATGAAAGATTCAAAAAAACTGTACAGAGGAATTAAAAGGAAGTAGTTCATAGGTGAAACCTATACCGGGAAGAGAAGAGGCGGCCGGCGGTCCCGAATGAAATACGACTTACGGCGAACCTATCAATTAACGCGCTCGCGGACGGTTGCAGGTGGCGGCTTTCTCCGGCGCGCGGCCTCTCAAAGGTGCTGCGCCGCTGCAGTCCCGGCTGCTATTTTTTCTCGCTTCGGAGCCGAGCTATTGTATATTTAGATCGCTCTTTCGGTCTCACGCCCTGCTTCTATTAGCCGCCCGGCCGATTTTCTTTTGTCTCTGCTCGGTGCAGCAGTAGAAGATGCTTTTTTAATAGAGGCCTGTTCTTTTTGATTTAGCGAGTTTTTCACGGTCTATGCCGATGAGCGGTTTCGGTTTTCGATGTATCGGTACCATCAGCTGCCCACCCAGTGTCAAGTCTGGTTAAATTTTTAGTACAGCAATTCACTATTTGTAAAGTTAATTTCGTGAAATGAATTTCTAACATAAGCCGTTTGAAAAATACAAATCCACTCGAGTTCCTCGAGCAGCGAAGCAAAAATTCATTCTCTAATTGATGGTTGATCCAACTCGAAGCATCACTTGACAACTTGAACCGTTCGAAGCACTCACAAAACGAAAAGCCAACAAAACGCCCGAAGCATATGAAACAATGCGAAAACCTCGAAAATTCCCCCATCCTGGAAAATATTCGCAGCTGTCGCTCGTTCATTCGCTCCCGAAAGTTTCCACAACAGGAGAGCCAACGCATATCTGCCGCTCTCTCATCTCTGTATACACGGCAGAAAATCCTCGCGCTTGTTAGCAAAGCAAATACTTTTCTCCCCGGGCGGAACAATAGAGCGCTCGCTCGCGAGCCAACTGTCAATCGGCGCTCCTGCCGCCGCCGCCGCCGCTGCTGCACTGGCTGCCCGACAATTAGGGAAGTACAATGGCACGCGCGCACTTTTTCGGCCTGGCCATCCTAAGCAAATACTAGCCGATGATCCGTAATGGGTCACGCTCCGTTTTAACGCGTCAGCGGCAGAGCAGGCTTGCCAGATTTATTTTATCGATTTTTTGTTTTCACGAGCTGAGCGATCGGCTGTTCCATTCAAAGTGGGGCTATGGTCGCGCAGCAGTAAGCCGCCGGTGAATGCCAAATTCTCGAATTCTGAATAGGATCGAATGTTTTTATTAAGGCCGACGTGTTATTGCAAGGGGGTTAGAATCATTCGAATGAAATCGGCGAAAATTACTTGGCAAACAGTTTTGCTTTTGATAGACATGTCATGTATGCTTATCAATTTGTTTGTAATGAAACGCATTGAAATCAGTTTGAAAATTGAGTTGACTGATAATTAATATTGCCAATTAGCAGTGGCAGTACATAAAAACAATCTGCTTTTGAATCGATGCGATTCCATTAATTGAATTGAAATTATTCTAACGCGTGCAGATGTATTAAATTAAATTAAACTCCATCAAACGAGATAATTTTAAAGGAGAAAGTCGATCAATAAAAGAAGTAACGCGTGCATGGATTCAGCTTTTCCCAGCGGCGACTGCATCTTGCATTTCCCAAGTGAGTTGGGAGCTGCGGCAAACTCTGAGGAAAAAGGGGCAGAGTGTCACGACGTTGACCAACCAGCATAGCCTCCTGCGGGAGTTTTCGAAAATCGCACCGAGAGCTGTCAGCGGCAGCGTTAACCGCGCCGGACAATCCTTTCCCTCTCTTCGACCCTCTAATTCTACAGTATGTTAGCATCAGCCGTCTGCTTCCCCGTCTAATGTCCAATCTACGATTCAGAGAAATTCATTTACCTATTTTAATTGAATTTTATTCAAGCAAACTGCTTCGAAAACTGTGTATTTTATTTTAAAACTCTCTTGAATTTTTCAACTATAAAAATAAGTTTTTTTCTAAAGGAACAGATGTGCCTGACTGAAAGGGTAGCCAAGTATTTTTTAGTTCATTATTAATAGCAACTCTTTCCATTATGCGTGAAAAAAGCATAAAGGCGCAGAAAAAATTGAGGAAGAATGGCTTTTTTGTGTGCGATACCATATGGCATCCCTTATTCAGAAAAGGGTTCTAAACTATCTCAATTAACTTCCCAAACCCTGCCATTATTTAAATCATCCTCTAAACAGACGTTTACAACCTCGAGGCTTCGAAAATTTTAGAAACTCCCAGGCACTCGGGCGTATCCTCGTATATAATCCATGAGAATAGGAAGAAGCTAATCGCAATCCATCGCCGGCATTACATAACACATTGATGCACTGCACCAACGCGAAAGAAGGCTTAGGGCTGCAAGGAGAAATCTTAAGGGGAAACAATGTGGACTACGCCCACGCAGATGGCTCGGGATGTAGTAGTTAATTTCCTCTGTCCAAACAGCACTAATCCCGAGTGACATAAGCCAACTGACGGTTCACTACAAACCCTAAAGCAGAGGCCGGTGGTCGTCGAGCGTAGCGAAGAAGCGCGGAAACGAGGAAAAACCGAGCGACAGTGCTGAAATAACACTCGGAAATCCTTTTACCGAGCGTGGGACGGACGAATCCAAATTCTGGAAGAGCTCGCCGAGTGCATCAGTGTTTTCCGAGTCCCGGGATTGCGGTCAGGGCTTTTCTTTCCGAGAGCGGCTCGGAATATGTTTTGCACGTTTCGGCGGCTCGCTTTTCAAAACTCGGCGCGTCCTCTAAACAAAACGAGCATAATCTGCAAAGTCGATCACCGGCCGTGAATAAAAAAAAATCTGAATGTCAACTTCCTGCCCGAAGAAGACGTAAGCAGATGCTAGAGTAAGCAAAGGCGCTCCATAAATCTCTTTGTTTTCCTAAGTAAATTCCTTTCTCCATCTCGCGCACTCGACGACACGTCTTTCCCATATCTCTCCGCCGGTTTTTTCATAATAATGTCCCTCTTATTACGGCCGGGCCTCCTTACTCACGAGCCATGACTTACGAGCTACCGGTCTCGAGAAGCAATTTCAAAGGCCAGCTGTACTCGCTTTTTATCTGGCATCGCTCGCGGCTCGCGCTGCTGATCATCGACGTGATCGGCGCTGCGAAAAAACTCCCCGTTTATTTAGCAGCGGCTTCGGGTGATTTTTCGCACCTCGACCGCTGCCGTTCTCGTTAGCCGCGCAGATTGCGATAGCGGGACAAAGATGAACGCCCCGGCCATGATATGTTGCCTTACGACTGTCGGTCTTATCTGATTTCTCAGCTGTAATCGATTTTTTCCTGCCTGCGCAAGTAATTGTTTATTTATTCAGCGGGCCTAATGATATTCATGGAAGAGGTGAACTTTTTAAGCGAGGGATTTTCATTTTTCAAGAGGCAATTTGCGCGCTTTGCTTCAGACTTAACGGCGGGAAAATCGTCGGCGCGACCGAAGGATTAAAACGACACTTCCACTTGACGACTCGATTCATCGATCGCGAGCAATTTTCCAGCACTCAGCTCTCGCCGGATGCGAAACCTCCTCCCGACGTTTTGATCGCGTCATCCCCCTCTCTTTTAAGCGGCGAGCGGTAATTAACGGCGCTTATATATAGGGTTCGCGAAACTATACAGCAGCTCACGCGTATATACGCGCCGATATCGAGTAACGCGAGCATTAAGGGAGAGGAGGAGCGGAGAGAACAGCTCGCTAACGAGCAACGAGTAAGCAAGGAGAGAGTTTGAGTTTGAATTTGCCTGGAGACAAAGAGCCGGGGGGTGAAATTAGGGATCGAGTACACTATTATACGGAGTTTCCAAGAATTCGGAACAATCATTTTTTCAGTTGTTCGATTAAAGTTTGAATGGAAAAAGATAACTTTTTACGAAGACAAAGCAAAAACTTTTGAAATTCACGGAGAGGTTTCTGACGCAAAATAAAAATAACACGGCGGAATGTGGGGCTGCATACGTCAAAAGCGAACATCCACGATCCATCATTACGCAAGAGTGAAAACGTCGAGGCAAATTTTAGCGCCACCGCAGAAAGCTATTCCATTACAGTCGGCAGCAGCGAAGAAAGACATTCCGGTGGAGGCTCGTCCACAAATACGATGATTCCAGTGCATCAAGCGCGGTGTGCACTGAAAGAGACAAACAGACACGGCGGCCGCGGTTCGTGAATTATCAGGCTCGTAATTCATCTCCCTTAAAGAGCGTCATCGGCACTGCCGCCGCCGAGGCCCTTCAACATAATAATGATTCGCGGCCGGAAAATCGCGCCAAGCGCGCGACCATGAATTATGCAGACATTTAGCGAACGGACGCGCGATCGTTCGGATACTCTCTCCTCTGCCTGCCCGAGCATATATTCACTCTTTCTCCTTCGAAACAATAGAAATCGTTAGCCTGCATGTAAAACCTAGATTAAGGGAGCCAAGTTCATTCGTTTTTTCAAACGATCCTCTCGGAATCTCAACGGCGAATCTCCCGACTGCAAGGCATCATCGCATTAACGATCCCCGGAGCGAAGTAAATAAGACTTAATTGGGGAGCTCCCGATCCTCGACTGTTTACAGCCCGAGATAAAGCGAGGGAGTAGAGCAGACTTTATGCACACAGGCTCTCGACTGTTGGCCAGATGTCGAACTGCGCTGACGCCCTTACTCCGTAAGAGTTGGATTTCCCCATAGTCGATCCGTAAAAAGAGCGAGAGCGAGGCAGGGGGTTGGTGTGACTCGGGTCAGGGAGAGGAGCCGATCGGTTAGCATAGAAATGCTCCAACAAACGATTCTCGTACGAGTAGCGAAGCGGCGCGCATACATATATTGGATTATGTAGATAGGAGCGAACGCCCGCATGCCTTTTCTTATCCGAGCGCAACTTTTCCTCCTGACGTGCGCTCGCTCGACTCTTTTAAAATACGAAAGTTCGCTGCGAGAAAGGCTTCGCGCACTTCTTCTTCCTCCGAGCTCTTACTCGGGGATGAAAAATATTTGTTTGCGCGGCGCATGCCCTCCCTGGGCTTTATTATCATTCCTTAGAGCGCATGCATGACTTTCCCCCGGTAATGGCCTCCTTCCCGAGTAATGCACTGCACGGGCCAATATCAATCTGAGTGCAGCTTACTTTGTCCGCTTCGCCACTGATTGGAAAACTCTCTTACCGCGCTGAATAGCAAGAATTTTATTCGATCGCTCGAAAAATACTGTTTTAGCTGGCCAGCAGGAATATTTTCATCGGACGGCTAACCCCCACAATTCTGTGAAAAACAACTCGGAGCAATTCATCACCGATTCTTTTTGCTCGTTCACCTCGCTGCTACTTTCGCGTCGATCGAGTCTCTCTCGGGGCTCTGCACTTTTCCTTTTATCGTTTGACGCGAAGCTCGACACCACGTGAGCTCGAGACGCGACGTCAGAAAGTGGCAATCAGCTTTAATTGAAAGCTATACGCGCCGGACTCTCTCTTCTCTCTTGCGGCGATCGAGCCAGTTGCGCCTTGTAAATGAGAGCTTTGTGATCGCGATCAGAATGACGTGTCCGTAATGTTCCGACGCCTCGGGCAATTGGACTTTCGCGATACTTTGATTTAATTACCATTTCTTTAGTACTGCGCCACAAGTTTTTTTTTTTCACCCCGGTAATAAAAAAGTAAAAGAGTCCATTTCATCCCTTAACTATTACTCAAGAAAAGAAATAAAAAAATGAATTTATCATCTACGCACTGTCAGGCATTTCAACAAAACAAGAGAGGTTAAAAAACCACGTTCCAGAAGCTAATAGATTCTGCGAATGGAAAAAACGCATCTACCCCAGGGCAGTTTTTTCCCCAGCAATTTAGAGCAGATTAAACAAGAGTCAGCTGAAAAAGGCCAGGAAGAATCCTTTATTCTCGGACGGGACAGCAAAGTTAAAGCGATTCGTAATGGTTCACGTAGGTACTTTTCGGGAGAGTTCATAGAGCGCGTTTTTATTAAACCGTCACGCGCGCGCTGCAGCCCTTGCTCGTTTTTCTCTCTTTTTCTGTCGCGCGGCTTCGTCTTCCTCCTTTGTATTCGCGCGCGCGACTCTCTTCCTTGCGAGGGGAGGGGCGAATCGATAATGGACCGGCAGCCGGCTCTTTCCAGTCCATTCTGTGCACATCATTTGACACTCGATCGAGGTTACACACGATCGCGCGCTAGTAGTAATGTGAGAGAATGGAATACGAGCAAGACATTTTCGAGAGCGGAGGAGATAGAGATCGACGCTCCCGAGGTAAGTAGGATTAAGTGGAATGCTATTCAAAATTGACTCTTCCATTACGAAATTTAAAAGTAGGCGGGTAAAATGTGCTAAAGATGGATTTGACAAAGTCAGTGACGCGTCGGTTTTTTAAAATTCATTCTTCTTTTAAAAATCTTTGCTTGTATCAGAGTGCACTCGAGAGTCACGATGACTTACTAAAATGTACTCGACTCTATAATTTTCTTTTCCAAAGTATTATCAAATTTCCCCTGCACACAGATGTACTTATCGCTGATTCACTTAGAAAAAAGTAGCGGCAGAAAGAAAAACTCTCAGAAAGAAAGATAAAAAGCAAAAAGGTGAGAGCGACGAGCGAAGAAAGAAATTCAATGGACGTAAAAATCACTATGCGGCATTGTCACATTACTGCCTCGGATCAAAGAAAACGAGCCGGGAAAAATAGGCCCGTTAGGCGCGAAGAAAAATTATATCAAAGCCCTCGAGTATCCCTTAAGACGTGTGGCTTCGTCCACACTTTGTTCGCCCCAGGATAGCATTTATACGTAGGGTCTCGATGCGTTCCTCCGTTTTCTCGGCAACTATAAGGGATGAGGATTTAGGACGGTGGCAAAAGCCAGAGGAAGGTTATGTAAATACTGTAAGGGTGGATTCTGGCATCTTTGGTGATCCGTCTCTCTCGATGTGCCAAGTTGTGACATCGTAATTGAGGCTATAAATAAATATCTGATGGGTTTGCTTATTCAAGGTATTTTTATAATAAATCATGAGTATAATATGAATTTTGAAAATATTTTTACATTTTACGGTAGACTCTTTGAGTGTAAGAAAGCAGAAAATACTTGCAAATGCAAAAAGTATGTCACAGTTGAGAAATTTCAAACAAGTTTGAGCTCTTGCAGCTATAAAGTATAAAAGAGTACTCCACTTTAATTTCCTAAAGATCGTTTATATTTCATCAGGCTCTTTGGCACTTGGCGCGAGATCGATAAGCACTTTTTCATTAGCTGCCCCAATACCCTCACCCTCTCGATAAACATTCATCAAGAAAAAGAACGTTCTTACACTTGACTGTTGTTGTTGGAAAAACGAGGCCATGATAGCGGGCAATTTCGCAGCCCCGCATGTAGCCGAGGAGAAAAGCGATCCTTTTTTCACGCGGACGGAGAGAAAACGTGTCGCGTCATCGAGAAGCCGCGGGTGCGAAAAATCAAGAGCTCTATTTATCCACACTCGTTCACATCGCCGGCCGGCCGCTCATTTCCTTCCGTCTTCCTCTTGACTCTTTTTCTCGCTCTCGTAAAGCTCCTTTTCTTTTTCTTGCCCTCGAGAGCCTCCCTTTCGTTTCTCTTTTGCGCAGTTTTATTCGAGAAATACCACACCTGCGGCTAGTCAAACTTGTGAATTCTCAAGAATAATTTATAGGTGTCGGTCTATTTGAAATATCTTGAAATAGCTGCGAACTCTTACTTTATTAGGAAAAATGGCTAATTACCTTAGAAAGCTCATTTGAAGAGAGCAATAAGTAGCCAGGTTATTTTTTGCCTCTAGGCTCGCCTCCATCCCCTTATAACCGAGCACGGAGGACGGACGAGTCGGCGAGGGAGCGTATACGTGACGAAAGAAACGCGGGAAATCCCCGGAGGTCCACCCCCGCCTCTCTCAGTTCCTCCTCTCTTTTCTCCCGGAAAATGAATTCAGAGTCCGCAGGCGCGTCCTCGCCGGCATTATTTTTTCCGTCGTTAAATAAATGGAGGCGAGTTTAAATAAATGACGCGCGAGGCTTTTATCGGAATCCTCGCAAAGGCGAGAGAATTGAATAAGCTAAAGGCGAGCGAGAGAGAAGGAGAGATAGTGGCTGGAGTTGGCAATTGGATTTAACTGGTCTTGGCTTCCTTTTTTTCGCGCCTCTCTTTCCACGACGCGACGTCTTGACATAATGGACTTATTGCGACTTTTACGTCGAGTTATGCAGATCGGGCCAGCAGGTGCCTGAATTTTTATACCCGAGAGCTGCTCAATTCCCTTAATTTATAAAACAATAATGTGATAATTCTCGCCGGAATTTCGAGTGGCTATTCTATTTATCTCCTGTAATCCATTACCAAGATTGAACGAGCAGAAAATTTCTTAATAAAATAATTAATCTTATTTTACAGGGACTTCCGCAAAGAAGTGCAGTAAATATTAAAAAAAAGAAAAGCCGACTCGTTAAAATCCTTAATATCAGGACGAAAGCCACAAATCACACGGTTTCTCATCTAAAATAAGAAATTCCCATCGCCTTTGGAAAATCTTTACTTTCTGTTAGCACTTAGGGCTCATAACGTACAGCCACCGGGACTTTCTTCGATGCTTCGCCGTCCCTCCTCCCCTTGGCGCAAACATCTTTTTTCTACGTGAATCCGAGAACTCCATCCGTTTTCCCGTTTCTAATAAAGACCTTGCAGACACGTAAAAACTCTGTTACAAGAGTAATAACCATATATTTGATTTCTCTGTGACCTCTGTACGAGGCTTCCTATATCTACGAAAATAGTTTTCCTCGTTATCGCTTCCTGATTATATTTATTTACGAGTGTAAAAAAACTCTGCTGTAACTTTCAGCATAAGTTTTGTTCTCGGAGAGTTTGATTTATAAGAGCAGTAATTAATAACTAGATTAGAAATGTAAAATACATGTATGAATAAGTAATTCCAGAGAATGAGGTCTAATGCCAGTACGTGGATAGGACTCTAAATAATTTAGTTTTCGGTTTACGGAGCGTCGCAAGTCGCCTTGCAATATACCCGGGCGTAATTTAATATCAACTATTTATGTGTCGGCGCACAGTAGCGCCTGCGAATATCGAGGAAGCGAAAGACGAAGGCGGAGGCGCGGCAGCGGGATAATAATTATGCAAATGTCTTGTTGCGGAGCGCAAGAGACGCTCCCGAGTTAGAGCAACAGATGTCCAGAACGACCGGAGCTCGTCTTACGTATTTTCTGTCGCGAGGAACGTCGTTCCTTTTTATGTCTCTACCGGTCCCCCAGTCTATACGTCTATGTATGAACGCGATTTCTCAATTTCCTTACCGCTTCAGCTTATACACGAAATCAAATAACATTTTTCATCCGAAATTCCAGTTTGCTCTGCTAAAAGTATTAAAAGTCTCAGGAAAATCTATTTATATTGATTCTTTGATTCAGTACATTAGAATCAGTCAGCTAATGTAGGCACGCAAAAGTATCATTTACCGTACGAAACGTACGACTCGGAAAACTCGATCGCCTGCAAAACATCGGCATTTCAAGCGACCTCCAGCAAATGAAATAAAGGATATTCCCAAGAACGGAATGATTCGGTTTCTTGTTCGGTTCCTTCCTCTGAAATGGAACTTCTCCAGCGCGACACGAGCCGTTCCCGCGTCTCTTGCCAATTCCTCCACATCGGTCGATTCCATTCGCGGCGAATGAAGAGCCCAGGCGTTGTTTCCTCTCCCCCAAATAGAGCGTTGCGCCGCACTTTATATTGCGCACTTCAGAGTTCGGCAAAGAATTCTTATTACTGCGAGGCCCCGGTGCGTTCCGCGAAAAAATCTCATTATTTCCCGGGAGAGGGAAAAGACTTCTTCTTCTTCTTCTTCTTCTTTCCAGCGAAAAGTTTCGCGCGTCGAGTAACCGAGCCGCTCTGTTTTCCGGTGTCGCCTCGCGGAAATCGAAGGAGACGCGACACGCGCGAGGCCGAGGAGTTGGATGGAGAGAAACTGCTGGGCGGAGGTGAGAGTCTATATAGCCAATCGACTGGCGAATAGCGTCTTGTCTCTGCTTCTTGGACGGGGTAGTCAACATGTATATGAACTTTTGAAAAATTAGTGCATTTAAAATCTACTTATTGACTTTTTAAATTATAGCATCCTGCAATTTTAAGTATGAAACATTTTCTATGGTTATTCCCGAAGATGAATAACGCAGAATGTTTCTCTTTGTACTTGCAAAATATTTAAATAGATCCTCATCCCGCAAAAAGGTAGAGCTTGCCTTTCACATTTTCTTTATTTCCAGGTCGGAATGCCGGTTGAAGACAATAGCACGCAGTCGAAATAGTTGTCTTTCAATCCGAGATCAAGATGAACTCTGCGGAATGTCTCGCCGTTGTTTTCCATGGCGAAAGACGAGCCTACTCCAAAGAGAGCTGTTCGTGAAAAGCGAGCGAAGCCAAAACAAAAAGTATCTCAATACCCCATCTAGTCTCATCGCGCCAGTTTCTTTTCCCCTCGGCCAAAAAGCGTGCGTGTACCGCAAGCTCTCTCCTCTTTGAGTGGGCGTTTCCGCGCGGCCCGAATTGCTGGGGGCTCAAGGGGCATAATTAAAGTTTACTCTATACACCAAGTGACTGTTAAATCTCTTTCTCTCTCTCTCTCTGCGTCAGAGTTTACACTAGCAAGCGGAGCTTTGTTGCTCGGAAAGCTCGGCTTTTTTAATAGCGGGTTCAACAGCTGATGCAAATTCGCTCGAGTTAAAGGCTAATGTCGCTTTTACTTTTATGCACCTGAAGTTTTGAAATTAAACGGCTGGAGTGCTCGCGTTGTAAACAAGGCATCAATCTACAAACTACTTTGCATTTAATGACTGAATCGCTCCTAGTGTGTTATAAATAAAGCTCGCCTCGGAACTTTGTGCTGAAATTTCATTTATTACAAAAGAATGGCTATAACTCAGCGTTTGACTGCTTAATATATTCCGACAGCTGCTGCTTAAACTTATTCGTAAATTAGCCCCACTTTAATTATCTCCCGCAAGCTACTCACCGAAATGAACCCACAAGCAATAATAACCTCTAGTACACCGCGCAAGTTCGGCGATCCCGAAAAAATGGTGAAGCCAAAAATCAATTACAGATAAGTCGGCTTCACGCTCATTGAAAACTAATTCCCCAAGTCTTAACTGCTTAGCTTTAAATTGCAGCCGAGCGTTTCGACGCACTGCGGGGCGAAAATCCCGTAAAACGAGCTCTGTCGAGGGAGAGAAAGATAGCGCTTAGAGCGGAAGAGGGTCAGTCAGCTGGGCGGCGGGCACGAAATTATATCGGTCTTCCTCGGTCGTCGGCGGCGACTATCGCGCGCAGCCCCCGGAAGTCGACGTGCGTCATGCGAAACTCAGCTCCCTCTCGAGAGCGCCGATAATCGCGCCCCCTCGCTGTTATTAATGCTCGCAGGGCTCGAGCAGCCGATCGCGCCGAGAGGAGCCCGCTTTTCAACCCCTTCCGCCCGGAGTCCCTTCCGGTGAACATCGTTTATTCGGCTTTTACTGGCTTTGCCGGAGGATCCTTGCATTGTTGCTGCCTGCGTGAAGAGGGAGATAACATCGAGATTGCGCATGCTCTGCGTTTTGCTGCGATAGCTTGTAAAACGCAGAGCACGGGGCTTTCTTTGCAGAGTTAATCGGGTGTTAAGCTTGTTGTGACGCTGTTTAATTGCGGCTAATGTCAACGTTTTGCACGCAGGCAAACTTCTATTTAAACTTCTTTTTTAGGCTGTTAATTGAAGCTATTTCAAAATTACCCTTTACACCAACATTCGACGAAACTTTACTACTCACAATCTGATAAGGAAACGACACCGATCGCTGACAATTAATTCTCGGAAGGCGTTTAATTGCCTAGTTATGCGCACTAAATATATTCAGGAGGCTAGAATTTTACCTTATAAGTGCACGAGAAAATAAGAGCAAGTCTAAGATAAAGGCAGAAAAGAACTGGTCCGATCGATTAACGAGCTTAAATCGACGCACCGTTACTTTACGACTGATTCACTTTCTGTGGTGCGTTAATTAGAGCATTTGCCTTTGGGCGCCGATAATATCGCTTGCACCGCTACACCACTCGGCACTGGCCATGGAAATTCAGGGACCGAAGAAAGAAGAAATCTCCCGTAGGAGCGATTCGTATGTTTGTGCATGTTAAAACAACCGGTACAGAATCCGTTTTTCGAACAATAAATCAAGCTTTATTGTACCAGCATTCAATCTGTTTATAGTTTAAAGTAAATAAGAGGGCTTAAAAAATAAAAATCTGAATTACTGAAATTCACGCAAACGTCTACTCGAATGCGAAGACGTTTATATGCTAGTAATATACCGTTTTTTATGGCGCTATAAAAATGATGAGGTAATAACGCAAAGCTCTATTTTATATTAGAGGCATTATCGAAATGAGATAAAAAAAAGTAGAACAGCCAGAAAAATAAAGGAAAAAAGGAAAATTACATAAATCCGCGGGAGAAGGACAGGAGCCTGCTCCGGTAGCAAAGAGCGGGAAAGAGTGAGAGGCAAAGAGAAAGAGATTACATTAATGAAATTACTAAAGATCGCGCGAGAGAAAGAGCCCCGCAACTTTAACGAGGTCGTAAACGAACGTATTTGCTCGAGTTGCTCTCCTCTCTCCCGGTTTTTTTCGAGCCCTCCGCAAGCTACTCCTCCTTATCGGTAGCCCTTCTCCCCTCCCTTCTTCTTTTACGATTCTCCCAGTGTTTTTGCGATCTCTCCCCCCCACGTATACACTCCGAGGACTGTCCCGCTACGAGATTTTACGATTCTTTGTTCCTCTCTCGTGTTTCTCCTCACCTCGGCGTTTATTTCGCGGTGAGTCCTTTCCCATGTCACCTCCATTAAAGTAGCCGCGGTAAATAGGGAAAAATGCCCGGGCATTAGGCGGGAGAGCTAACTCGTAAAGATTAACGGCTGCCCGCAGCCGCAATCGCGAAATAGCGATCGCTAAACGAGAGGAAAGCTCCCCAGTAATTAGGTCGCTTTATGAACCACCGCGGCCCTTAACGTGCCTCGTCTGTATCCTTTTGTCCTTTTTTCTTCCTGCTTTTTTCAGTCTTCGAGAAGTTATATACTGACTGATCGAGATCGAATTGGGTGAGCAGCACCGGGAGTTTGATTTGTGGACTACGAGAGGGAGGTGTGCACGTTGGCTTGGGAGAGAGAGACTGGTTTTCACGGTTGGATTACTTCTTTTTATGGATTTGTACGAATTGATTTATCGATGGGATCTTGCGCTCGGAATTATTACTACTTTCTAATTTACATTCGAGATTGATACGAGAGATATTGGCTACACCTGAGAAGGTGTACTCCCGATAGGAACGTGTTTTTCTTAATTTTTTCAATGTCGTCTATTGATTTAAAATGAATGATGATGCACGCGTTAATAACAGTATGCATTACCTCTGTAGTCTAGGTAATTTATGCTGTACCCTCGAGTTTTATTGATTTAACAAAAATGTCGGAAATTACTATGTATTCGCGAGGAGAATAGAGGCCGTGGAAAAATCTGAATATTCAGAAATTCTCGCGACGACTAATCTGCATAAACACGCGGAATCCGCGTCAATACAAGCGGCTCGTAATTTACAGCCGCAATAAAAAGCACGGGCGCGTGTAACATCGCACATGCAAATTGCCGATTGTAGCTGCGAACCCACGTAAATGCGCGTTATAACATCACGCATGGCTGGAGCTGCGCGTGTAACGGCACACTCATAACCGTGACACTGAACCGAAGAGAAGAAAAGAAAGAGATTCGAGGCAGATGCTCCGCGGCCGATATTAATTGGCTGAAAGCTGCAGATGATACGTGATTGATCGATCGACCGATTGGTTTTATTAACTTTCACGGCTACTGCTGGTGCAATCTCGAAATTCGAAAAGCTGATATATCGTGCGTCTCCAAGTGCAGCCGATCATCGGCAGGAGCCAATCAATCGTCCGCAGCCAGGTCCACTCAGCATAATTAATTGAAAGCGCCGGGCGGATAGTGGCGGCAGCTTCTCAATGGGAACAATCCGGGAGCGGGCCTCGGAGCGGGCGGAATACGCGAACCCCCGGGCCGAAGATCACGCGAGGGTGCGAAGCAAGACATAAAGGAGGGATCGGTATAAGCGAGCCCGGCGCGAGGCTAACCGAACGGAACCGACCGGCCCGCGAAACTCCGAAACTTGGACGTAATTACTCGCGTAAACCCCTCGTGCAAACTCCCCCTCGTCTCCTCCTCGTCATGCTTATCTCCGTGGCTAAGCTGCACGCCCACTTCGAAATTGCTGTTGCTTCCTTCGGCTAATCAGCTGCAACTCTCTCTCTCTCTCGAGTTGATAGAGAAAGCTCGTGGCCCTCTGTACCTTGCTTTGCCCCCAGAAAGAGAGAGCGGCCGCAAGTTTAAGAGCAGCGCATTGTGGCTGGGGCTGCGGGCAAAATTGCGTGAGCAGCTGGAAAATCTTGCCTGATAAGTGAAGCGGGAGCGAGACGGGAGTACTTGTTACTACTTACTTCGAAACGAGCTTCCGTCTTGGTTAGTAGTTCCGATAAGGTAATGGGATGCTTTAGGGTCTGCGAACTGTGTTGTTAGTTCTCATCGATTTTTCCTACTTTTGAAACGCTCAACTTTTCCTTCGAGTTTAACATTGCTAAATGTATTGGTTATTCGGCTAAAAGGCGCTAAGGCTTTTGCCAGCTCGTCATCAGCGGAGCGTGCATCCTCGGCCGCATCCTTTTCCTTGCGCAGCACGCGCGCCGCTGCGCATTAGCTACAATAGCCAGTCCGTGCGGCAACAGCCCCATAGTCCGTGCTTCTGGAAGCGAGGATTGACGATCAATCGGGTCCATTCGCGAAGCTTTATCATTAATCAAGCTCCCGTCGGAGAGGCAGGGAGAGAGCGCAGGTGTACGTAGAAGCTGCGCGCGACGCGAGCGCTATCGTCCCTGCGTATAACAGCCCGAGCCAGAGAGGAGAGATTGATGGATGAGCTGTTTCGGAGCGGGGATTTTGAGCTCGACTGCCTGCCGGATTGCCTATTTACCGGCATTTACCTTTGTGCGTGCGTACGTGCCTGCTCGGCTTTTTCCGAGACGCTGAGGGCTCGCCGATTTATTCAGATGCAGGTAACGAAGCCTGCGAGGCTCGCTGCCCGAGTTTTCAAGGATCGAACTCGTGTAAAATTCCGTGGTTAACCTACAGCTGGCTTTGTAAATGATTTGCCTGGAAATTCGCGTTAGTTATTTTATAGCAGTTTTATGCGAACTCGTGACTGGATTTGCAAACGCGCAGGTATTATGGCTCCCGGAAATTGTGAAAATTTTTTAAATTTTACGAAAATATCTAAACTCTTGGGACTTACGGGGAGCAAACGTAGCCGTCTCTCAACTCTCAAGAAATATGCTTACCTGAAACAGAAAAAAATAAACAATTAGACGATTGAAACGGATACAAGAATTTGATATTAATGATCGTAATTTCTTGAATTCAGTAAAAGCCTGCAATTACTCGCGGAAAGTAAAAATAAATAATTGAACATCGATAAAGAGTGCCGGAGATTAATGAATGGCTAAGGTAAAAAATGATGAAACGGCAAGTTCTAAAAAAGCAGATTCGTTCGCCGGGTGAGGAGTATGAAAAGGATGAGAAAGGCGCAAGTTCATTAATTACGGGTTCTGCGTACAGCAATGATCTCGCGCTCGTCCA
This sequence comes from Ormyrus labotus, assembly GCA_035582975.1. Classification (NCBI taxonomy): domain Eukaryota; kingdom Metazoa; phylum Arthropoda; class Insecta; order Hymenoptera; family Ormyridae; genus Ormyrus; species Ormyrus labotus. Next base: position 25,465,003 of record JAWWEO010000001.1, on the reverse strand, counting down.
GCGTTAATTGCATCTTCCCTCGGCTACGCCTTTCATCGTGCTCGCGCGGACAGAGAAAGCGCATCGAGCCGAATGAATAACTCGTACACACAAGCCTGTTCTCTGACTAATGGCGAGGCGCTCGAATCGATGAACGCGGAAAGTTTTGCGGAAGAGGCCGCCGCGGCGCTTACAGTATAAAGTCCCTCCTTGTTTACGTCCTTAGTGGCAATAATTTTCGGTCCCGGACGTTAATGCCCGGTTTTATCGCTTTTTATGCGACGAAGCGCCCGCAGTTTTAATTATCATATCGAAGCTTCCCTAGGATAGGTATGTTAGAAATTTAATTATGGACTTTGTCGTCGACGTGCGCGATGGATCTTATTGTTTAATGAAAAATTTCTCTGATTGTAATTTCTGCCAGAGGATAATTAATGACGACGGACTGAAAGGAATATTAGAGGTTTTTCCAGTTTGCGGACAAAACTTTCTTTCATTCGGCGTTAAAGGAGTACCAACATTGTCTTTGAATTTATTGCTGCGAGTCACCAAGTGCTTTCTGTTTTTCTATGAATGCATACACGAGTACAGTTTCAATCGAATCAAAGGAAATTAATTCTGTGGAAAAATGCCTATTGACGAAGAAACGTTATGAATGCATTAATAAGCCTTTCAAAGCTCTTTAAAGACTATCACCTTTAAAAAATCATAATTTCAGACGGCAAATGATACAATATGACCATAATTTCTAGATTCTCCGGTGACTGTCTACCTTTCTATACTCAATGAAATTTAATTATCTGTTTATTCCCCTCTAACTAAAAATTAGTCGTTCTCCCAGCGCAATCTCCGCTAAATCCCATACAATTCCCGTCCGAGAAAATTGCGCAAAACCACGTCAGGCACCTCGAGCAAGATGAAATTCCCCGACGTTTCCGAATATCCTTGTCCGCGTGCATGAAAAATTGCTGGCTCGAAAAAAAGCCGTGTTCCAGAATAAAGAAGAGCTCGGCGGCGGCGGCGGCAGCGAAAATATTCATCCCCTCGACGCGATCGATTCCCTGTGCGCGAGGCACGTGAAATATGCGGGACAGCTATGCGACAACGGCGAGCCTGGCGTGCCTGGCCTCTCGGCGCTCCAACGAAATCATTAGAAAGAGAGAGGAAAGTGCGCAGGAGGCGGAGGCTTGATTGGATTCGAAATCTCCAAGTTGATTGCCGAGGGGCGTCGATGATTTTCGAGCGGGCTGAAGGGTTAAAATATGCGCGTTAAAAAGCTTGATTAATGAATCGTAACGCAATTACCGGGCTTATTGGAAAAAAGAGTTTTTGCGGGGGCGGCGGCGCATTATTAATCGAGAAATAAAGCGCGCCCCGTAATTAATACGAAATAATAATAAATCAAACTCTGAAATTTTGTTTACCAGAGTTTTTTCCAGCGAAATCCAGATATCGATCTGGCCTCCTTCAGATACGCAATGAACGCTTAAAAAAGCCTCAAATATGTGGCTGCGCAGAAAGGCAAAAAGCCCGTACTTAAGGCTCCGATGGCTATCGGAGCGTTAAGTTACGAAGAGGCTCCTTAAAACAATTTCTCCCCAAGTTTATATCTCCTTGCGTCTGAGCTCGGCTGCGAATAAGGAGGCGCGAGGGTCAAAGTTTTGCGAGGGAACGGCTATCGGCGATCTAAACATTCGGAGGGGTGGAGGAGGACGCCGGTCCCCGGGCTCTCCTCAATCTCCTTCGCGGGAAGGAGCTGCGCCGGAGACATCCACTAAATTCAAGCTCCCTCTCGGCGGGTAACAGCTTTTCTCGTAAGGCGAGCGGTATATATATCTCCGATCGACGAATCTTTAATTTCGGGGCTACTACCGGCGTTGCTGCTGCTTTGGCGAGGAGAGCTCGTTCCCAGTCCGTGAAAGACGAGCGACCGGGCGAACGATTCGAGCTTGTGAATCTTCCGCTTGCAATCTTCTTCTACATCTCTCATTCGCTCGTTCGCTCCCTGCTTTTCTCTCTCTCGCTCTCGCTTTGTCTTTTCTACGTGCGTTCTTTGCTTTATCAATTTTAACTTTTTTTTATAACTTATTACATGAATGATTTCTCTTTTAACTACCAGAATAAAATGCTTCAGAAAACATCTTTTCTATTTAATGCTCTGCAGATTTACTGAATATTAAAGTCATTCTGAATAAGAGACTTTTTCAAGTATAATATGTATATGGAATACTAACGAGAAGGTTCTTTTCAAAGAAGAGGCTTTTGAGTCTATGGCACTTGTGGACTATTCGTATCACATTTGGAAAATGACAAAGATTACTTTCGAGAAGTTATTGACTGATACTTATTCCTGCCTCTTAGTAACTCAATATACCGCACAGTTATCGGCTGGTCGGGAATCTCATTATTCTGAATGAACTGGCCACAGCTGTGTTACCATTAATTACCTATTTTTTAAAATCATAGTAAATAAAAAGTTTCGGTCCCCGAAAAACTAGCATTTGCACAATGAAACGCTCCGAAAAACTATTAACGCCGCGGCTCTTGATTGAGCAACGAGGAAAAAGGCAAGAAAAGGGAGTCTCCCGTGTTAGTCCAGAGCAAACAAGGCACATTGAAGCCGTTCCTCGAAAAAAGCCGATCGCTCGCGTATATGCACGTCAACGAATTTTCAACTCGCCGGCGATTGCAATCCTTCCTCGAGATACCCATCGAGCGAGGCGTCTTTCTATGTGTCCGTAAGCCATCGACGAGAGTACATATTTGTATACGCTTTCGCGTGACGAGATGTTTGCCGGCGCATGACGAAAGGCTGGAGATGGCATCGTGCCTCACGTTTTTCCAACGCAAAGCTTTCTATGCGAACGCCGGCAAGATGCACGACGCCGATAATATTAATCGCGCAGGAATACGAGATGCGAACCCGGAATATTTGTTAATGCAATTTGCTGCAATTCGTTCGCTCTGTCTGTGTGCTACAGACTACAAGGTGCAGGATCGCTTCTTCAACATTGTATTTCCTTAAAGAGATCATTCATCAGATTCAAGATCGAGAATTGCAAAGAAAAAGATATATAAATTATTATTGGCGCCAGTGTTGTTAGTGGTAGCGAATGAAATGAGCCAACTAATAAGTTAATATTAAAATCGGGCAAATTCAATTAGTCCGTTAATTAAATCTCCAATGGCCTAAACAAATTCACACACGAGAAGCAAGAGCTGCGAAAAACAAGCGAAATCAATTCCCAACAACAGGCGCGGACTCGACCGCAACGAAAACACAGCAGCAAGCTATCGTCCGTACCACTGGACAGCAGCGTCGCCGTATAATAAAGCCAATTGTGACGCCCTCCGTGTGAGAAACCGGGACGCACACCGACACACACACACACAGCAAGCTAAGCCCCGAGAGCAAGGTATTTCAATTGCGGCTTGTTACGCGGCGTGCGCGCAGATGGGCATAATGGCTCGGCCGGCTTATAAGCGCCACTGCCGAGATAAACGCCTACATGCGCGCACACGCTGGGGTTATTATGCTTTCCTCTCTCTCTCTCTCTCCCGCGAGGAGAAGCACTTCCGGTCCCAATACGACCGATTAAGAAAAAAGGGAGAGTCCGCCTGAATTTTTGACGCTTTTGACGCAGAGGATGGCAATCATTCACTTGGCCAGAGATTCCAATCGGCTGGATAAGACGCGATAAGCTCTGTAAGCCTTGAGTGCCTCGGACAAATCGACCGCGAAGATATGGCCCGGCACTTGATTGAATGATGAGTCTTGTTTAGACTTTATGGGAAAGATTCTGTTTTTTCTTTTTATGCGGCCTTTTATGAGATGAAAGTAAGAGCTTTGATAGGCTTTTATTAATTAAAACTGTACATGTTTTTTTCTAATAAAGTAAGGAAAAGACGCTTGTAGTTGTAGATTGAAAATAATGTAAAAGCATATTTTACGTAGGAAGGATAATAAACGTTAACGTGCACCAACGTTATTTCGAAAAAAAATGCAAACTTTCCGGCAAGCAGAGCGTCTAAATTAATTGCCAGAGCGGAGGTCGCGAAAAATCCTCGTTAAAATTTATAACCACTTTCCTGTACGCGCACCGAAAGCTCCAATACAAAGGTCTGGCGAAGCGGCGAAAAATAAGGAACTTTAGCCTCGCATCAAAAATACAAATCGCCAACTCCTGCTCGCGAACCACAATAGAAAAAAAAACTGCGCAGCGACGGACGATTCATACGAGTCTCGTTGTTATTGCCATTTTTTCCTTTTCTGTTTGTTCCTATTTTGTTTATCGAGTTTGTTCTCTTGCGGTCGTGCGTGCGAAAAAATGAAACGAGCGACGAGCCTTTTCTTTATCACATTTGTCTGCTGCGTATTTCATGAATTTATCCACTATGTATTGCTCCAAGAGAACAGATTATTTTTAAACATACCGATCCAGGACTCGAGGCTTCGTTAAAAAGTAGAACTTTGGTGTAACCGACAAAGGTATTTTATCAGAATAAAACCATCTTTCGCCATTAAATACGTAACTTTCTCGCAAATAATTAAACGGGGTTCACCTGTAATTAAAATTTTATTTCAAACCCCTGAAACTTTACTCATGTAAACATCCCCATTCGCTTACGCTTAATTGCAAGTTTAAAACACTGAGCGTCCGATAGAAAAGAGTAACGCACGGGAGTTCAATCCTCTTCATATTATGCTATTCAGATGCACACATTACAGTCACGTAACCGTTCATTCATCCGCGGCGGGACGGAGGCGCCGCGTGAGTTTTATATTGTGCGCGAGTCGCACCGCGCAAAAAAGCTCGCGCATGTGCGATTGTTGAAGTTCCTCTTTATACGCAGACGATGCCACGCATGCACACCTCCCCTGCCTTTTCACATGGGAAAGTTTATACGAGCTCCGTTTTATATATAACCCCGGGGCAAATGCGAGCAACGTGCGATTTTGCTGAGCTTCTACGTTTAGATTTAGCCCCGGAATCTGTAAAGCAAAGATTATCTTTTTACGCTTTCAAATATTATTCACTCTCTAAAGCTGTAATTTACCTAATAAAAATTTTATAAATCGAAAGGTAGACGATGAACCGGCCAATAGAAAGCGAATTTACTCAGAACGTTTCCAATCCTTTGGGTTGCTCTTCTGTATGAATTTTTTAATGAAATATTTGAAAAGAATTTCTTTCAGAATATGATATTTTATAGAAAAAAATGTTCCAATATTACATTTTCTGGGTTACGAGGACTTTAAAAGGGATTTTCTGTATTTAGAAAAATTTAAATCAAGAAAATGATCTTTCGAGCATGATAAACATTATGAATTTTTCCAAGGCGAGTTCCGCAAAGTTAAAACTATAATTCAGACTGAAAATAAAAATCGTAATGGAGAATACGTGCGTTGAGATTGCACGTGCCAGGCGCGAAACCGTGTGTGCGTAGCTCGCAGTTGAAAGCACGCAAGTTGCCGTTTTCGCGCGACTTTGCGGAAGCTTTCTATAAAACGACACTTGCGCCGTGTGTGCAAAACTCGCTGGAATATATACCGCAGCCCTCGTCAGGAAAGCTGCGCCCTAAATAATAACCGAGCGCTGATTTATGACTCCGCCGAAATACTTTAGCGCTTTTTTCCGAAGAAGAGGCGCGCGCACCTGAAGCACGCCTTTATCTGTCGATTTATCTTTGTAGGCGCTTATCTTTGTAGGCGCGACTCGATACGCGCGGTTTATGTCGGCGCATGAAATACTTCCGCGAGGGAGAGCTTGCTCTTTTCTGGCCCGACTGCGCGCTTTACATCTCTCGAGCGCTGCCTTACTTTTATCCTTCGTTTTTCGGCTTTGCAGCGCGACGACAGTCTTTACATCCTTATTTTCAGTTTCTCCAACGGGTAAATAAATTCTTTTAAATCGTGCTTTACGCGTTACTTTTTGCTGCTGCGTTTTTATGTGTTTACGGCTCTTGCTGCGGAGCTTATATCACGTCATTTCTGAAATCTAGACTGTTTAATTAATAAAATTACAACAAGAATAAAAGAGAAATTTTAACCAGTAAATACTACTATATAAATGTTGAAAATTCAATAGGAGATCCATTTTAATGCCTTGTAATCACAAGCTATTGTTTTATTACTACGTGCTTTCGCATCTCTTTCTCCCTCGATCCGTTCGCGACTTTTTGCGCGGTCGCATTCGCGACACGAAACACCGTTGCAGTGCAAGCTCCACTGCCAAAAAATAAGAGAGAAAGAAAAAGACTCGCTAACAATCGGACGGATGAATGGCGCGTACGCATGTTTTTTATTCTCCGTCCTTTCGCCAAAAGCTTCACGCGAGAAAGGATATACGCTTTAGCTTGATTCGCGGGCTCTTTTATTATTTGTTGAATCGGATGATTCTATTGCGGGCGTTTTTCTATTTAAAAGCTGAATCGGAAGTTTAAACAGTTTGCGGCTGGCAGAGATAATTATTTTCATTGCCATTTGAAAGGGTTAAAAAATAAAATAAACTATTATTACAGCTACAGCTCTGGAGGCAAGTGCGCTTGAAAATAGCAACGGCCGCTTTTCAGCACGCTAATTACGTCTACTCTCATTGGCACGCGTCGCTGACCGGATGTTCCCCGCTGCAAAGTTTTCCTGCTGGCTCCTCGGCGATGACAACGGCGGGAGGAAAGCCGAAGCTACTCTCTTTCGTTCGCGCGGGTTTCATCAACCGCCTTACGCACGTTTCTCTTTCTCTCTGGCAGCGGCTGCGTGACGAGCATTCGTCCACGGCGAGGCGCAAGGGACAGCGGATGGAACGCTCCAGAGATGGCGAATTTCTTCGACGAAGTGAGAGACATTTGTCTTTTACCTCGTGCGGCCTTTTTTCCACTTTCGGTATCGATTTCAAGACTTTTTCTTTCTTTTCTCTATTTTTCTAAAGGCAGGATCTTTTTTACAAAAGTTTTAAGTTTTTAACTTAGAAAATATAATAAAATTTAAATCAAAATTTAATCATCAATGATTAATAAAGTTGAAGAAACTATAGATTCAGGAAATATAAACGAGGAAATGAAATATTAATTTAATTGTAAAAACGAATTAATTTATTAAAATTATTTTCCAGAAAGTTTTATCATGCAACAAAACGTATTTTTATAAGAAGCAAATTAATCATTGACATTAAGTAATGAAAGAATCCACGCAATCCGGTCCACTTCAGATAATGAAGCATTAGGAATGCAAAATAATAATTGAAGCATTTCCGTTGCACGACTACTGCTGTTTAAATTTTGCATCTTTGTGTGCAATGCATATTATTGCTATTGAATTACAAAATATTCGTTTATATATACGCAAGGGAGATGATAACGCAGGAAATTTTCGGAGAATTCATTAAAAGTACTGGGTTTCGTTATTACCAGAAGCTTTGTTTACACAAAGTTAATGTGTTACACAATAACGTCTGCTTTGCAAAGATTACGGTGCAATATAATCTGTTTTAACAATTTTGATAAAACTAATACTTAAGAAAAATAAGGCATAAAAAGGCTTAAATATCTAATATAGATTTTAGAATACGTACGTATTCACTGATATTTTAATGGGTTGACTATTATTTGAAATGGATTCGACGATTTTAGTCGATTGGATTAAAAGAATTTCGGTGAGCTTTTTCGCTTCAAATTGTTGATATGAATGAAAATCGAATATCGACAGATTCCCGGAGAGAAAGAGTATTCGAGCTGGATTTTTCCATTGGATGCACAAGTGAAAAGAATTCAGGATTACTGCGATATAATCTACTAGGGTATTTTTGCACAATATGCGCGCCTATTAACGATGAATATTTTAAAAAATTCACTGAAAACGGAGGCATATATCACTTTTCCGATAACTTTTTTTTATTGCGTGGTCAATTTTTGTCCATGCGATCATTATGTGATTTATTTTTTTAAAACAATAGAATTTTTTAAGCCATATAATAAAATGTAATATTAAACTAAAGCGGTCATCTATTAAGCATTCCTGCAGGAATCGATTGAATAGCAACTCTAAATTCAAATCAATTCTCGCAAACAGGCCCCACCTGTATATACAATCCGAGATTCCTCGGGTGGCGATCATCCAATTTCGTCGACGCAGGGATTCGCGCTACTTCGCGCGTGTTTATTAGTCGTTGCCGGTCGCCGCGCTCGAAAGGTTTTATCGTGCGCGCTTTTGTTGTTTTGCTCAATGTTCGCTCGTTTTTCCCGATGCTGTTCTGCCCTATTTAGCTAACGGCTCAAAACTGACTTTAATCTCCATTTTTTCGATTGGTTTTTCGGCAAGCGTAAATAGAATCTTGACTCTACAAGACAGACCAATTGATGCAGATAATTTCTGTAAGTAAAAGCGCTTGTCTAAAAATCGTGCAAATTATTTGGTAGAAATGAGGAAAATAAAAATAGAAACTGAAATTTTGTAAGCTAATCAATAAAGCGTCGAATTCGGGCGAAAAGGGGCGCAAGCGGAAAGGGAACGGCAGGGGCGGGCAATTTTATTGAATTTCTCAATACCCAATTTCGGCGACACCGCTCGGCAGCGGCGGCCTCGAGAAAAATCGATCGGCAATCGGATGAAATCCTCGTCACCATGCAAATGTAATGTTTATAAATGCGCCTATACCGGGGCAACCTAATTCTCGCCGCCTACTTTCGGGACGTGCGAGCGAGCGCTATTTATCTGCATCCGGAGAGAGCAGTACATTCGATTTCTGAGGACACGCTATCGGAAACCGATTGCGGATGTATACATACCCTAAACTCGGTAGCGACTTGCGCCCGCCGAGGACAAGGAAACTGCGGAACTTGCCAGGCTGATAGGTAAGATGCCCGACTCCGGATCTTGTCGAGTGTTGGGCGCGTCCGGTTCTCAAATACCTTCAAAATTCTCCGCCTCTTTACGACACCTGATCTTTGCCTTTGCCGCATAATATTTAAAATTTTAAAGCAACTTCTTTATTGTCTTACTAGAAGTCCTTATGAAATAATCGAATTTTTTGCACTTTATCTCCAAATACTCAGAGTACATTCAACTTAAATGAATTGAAATTTTTTTTTTCATTTACGCCCTACATTGCGAAAGTCAAGTTTGTTCTCCTCTTCCTCGCATTTAAATATCTCCCTCCGTTCGAGCGCCTCGAGCGCAAACCCAAAAGCCCTCCTCGATATACTATCGATGCGCGCGGCCTGAATAGGACGGCCTTAAAGCTGAGCACTTCGGATCTTTGAGCTTCCACTCTCGCTCCCCCAAGAGCCTCCACTCCTCCTTTTGCCTTGTTACTTCTTTTCTCTTTTGTACGTTTTCGAACTCGAGTTTTGCATTCCTCGGCGCTGCGCCGGAATTGTGATCAATTTTTCCAAAGCGCCTCGCTTGATTCAATTTCGGAAACGTGGAATTTCATTCTCACCCCGAGGAGTAAAATGTAAGATTATGTAAGTTGAGCGCCAAATGAAACGTTTACTTCTGATACGATACTGGCCAAGTCCGGGCAGGACGCGATGAAAGTGAGCAACTTTATTTTGAAAATTATTCCATTCATGTAGCTTTCAGTGACACAAAACTCAATTTTGCGCAAAGTCGTAAAATGAAATTTTTATTACAAGTCCATCCCCTTTTTAATGTCCAATAATTCTTTCATTCAGCACTGTTATCAAAAAGAAAGAAAGAGAGCAACAAAAAACTTGCGATTTATGTCGTTCGACACCCCTTGGCTAAGTCATTGTTGCGCGCGTCGCACAAATATCAATGACTCCGAACAATATAAATCACCAGGTTCGAAGTTACACTCTCTTTCTCTCTGTCTCGCAGCCGACAAATTACCGCTCGATTTTCGTTGGAACTTTTTTTATTTACATACCGAGGCACTGCTATCTCGTGCTGCGTAATAGTCGACGAGTCGCCCGAGGGCGAGACGCAATGAAAGGAGGAGGATCCGAAAAAAGGCGTTTGTATCGAGGCAGGCGGGCCCCGAATTTATATCGCAGAGGGAGAATAACGGTTGAACGACATTTTCTACGGTTCTACGGGATCGCCGGGGCCCTTTGTTGCCGGGGAAGAGGGAACTGAATGCCGAGAAAGGACATTGAGGGAAGCATTAGGAGCGAACTTTTAAGCTTGTTTGTTGATCTTATTTAACAGATTTCAAAGTAAGTACTTCCCAGCGGTTATTTTCAGACTCGATTCAGCTTATTTAATAAAAAGCAGTTGGATAAAGTATGAAGGTAAGGTTAAAAAAAAAAAATGCCGCGTAAACTAATATAAATGGCGCAAGCGCGAAAAGCGAGCAGAAACAATAATTCGACCGTGAAAGTGAAGCGGGAATAATCAATAAACACGCGGCAAGTATCTGCAGATGCGAAAAGGAGGCTCGCGCGCCTGCCGGGGCAAACTATAATTATTCGCTTGGTCTGCTCGGTAGCCTCGTAAAACATCGCCACTTATAAACGTTTCCCAGGCGCCTTTCTCTCTCTCACTCGGCCAGAGCGAAGGGTGGACTATTCTCGTACTCAAGACGGCGGTGCCGCGTGAGAAAGACAGACGCAGCCGAGCCTCAATCCGAGAGACAAAGAAGATTAAGACGAAGATTTATCTCTTTGAAGCGTGGAACAGCGTGTACCTTTTTCGGCAGTTTGTGTATTAGGTGTCAACGTAAATTGTGTACGGCATTAATTTTTTACGGCGAGCTGCTTTCGGGGAAGCACTGATTTATTTAGTTCACCGGCTTTGTTGTACATATCTTTCTAATGAGTCTACTTAGTTCCTCCACAATAATTAAAACGCATTCAATTATTTCGAAAGTTCACGACTGAGCCTCGTATCTTTTTTAATTATCAATCCACAAAAGCCGTTATTTTTAGCCGACAAACAGATCGTTGATTAAGCGCGTATCAGATTAGCGAATATCCGTGATCCAGCCGAAAAATAATACGTACTTGTTATTGCAGGACACACTCCGCGCTCATTAGCATTTTTTCGATTATAAGCCCTCCGGAAATAATCCGGCCGGCAAGCAAACTCAGAAAAGAGGCGAAGCATAACAAAGTGCGCGGGTGGCTTTTAAACCGGGCATTATGCGAAAAAGAGTCAGCTGGGGAATCAGGTAAAAGGGGCTAAGGGCGGCACGGCCGTAAATGAAGTTCGGTCGTACGACTTGGGTTGGTGCGCACGCGCAGGTATAATACGGCGCGTGCCCTCGACAATATGCTGCGTGCGTGGAATCTCCTGAAAGAGCGCTCGGTCCGCCGGAACGGGAAAACCGAGTTACGAGGGGGCGAAAACCTCCGTGTTTCGATCAGGAAGCGTGACTAGTACGTGACCCGAGTGCCCGAGTCGCGCCGCAGAGGCAAAAAGAATCCGGCTCTAATTATAAAGATGGACGTGGCTTTCGGACTCAATATCCCGGCTTTCGAAAACGCGGAGATTCTTTTTCCAAATTGCGTCGCCCTGATTGCACCTCCTTTTTGGCAGCCGAGTTTTCCGAAGCCGTTTGCATTGGCCGATTGGGGCTTTATCGATTTCGGGCAAAATATCTTGTTATAAACAAGCAGCGAACTATCCTTTTTCCATTATCGGAAGCCGCTCGAGCCGCGATTGTTTTGGCATTCCGCGCGGCGCTCCCTCGTTTTTCCCTGGCCTGCTTCCACCCCGCCTTTCTTTTCACTTTTTTCATACATTCACCTCCCTCCGAGCTGCTTTCCCGGCGTCTCTCTTCCAGTTCCATTAGTAGCGCGACGTGGCCATTTTTAAATTAGCTCCCACTCATAGACCGAGTACTTTTTCCTTCTTTTTTAGCCCGACGTAAATGATACAGCCCTCCTTGTCCGGACTCTTTTTTAATGCTTTATTTATATCGGATAAAAAGCGCCTTGTGGAATTTCAGCGGAATTTATTCGCTGTGAAATATTTATGATTAAATTCGATTAACGATTTCGTTTGTTCGCGCTTTATTTATTTTACTTTTTGCGTACTATGGAGTGGGATGGAGTTCGTTTTTTCGCAGAGCAGCCAAAAGTTTTCCAATAAAATGTGCAGGGATGCATTAACTCAGCTTCAGTTCTATAAATAACGAAATAATGCATAAACGGCACAATTAGAGTAACTTGACTCTCTTTGATAAAAATAAGACATCGAGCACACATGAAACAAGAGCTCTGGCCGAAATCGCGAGAAAAAAAATGATAAGCGTATGCACGCTTACAAGTAGAATCCGGGCGCGCGACTGCCAGCTGCGCAAATGAAAGCGCCGAATTAACGGGCCATTACGCATTCGAGGGCTTTAATAACGCCGCCCCGGGAAACCATGTCGCTCCACCGAAACCCATATGCGGTGCCTTTTAAGCACCTAATATTTGTTGCGTTGCAAGCCTGCATGTGTCTATTACAGCCAGCTCTCTATCTCCCTGCTCCTCCCTAAATTAACGTTGAATTTGATATGTCTAGCTCTCTTTGTTAGCAAGGTGCACGAGGGAGATTTTCCCTTTTTAAATTTAGAAAGCCTAAAAACCTTTTATCTTTATTATACTGAGTATATTTTGATGCACAAAAAAAGCTAAATTATGTACGTAAATTTGAGTTTTAAAAATACAGTTTTTATCGCGAATGTGCAGATTTCATATTTATTTATCGATAAACAGATTTAAGTCCCCGTCAGCAAAATACAAAAGTAGCGGCTGCATGCCGCCTCTATCCAAACAGATATGGAAAAATAAAGCGCAAAATCAGCACGTCAGCTGGACTGGCCGATAGACTGCGTTGCGTTGTGCTCGCCAGATCAAAGGTAATAATTCGAACCAATCGGGCGAGCAGCTTTGTTTTCCTCACTTGACTGCATTAGCGGCCGTCCTAAATGTTTGCCCTTTAATTGGTGGGGGATCTGACCCTCTGTTTAAGGTCAAACATGACGCGCTGCACGAGCGGCCCAATACGCGTTCCAGCTACGTTCTGTGCACGTCATTAATCAGAATTCAATAAATAAATTGTAAGAATGTTTTAAAAATAAGTCGTATCATTGAAATAGAGAAATTCCATAATTCCATAAATAATAAAGGCGAAGGCTTTTTCTACTTTTCGGAGACTCAATGACAATCTTATCATTTGCTATTCAATTCACGAAGGCAATAAAATAAATCATGAATTTAATAGAAAGTCCTTTTCTCTTAACTCCAGACGCATAATACACAACTCTTGCCACTTGGCTTTCAATTGTTAGTCTTTATTCATACGAATAACAGGTTTTCCGCGGCGATTCCTCGGCGCGAGACAAGGCAACGCGTCTGGTGAGTCACTTCCGTATAAATATTTGAATATAACCCGGCGGAGCGAAACGCGAGGATCGAGGAGAAAAAATTAATATCCTCTTGTACTCGAGCTCGTATTCACGTACGGTGTCGATCATAAGCGAGTCGTCTCTCACCTACGCGAGTATCTCCCTTCCGAGTCAACGACTTTTCCACGATCGTTCGCCCCCTTAATCTCGGATCGGTCCGAAGAAAGGTCAGAAAGGAGCGGGCGGGGGAAAGTGATTTGTATCTTCGAGGAAATGTCGTCTTCGCTCGAGGCCGTTTTCAGGAAGATCCATCTGATTTTCAGGCCTTTCAGGGATTAGGAGCATTTCGAAGTATAATTTCGAAAATCAAACGGTTCAGAGTACATTGTTGCAGCGGGCCAATATCTCTCCTCGGAACGAGCGCAAACTCCTTCTCCGTGTGTAATCATTGACACAGTATTTTTTTCTTTTTTTCTCCTCCGGGCGAATATAGCAACACTTAGCGGGCGCTCGGCGATAAATCAATGAAACACGGAAAAAGTGCGCGGAGGCAAAAGGATGAAATAAAGCTCTACAAAAGAGAAGGTACGACGGGGAAAAGGAAGAGGACGGCGAGTCGGCAGCCTTGCCACCAGCATTGTTCCGCGCGCTGCACGCACGGAGTTCGTAGGTCGAGTTACGATGTAGTGAGAGAGAGGGCGCGTGCATGTGCACACATCGCGAGAGCGGCACCAACTACCTACACGCGCCATCCACCTAAGCCGTTAATAATGGGAGGCGCATAAATCAAAGCTCCATTCACGTCTTTATTGCTCTATTAAATAGGACAGCTGCTGCCCGCCTCTCTCTCTCTCTTTTGCTCCCTGCCTAGCTCCAACTATTCCTCTCTCGCCTCCTCGCGCTATTGCCTCCCTTCTGCTAAGCGATTGTTATTGCTGCCCTTTTAAATTTTTCATGCGACCTACCTTTGATTCTGAAAATTTAGTGAACGTGAATCGACGCGTGAGGATCAAGATAAGCAACATACTAAGTAACTTTAAGTTTATATCACGTTTTAGTTTATTTAACAAAAGTATTCTCTGGCAGAAATGGTTGCAACATGAACGATTTGTTCAAGTTCTTTTAATTAAACAAGTTTACAGAGAGATTCTATAAACAGCGATAAAACTAACGCATAAAGTACCTGAATTTTTTATGACAGTCTTTTAAGCACACTTTTATCCTAATTACATGCGCTTTAAATAAAATATCATCCATCCTCAGAAGCAGTATAAAGGCCAGCATTAAAAGCACATTGAACAAAAAGTGCTAAACTAGGAATTTTTCGAAAAGAGCGATGGTTGAATAAGCAATCCTAATTCCAATCGGCTACCTTTCTTCTCTTCTGGCGCGTTAAGCACGCGTGATCACGACGCCTCGATGCAATTCGTTACGCGGCTCGGCACATACGATCAGCTTTTACGAGCTGCACGTGAACGTCCGAGAGGCTTTTCTTGCTCGCGCGGCGCCGCGCCGAGATAATAGCGTCAACTTACGAGATTATCGCGGCCTTCGTCGCTGCCTCTTCCTCTTCTTTTTCTTTTTCTTGAGAACGCGCGCCTAGCGGATGTTGACTTAAACGGGATTTCAAGGTTTCGCTCAGATTTCGGCCTCTGCGTCGGCGCTGTCTGCACTGACGATTGATTAATCGAAAAGAAGATGTGATGGTGTGCTAAACGCTGGAAATAATTGCTCGCAATTAACCAATTAAAAAGTTGTAAACTAATTTTTTCCCTCCGTCGCGAGTTAATACAACAAGTTTAAGCGCTCCGACTAAAATACTAACGCGTTGACAAGAGCGTTTAACTCAACTCGAAACTCGAGCTCGCTTGTCGGAACTTTTAAAATTGCCTGAACTTGGCCATTAAAGAAAATGATTGTAGGCGCGGGCACTATAAAGTGTCGACAAAAGAAAATTACAACTAGCCGCTCTCGAGGCCTGGAAAGTTCAAGCACCCTCCTGCTTAATTTATTCGGATTCTCGCGCTCGCGGATCGTTATATTAAAGAGAAAAGCCGGGGCTTTACCTGGCGATGCAATATTTATTCCGCTCAACCCGTACGTGCGAAGGCACGCGCGAATTCGCGAGTGCACACCCACGCGAGAGGGGTTAGCGGCGGCCGTTTCTGCGTACATGCATATGTATTCCGTGCCGTCGCTTTAATAAATGAACGACTTTAGAGGCGGATCGATACGTCAATTCCGCTGCCTTTTTGCCGGGGAGAAAGAAGCGAGGCTCGCCGGCAGAGGATGCGATCGGCTCACTGGAAATTATACTTGAGAAAGTATATGAAACGCTGTAATTACCGGCAGTTTGTCGCGGCAGAAATTAATGCAACCTAAAAAATTCTTTCGTTTACAGTACCGGGAATGGATGGTTGACCCGAAGTGCCACCGAAACTGAGTGAAATTTTTTGCTCGCGTCGCGACAATGCGGCTAATTCCCTGCAGCAGCGGCAGGAGCGACAGCTTACACGGGTGGCATCCCTCCGGCACGTCAGGTCGATCGGCGCGAGCGTGACCGATAGGCCGGAACAGATGCGTCGTTAGGACCAGCCGTGGCCGTCGCATAATCCTCGGCCTCGGTTCCGGGCGACAAGACGCGAGCGACCCCCCAGACTCCGGCTTTTCGAAAAGCCAACTCGGTCACGCGCGCGCCCCGTGAAATCGGCTTCGCGATGCTCGTTACGACCGAGCCGATCGACCGACTTTAAAGTCGAGCCATTGTGCCCGCTAGGCTCCAACTGCGCCCCGCCATTATTAATCCGGAGGGGATGATTGCAATAAAAAGCCCAGCGCGCGGTTAATGAAAGGAGCGAGGCGCTCCGTTTTCCCGCGATTGATGGTTATTCCTTGGTTACGGATGCGCTCTGGGATCCATTTTATTAATAGATTCTCGGTGGAAAAATAACCCCACCTGGAGCAACTTTTTCGAGCACTGGGTTACAGGAGCACGAAAACAGAGAAACTTGAGGTATACCGATTTATTGCAAATAATAAATTGCAAACGGCCTATTTTACGAATGATATATCTAAATATATACCTGGTTATCCGAGTTTTTCCATCAATCGAAGAAGAAAAACGGCGCGCGTCGTTAACGGGCTATCGTCAGTCGCTCGCTACCTTCGCTCTCCCTTATCAACGAATCAGCCTGGCGTCTTTTCGTGCTCGCCGATCGCTAATCTCGACGTGAAATCGATCGGATTCACGAGCCGCTTTAAATCAAGGATACACCGTGACTGTCTTCTGGTCTTTCGAGGAAGATCTTGTAAGCTGGCGAAGAAAAACAGGTAAGGCTTCGTGGAAAAGCCGAGTTATTAAAGAGTTTCTTGTAACGCTTATTAAACTTAATTTATAGGAATCGTGAGGATTCGAAGCTGTTAACGGTCATCCATTGGTGCGCTATAATTGGAGAGGAGGACATATAGCTTGTTAATTTGAAAAATGTATTTTTCGAATAACCCGGTTCGTTCTCGGGAATTCCAAAAGAATTCTCGAACAGCATTATTTTAACGAGATAATCCCTCCTCCTGCTTTCGAAGGATTAAAAGCTTTTTGCTCAAGATTATTTAACTGTACGAAGCAGAAATCGTAATCTTGTATTTATTGTTGCCAAGTAATGAATACCTTCCTGTAAGTATGCACATTATGTGCCGGGAAAATTTATGCGAGCAAGCGAGACGCTGTAATTCACGTAATTACGAAGGTCTTTACGCCGTTCGCATTAACAATTACATTGCATTAGCAATTACAAGCGTATTCTTTCACCTCTTAAAGGCGCATTAAGCAAACAAGCAAATGACGCAAGATAAATCCCTTGCTCAATATATTTAATCTCGGAAAGTCGGAGAGGTCGCGGAGTAAGATCAAACATCTTACTCCGTACGGGGAGTAGCGCGGTTCATCGGAAAGTCAGGAAAGGGGCTTTCGGCACAGCCAATCGCTAAACGGCTCGAAACAAAAGGACGCAAAAAAGCGAGCCTGGCGAATCGCGCACGCTGTGAATTAATAAGCCCGCTCGCTCTTGAACGTATCCGGCGAGGCCCTGCGGGGATGTCGAATGGAGCAGTGGGGCGTGCATAATGCGGGCCAGCTGAGCCCATCTCGCCTAGCTCGAGGGGGAGGTCGCGCGCGAGCCATTGTGCACTGGAAATTCTAAAGAGCTGCACGACTGACTTCCTCGACGAGGCCTCATAAGCCACTTTCGACGCTCCCGCTGCTGCCTTGCTACTGCGACCGCTACCGGCGGAGAGCCCGCTTTGACCACTGCATTCGACATTTTCTCCGCTTTTTTATATCATTATGGAGCCTATTCACCAGCTCAAGATTAATGGCCAACGCGACGACGAAACCTTCCTCCTGCATCTCGACTAATGCCGTTGAATTTTTAACAAAATTTAGCGCTGACGAACACTGTACAAATGCTATTTTCAAACATTCATTAAAATCATTTAACCTTGACCTTATTCAAAAGAAGAAAACAGCAATATCGCCGCAGGACATATATCAAGCTCGGTGCGACATATTGCGCTACATGAAATTGAATTTGAAATTAACTGTGGAGCTCGATTGTGCGCCAAGTGCCATAACCGGGCTTATTAGCCTTACACGTCGCGGCAGGAGCCTTCCTTTTTTACGCATTTTACTTTCCTCTCGCTCGGCGGGGCAAATGCGTGCGACGCGCCAAGTAGCCGGTTCTCGGCGATTGCATTGTTACAGCCCCTCGTTACGGCGGTGGTCCCGCTGCGCGAGCTCTTCGATTTTTCCTGTGTTATGATAATGCGATAATTCATAACCCCCTTAATCGGATCCGATTTTAAAAAGTCGAGGTCCCGAGTAATCGTTTTAGCTTTTTGCGTTCCTGCGGAGCGTGAAGGAGGCGCAAATTTGCCGCTTTCTAAGGAGGAGCTTTTATTTAATGCTTTTTGCCTCTTTCATTTATTTAATCCACACTATTCAAATTGAATAAAACAACTACTGGTTCAATCAAGCGAAAAGCAAATGACTTTTCTCCAGAATTTCTTTTGGACGAAGGAGATGGTATAATAATACTTTTCGAGAACGATGAGAGAAGCGACTCGAGTAACGTTCGTGAGCATAAAAAATGTGTAATATTGATTTAAAGCCTCGAGAGTTGATAAAACTTGTAAAAGAAAAGGCGTATCGTACACTTTTCTTATAGGCCCGGCGAGAGAGAAAGGAAAAGACTTTATTGCAGGTGATGAGGAATTGCTGAATGCCAGGAGGTAGAATGAAATCGTCGCTGATTGTC
Organism: Ormyrus labotus; assembly: GCA_035582975.1. NCBI lineage: Eukaryota > Metazoa > Arthropoda > Insecta > Hymenoptera > Ormyridae > Ormyrus > Ormyrus labotus. The sequence continues at coordinate 25,446,417 of JAWWEO010000001.1, read as the reverse complement.
AGTAATCCGATAGCATAAAACGCGGAGCCCTTCGCTCGTTCGTGTGTACGAGAGACTCACCCCTCGGGGGGGATAATATTAGCGAGGCTACGCTACTCTTTTCTCTTCTCGCGTAAAAAAGGAGAGGGAAAAATATTTTATTGCCGGTGGCGCTGCGAGAGAACGTCGGCCGATCGATCCCGGTATAGCTCGAACCGCACAATAATCACTCGTCCTTTCTCTGTTTCTCTCTTTCGGTGACTCGGTTCTAACTTCTTGGCTTGTGATTTATATAGGAGGACAGACAGTTCCTTTCCATTTGACTCGGTCTTATCCCTCTGACGGTAATAAAATTTTACTTACACGCCCTGTCGGCTTCTTCTTGGCCCTTACGAGGGGGGAGCACGAATTTTTCCTCTATGCCGATTTGCCCAATTTTAGTATAATTTGTGATGCTCCGAGCTGCGGCTTTCCTGCTTTTCTCTTCTTTATTGCGTTAGCTCCGGAGTTTATTTAGATTTCACGACTGCTTCTTACGCAAGTTGACTTTCTTTGATTGCAAAAAAAAACTGCCTTGAATCACAATGTTATTCATGATATGTAAGTGCGATAATTTAGTATTCCATGAGGAAGCACGTATAAACTTTCCATCAAATAGAGCAGAAAAATTGATTTTGATTTAGAAATGCAATCGAATTTTCATTTATTTAAAACGTCCGAGAAACTAGTCCGCCTGCAAAGTGTGATTGATGAGAGTATGAAAAGGAAATAACAGAGAGACTATCCCTTCAATCAAATAATTACGTTATTGCAAAAGCCAATATTTTTTCGGCACGCGTCGAAAAAGCAAGCGAAAAAAGCAGACTGCAACAAAGGGTCAGTCAGTCACAATTCCATCTCGCCATTCATCTCCATTCATCAGTTTTGACGGGGATCGCGATGACTGCACAATGACCGTCAGATTTCGCATCTTGCCCCCGTGGCGCTCTGCTGAACAAAACAAGACAGGGCTGAGCCGAAAAAGGCAAAAAATTCGGACGGATCAATAGCGGACTCCCTGCACTTCTCTCGCGCTGCTTGAAAAAAAGTCGCGTGTCACAGTCGAGGCAATTGTACATAAGGCGCCGGAACGGGCTGCCGTGTAATCCTCCTTTTTTCTGATCCCCGCACGCTGACAATGTAATGTCACGCGGCTCTCTCTGCGATGCCCGGATATATGAAGAGACAGAAGAGAGGTCAAAAACAGCTGAGGCGATTAGGGATCACGAGTCACTGCTCACTGTTCCCAGCCGAGAAAATCTCTTTTTTATTGCAGGGACCTCCACGAGAGAAAGGGAGATTCAGAGAATGTTCGCTTGTTGCGACGAATATTGAGGCACGTGACTGCGTAGCCAAGTGCAGTCCTCTGGTTTTTTTGCAGAATGCGTTTATTTAGCAGAGTAAAATTCTTTTTTCATTTTATTAAAGAAAGTTTAGTACTAATTTGCTAGCTGGCACGAAAAGGGAAGGCAACAACGAATTTCGACTTCGCACACCCTCCTAACTCTGAATGGGCTGAAAGGAGGAGGAAAAGCGGGAAGGGCGGCGATAATATTGCTTGCGAGACTACGCAGCGAGCGAAATACCTCGGGGCGATCGAAGCAGCGACGGCAGCGTCGGGGTGACTGACTCTCGCATTCGGACTTATTATTTGAGCAGGCATCCATCCCCGCACGACTGACTTGGCCGCGGCATAAGATCGCTTTCTGGGGTGGCCCGAGAGTTACGACCCCTCGCCGCGAGTTCATCTTAAGCTCCCTCTCCCCGAAATGGCCAACTCCGGGAAAATCCTTGGCCGCTCCGCTCCTTATTTATGTCCTTTATGCGCCCCTCGAGCGCGGCCCCGTATTAGCGATACGCGAGAGCATAAGTCGATCGCCATTGGGCGAGAAGCTCGACGACGTTAACGGCCAGATTGTGCAAGTCGACTTTATTAGGGTGACGCTGCGCTGTGTAATCGTTCTGTCCTGATCATAAGGTGGATTTGTTGCCCGAGCCATAAACCAAACCCTTAATCCCGCACGTTTTCCGTATTAGGCAAATGCAGAAACTGCAATTTTCCAATAAATTGCTGCAGATATTTACTCTTTTCTAATTCCAGCGAAATGCGGGACGCGCTCGCAATGACAATTATCATAAAACAGAGTTATCGCGCTCCGAATTTCTCCAATATATATATAGGTAGGCGAAGGTCAGGCTCATACGACATAAGGGAATTTTGAAGATGAAAGCGACGGCGCGCGATTCTGAAAGGGCAATTACTACTGATTAGCTCCGACGTCTCTCGGTTACGCCTGTCGCTTTCTCTTACTGCAAGTAACGCCGCGGTAGGTAAGCTGCTGCAGTAGATTAAAGACTACGAGGTCGGATTAAAGAATGGAACGGATAATGTTAATGAAAGTACATGAGTAATTTACTAATAGACATATTTTTTCCTTCCCGGGCTAAGTAGAATTAATCTTCGCTGCTGGATCTAATCAACGCTAAGTTATTAAAGAAAGTGCAACGAGAAATATATATTGCGAAAATCCATCTACAGAAGCGAACAAGGTACGAGTTTATAAACATGCTGATTAACTGATAATCGATTAGCCAGTGATTTCGTTTTAAATTCCAGCTAATGAAATCAGTGAATGAGCTCCACGTTAATCGGTTATGGTTACCCGATAATCATTGTTTCATATTTATTTGAATCACACAGTCTACACTATACGATTAATTGCGTATCTAACCAGGTAATCGTGACCGTGGCAACTTGCGCAGCGAGTATTTCGATGCAGCTCTGGCTTTTCGATTAACCGGTTAATAATTAGATGACCATAGCAGCGCAGCTCGTCCAATTTCTTTAATAAGCAGGATGCGGCCACGAAAAAAATTAATTTATGCTTTTCATCGTCAAGTGAGTATTAATATTCATCAGGAGTAAAAGCAATTAAAGCGTTTTGCTTACCGACCAAATTCATGAGAAGCGAATATGTCCAGAAAAGATGCTCACCTGAAACAAAAAGTACGCGTTTTATTGATATAAAATTTTGAAAATTTTTTTCGTCTATTTTTACTTCTAAATATCCAGATCTTTTCCATCAACTAGATAATTTCAATGATTGCTTTCGCAAAAGCCATAAAAGTTCCAACTCCTTAAGGCAGGTCGTGAACCTCCAAAGCTTATTCTCTAAACAGTTAAATCAGACGGTAAAGTAAAGTTTCCTGCTCAAGTGATTTCCGCTCATAACGGGATATGGCCATCAAGCCTCAATGATTAGCCCCGGCCTCATCATCCCCAAAAGAAGCAGAGAAAGCTGAAGAAGGCGAAGGAGAAAAAATCGTCGCAAATCGACGTTCACCAGTAAAGTTTTTACAGCGTTCCTTTTTATTTGTCGCTTTACTGCTTGGCAGGTTCTCTTCTTAAATTCGATCTAGCTGCACTTCTGCTTTAACCTCTTGCTCTTGGGCTCCGCGCGGATGATCGTAATGGGATTAATAAAGCCTGATCCGCGTTTAATCCGAGAAATGGAACGGGACAGCAGCGTCGGCACGCGCCGCCCACTAAAACTCACGTCGTGCAGCGGCGGCGGCGGCGGCGGCAGCGGCGTCGAAGAATGGCCCGACAATTTCCCCGGGTTTAATTGCATGTACGCGAGCTCTCGCCCGCGAGAGAGAGAGAGGAAATTACATAGTACTCCCCGGCAGAAGGGAGCGCTTTCGTCTTCCTCCTTTCCTTAGTTTTACTCTTTTCTTAGACTCCTTCCGCCTTCGTCGACGCTGCTTTTTTGCGCGGCTCGACTCTCTCTTCCTCCGCGTTCGTCTTCCTTCGAAAGTCAGACGTAAAAAATACTGCCGATTCCCCGCGCGCTTTTTTTATCATGCCTTTGATCTTCTCGTTTGAATAGCTAGCTTTCAAGGAAATGAATGTTAATCCCGGCGTTTTTTCTTAGAAAACAGAGTCCCGCCTGCAGCTTGACTAATGTTCTTCGATTTCCTTTATGTTATGCAACTAGCCCGGCATCGAATGCGTCATCAAATTAAGAGCTGCACTCGTTTAATTAGCAAAGCAGAGGGAAAAAGGAAATTTCAGTTCAGTTGAAAATTGAATAAAAGTGCGTTTCGAGGTATTATAAAAAATTACTCCTTTTATGATTTCAAGTGGCTATTCAAGCCAGAGAGGAAGAAAGGCTTAAACTGAAAGAAGCTCTCGAGCACTCAATCGCTCGACGTGCTCCTTAAGTAATAGAAATGTGTCTCCAAAGTCCCTCGACGGCGAGCCTTTCGTCTAAAGTTTCAGTCCTCGGTTCCACACAAAAGGTCGCTTTTCAATGGGCGGCGGTCCTTTTTCTACCTAATCGTCGTAACCTTGCTTGACGATTGTCTCCGGAATACATCAAACAAAGCCTGGAGGGGGATACGCGTTACGCATCCTCGAAAAAGAAACCCTTCCCTCTTCGGTAGTGGCTTCGCGTCAATGCATTAGATTAGATAAACGCTGGAAGGGCAGGCGGCCCGTCCCTTTTTTTCCATAATTGAATTTCCCTCCAGTCGTCAACTTCAATCGGCGCGATAACATCGCAAAAGTATAGCTGCTGCCGCGCGTCTGCGCACAAAGGCTGATGATGCACGGATATTAACGCACGTCCCTCTGTATACTTTATTTATTCTTTTGCGAGTGCAGCATCGAAACGTTTAGTACAAAGTTGCGGTTATCCAAGAATTCCAATCAAGTACTCGCTTTTTCTCATTGAATTGAATGTAGAAATTGATTCGGTAGGAGGTTTTGAAATATTTGTCAAAAATATTTGTTGTATTAAAAATGAGCGTACTCAGCTGACGGCGCCGTCCGAGATTAGGACTTGTTGAATAAAGAAAGGGCGCGAGGAGAAAAAAGCTCGTAGGAGCTGCCGAGAAACCTCGGCGAGGTGGTAAGAAAACACTCTCGCGACACATAGGGACATAGGGCGGTGCGACGCAAAGGACTCGGGAGAAAAAAGCCCCGGAGAATGGGAGCACACGTTGCGGAACGCGGAATGAAAACGTCCCGGCCAACGGAATAATTCATCGGGGCGGCGGCGGCGGCGGCCGGGGATTCAGGTATCGCCCGCGTACATCTGTCTCCGTCTGTTTCGCGCGACCGCGGCTGTGCTTTATGGCGCCGGCGACGTTGCCCGCTGCAGCCCTTCCCGAGCGCGAGGCGCGACGCCGAGTCTCCCGAGTTTTCGGGGGTAAGCAGCTAAATTTGGACGGGATTCCGAATTTGAATTTAAGGGGATCCAAGAGATCCGGGATTTATTGGAATTAAAACCTGGGATTGCGCACGTACGCTTTTATTTAAGGAGCGTGCTTTGAGGGCGGGACGTGAGCTGAACGGTAAATATATTCTTCTCGCCTGGCTAATGTTTTTCTTTAAAAAGCCAGATAGACAGTTGGTTAAATATTTAATTTAATATCTTCAATCGATCTGATTAATTAAAATTGAGCCAGGAGAGATTTTGATGCAATATTCCTAGGTTCGTAATACGTTCTAATAAATTTTTACACAGACATAAATCAAGGAATATTTTAATTAATTTTAATTACAGCCCCGCATCAATAACAATAAAGCAGAGCTCCGGCGGCCATAAAAAATATAGGCTACAATAAAAGCAGCAGCGCTCGCGCCCAAAGGGAGCAGCCTAATTAAATTAAACAAGCCATATCTCCGCGCTTAAACGCGCATCTTAAATCTCGGCATGAAAAGCGCGCGTCGCCGCGCTGCATAGGAAGATCGACCCGGAAATGCTTGGCGCCATTACGGCTTCTTCCTTCTCCGAATGCGAGTACTGCCGGAGAGAGAATCGAGGTCAAACGTCACGTAAATCCCGAATAGAGCGCGGATTATCCGCGACCGCGCGCTCCCTCGCGCAATTTCGCCTCCTCCCCCCCTCTTGTGCCTTCCTCCAGGGAAAATAGCGTCTTTAAGTGGATTCCTCGGCAGTCGTTGTCGGAACGTTTTTCTTCCTCGCTTCCTTGCTTCCTGCCTGCCTGCCTGCCTGCCTGCCTGACTTTTCCTTCCTTATGTGGAATATAAAATCCATTGTGTACGAGGGAGGGAGGCGCCGGTGCGTGTATATGCCTGACGTGCGCAATGACTGGGGAGACAGGGAGGGTGAAGGTAGCTTAAAAAATAATGAACACGGGGAGTGGAAGGGGACACCGCAGACGAAATGTTGTCTGTATTTACGAAAGAAGAAGGGATCTTGCATTTCGAAAATTCTTTTTCTTACGAGTTTTGCGTTTGCAAATGAAATATCAAGAAAATCAAATCTGAAAGAACCAGCAAGACCCAACAAAGACTCGATATCCAAATCTGTATTACCTTTATATTAATGTAGTTACGTGTTCGAAGAATAAATTAGCGAATTATCGAAAGTTGCATTAATGGATTAGGAATTAAGCGATGCGTAAAATATGTAAGACGAGGAAGATCTTTGCATATATTCAGAGCAGCAGCGACGGCGGCGGCGGCGAAATACTTGGTCGTCGCGAATAATTCGCGAACCGAGCACCGCTCGGATTATCTCCGAGGCCGCGCGGAATATTCATACGAAAGAGCTTTATATTGTCGCGATAATCCGTGAATTATTAAACTCGCAAAACAGATCGGACAAAGAGGAAGAAAGAGAGAGAGAGAGAAAGGGAACTCGAGAAGAATTTCGACATAGCAAGTTATTTCTCCAGAAAGAAAGGCATATTTGCCAAGAATGCGTGAATATTTAAGAGTCAGCGTAGATATCAGTGCACTCGGAATCGAGAAAAGAGTGAGCCGGCAAGTGGGGAAAAAATAATAAAGTCAGGGAAGAAGAGCCTTTAAAGAGTAGGTAAGCAAGAATAAGAGGAGTCGGACATAATACTCCTGTCCTCCGAAGGGTTAAAAAGCTCTCGGCGCGGACGTGCGCGTTGCGTCAATTAGCGACGCTCGCTCCTCGAAAATAGACGCCGGGGAGGGGGAGATAATTAGGCCGGCGAACCGAGTCGGCCGCGGACAATGGCTGATGAGGCGCGCGAGCAAAGGGAATGCTCGAGCGAAATGGAATACCGAATGAGTCTTCTATGAGCCGGGGAAAATCGCTATTCGTGCTGCCGCTGCTGCCGCCGCTGCCGCCGCTGCCTCGCTTTTTTCCGGACGGCCTGCTCGCGATTGCGTGTTTTCTGCGGCCTTTTGTTTTTTCCGACTTTTTCCGACACGGGGACTGTGCGATCGAGCTGCCTTTTCCTGCATGCTAAATACTTAACAAGTTGAAATTTTCACTTTGTTCCAGAATCGATAAGCGACTCTTTAATTTAATAACGTCAGCTTGAGTAAAACTTTGAGCCTTTTAAGTGGCAAGATTACAAGGGATCGCAATATACTACTGCATAAAACGGCCTTAAAGAGGAAAGTTTTCATAACTGTTTAAACGCTTGCTAGTAGTACTTTGGCAGCATTAACGTATCGCTCCGAGGAAATTAGCATATCTCGAGCAAGAGGGAAAATTCATTCTTCGCCATCCCTTTAATAAACTTGACCCGTCTTTGTCATGCCGCTCGGAAGTTTTTCGTTTCCGTCCGGCACGCGTCTCAATCCCAGCGGGACCGTCCCCGCATACGCTTGCGAATGTCCGCTCGTTCTCCCCTCGCACTCGGCACCCTCCTCTTTATCTACGCGCATCTATCCGCGCAGGCGGCTTTTCTATCTTCATCGTCGAGCGCTTTCAGCGGCCGCTTTTTGTATGCACGCACGCGCGCCCGCGTAAGGGAAAAAGGGAAAGAGAAATCCGGCGCCGCAGAGAAATCCTCAAAAGGCATAAAGGACACGGCCGCATGCATTAAAGGGTAACCGTTGCCTACTCGGAGCCGTGTAATTCGAAGAGGGTCTACCGCAATGGCAGGCGAGGTGGCCACGCGACTCCGAGGATTTTCCCATTACCGGTCGCTTTCAATCTTTCATGCGTGCCGATCCCGCCAAAGAGTGCGAGAAAGCGCGCGGAAGACTTTGCTTTACGACTGTTTGCAAAAGAGTCGTTGAACAAACGCAAACGAACGTCGACTTTATAAGTAAAATTCACTTTGGCGCCGAATTGAGTTTCGTGTTGCCAAATTTCACGATAGAATAGATGTAGTAATTTCAGCGTTTAATTGAAAAAGGGAAGAGAACCGAGCGAAAAAGAGAAAGAGCGGGGGCGGCAATTGTCGTCGCGCAGTCGTCTGATGGTCAGAGGAGGAATTGAATTGCGCGGCCGCGTCGCGCATAAATTCGCCGTCTGGAAAATGCTTTCGTTTATTGTCCGCGAGAATGAGAAGCTAATTGATGTAAATATTCGCTCTGATTCTATAAGCGCGAATATTCCGAGTGCCCGCAGAGCAATTCCCTCCGCGGAATATCGCGTTAATCTTCATTTGGACCTTTTTTCACCGGCCAGCTCTTCTTCGATGAATAATGCATGTCGGCTTTGATTTTCTTTTCGTATGAATTTTTTATGACGTCAAACGGTCTCTCTTTCGCCGAGCAGTAGCCAAGAATTAGCTGCTTCTTCCGCGCCGGCTATTGTTTTAATTTTATTCCGCTGCCTGCTTTGCATTGTTAAAGTGAGGGCTGGCAAATAAAAGAAAGCCTCTCCGCCCTTTCGAAAAATCGAGCCTTTCGACTGAAAACGTAACAAAAGAATAGCTCAGACGTGAACTGTATGAATTTTATATATACCCTTGGATGGGAGATAGTTTTCAATTTCAGTGGATTCTAGAAATATGTTCCCTTCCAGGCAATATCAAAGCGAATATTAGAATGCAAAACTCCATTGTTAGAGTCCTGAAATCATAAGATTGTTTCGTGTTCGGCTAAAACCGGCTGCTAGCTCCCGTTCAAATCTCGCGAATCTAAATCCTTCTTAGTATATAATGTGTCTCTCTTTTCGATCCCAAGGGGCTTCTCGCTGCTCTTTTTTGCTAAAAGGAATAATTTAGCGAAAATACAATCGAATTCTCTCTTCAGGTGCAACGTGGTCGGTACAAGCCTCCCAAAATCCCCCTCTAGAAACGCTGTTTCAGCTCACCATAATTTGCCTGCCGCTTTAGGAGTTCGAAGAAATCTACGCCGTAAAAAGGAACGCAGCCGAGAATAAGTCTTTATAAACGAACTTGACGCTCTTCCGAGAGAGCGAAAATCGTTGCTATTAAAGAGAAGACGCAATTATTTTATTTTCTTTCATACATTCAAACTCCTTTCAACGTACTTTCAATAATATACAGAGCAATCATGTTTTTCACACTAATTTGCAAGAAATGAATTTTTAATTACTTTACAGCAGCTTACTTTACAGTCACCGTAGCTTTTCCATTACACTACTATAGCCTTGATTTTCATCAATACCTAACTGGCCATCTCTAGTTCTCTTACATCTTTAATGACAGTGTTGAACCTCGTTCCCACAAGCACTTTATCAAAGATACATGCTCGCATAAATCTATAATTTCGGATTGTCATTTCTCAAATCGCAGCAGTCGACATTCTCAATCTCTTTCTCCGGCGGCGCTCTTGAAAGACAGGGAGTAAAAAAGAAAAGGGCCAACGGGAGAAAGAAATGCAGCACCGCCACTGGTTGCAGGTACGCATAAGCCGCTCCACGGATTTACGATCGGTTTAGCGCTACCCTCATTCAATCGATTGCTCACGTACAGAGACACACAAAGCGCGAGCTTCGGGGTAACGAATGCTTTGCGAGAAACTAGATAAAAGCGCGAGGCGAAATATCGACGCGCGCTTTTTGTTTTTCGAAAATTTAGAGCAAGCGTGATTCATGCCGCCGATATAAAGTGCTCTCACTTATCTGCGAACTCGTTAACATTTGTCGGAATGATTCGACGAATTATCTTGTTTTGCGTGCAAGCGGTGAATATTTTTCACAATTTATGCCGAGCGCGAAAAAGTTTAAGCTCGAATCTGCTTATTTAAATGACAATGCCCGGACAAATAAATTCTCACTGGCGAATAACGGATTTTCGCTTTTTATACTTTCATAATTCTTCTATTAAACATAACGTTTCTTCCGCCGAGAAAACCAAATCAACGTATATAGCTATAAACGTTCCGAGCAATCCGGATGCATCGGAGCTATCAAGAGCAGACATAAAACGCGAATAGTTTCGCTTGAAATCCTATCGAAAACCCGCCGATGATGATACCCGCACGAACGTAAAGCCTTTATTATTATTATATCGCATTTGCGGGATAAAGAGCGCAAAAATCATTGATATTAAATAATTTCTCTGCTCGCAAAAACAATATGCTTCCGAGTGGATAATATTTTGAAAAAAATAATTTACCTTATTGACAGCAAGTATTTTTTGGAAAGAAATATTCTTATCTGTTTTCCTGGATTGGGTTACTGCCATTTGCATAATTTTTTTCACGGAAGTTGGCGCTGTAAAAAATTCTACTTATAAAGCAGAGCTCGTATTCTTGCAAGTTATTGATTCGACTTTTTCTTTCTGCGGCGGGGTGGAAAAAATTTAATACGAACGGTGTCTGAGACAAATAAAAAGCGACTCTCGCGGGAGCTATCTTTTCATAGAATATGTATTGTAGGGTAGGAAAGGCGTGTTCCGCATAATATTTCGAAAAATTCGATGCACAAAAATGTCCGTTCCGTAGGAGGAATTTCTATCGAGTTAACAACGTGGAAGCTACGAAATCGTATTGAAAGAGCGATTCATCCAGGGAAAATGCTTAAAACGTACAATATCCGCGACAACTCTGGCTTCCTCTATCCGAAGAGCTCCGAGCTCTCGAAGCTCCGTCCGCAAACGGCCCGTCGTAAACGTTCCGCACGATCCAGCTCTATCAAAGCCATATCCAAAGAGCGCTGCTCGCTCGCATAAAACGGCGAATAGTTGCGCCGGCTGGCTGCTCCGCAGGATTCCATCGTCCGGTGACGTTCTCGCGTATCGTCTCCTGATATATCCATCGCGCGAGTTCCCATTGGGGACCCGGGCACATAACTCATTCCCGAATACTCGCGTATGCTAATAATGGCGGCCGCGCGCCGGAAATTTACTATTCCCAGACGCTCTCGGCCCGATCTCCCGATCAGGCAGGACGTTGCGGAGAAGCCGCATATTAGCTCTCGGGGTCGCAGGCGCGGAATTTATGCGCCCGCTGCTCTTGAGAGAGACGTAGGAGCTGAGTCGCCGGAGCTGAGTGCATCTTCCCCGGCATCTTCCGGGAGATTCTTTATTTTCGCCGCCGAGTGCGGATGAGAGCATGAGAGATGACGCCGGCGCGTGAATCGATTTCCAAAGGGCAAAGCTTAGGGATTTTTTAATGCGCTTGAGAGATGGCTGCTTCAACGAGCCACTCGTGCCTTTTTCACCTATCACACTGTCTCAATTATTCGAGATTAATTAGCGGCTGAGAACAATTAATCAGAAAAATATCAGCCGTTATTAAGCATTTTATCGATGACGAGCTTAGCTGCAGCGCGCAACAAATTCGACAATGAAAGCGCAGCGGTTCCCTGGACGATACCGGCTAAATAAACATTTCCGACTAATTAAACCCGACGATCAATTACAGCTCCCCGAAGGAAGGAAGGAAGGAAGGCAAAAGACTTGGCAGAGTGGACTAACGACCGGGGCCATCATTAATAACAGAGTCAGGCAACAACAACGAGAGCGGCAAGTAATTACTGGCCGACTACTCGGTGCGTTCGCGTACTTGGAGCCCCCTGAGCTCGTCATCGTTTCGCCATAAATAAGAGCGGATAGACAAGCGGCGGAATGTGCAGCAGCGTCCTGACGGAAGAGACGCGCCAGTCGGTCAGAAGGGAGCTCGTGGTTTTCCCGCACTGACCGAGCACCGCAAGCCGAGGAGGAGGAGACTTGGCTCCGCTCCGAGGTCGAGACACCACTGGCAGGAGTTGCTCTTGGCCTGTTCCCGGTTTACCTGGGTTCGCTCCAACGGTTCTGCGCTTCCTATTATCGAGCGATCTATTATTAAAAGTCACTTTTCGAGACTCAATTTAGAAATTAATGCGCGGGGTATAATATTTAACCGAGCATCGCTTTAAAAATTATCCAAAACAAGACATAAACTAATCCAGAAACTATCTCGGTCGCAGTAAAGCTGATAAAAAAGCAATGAAAGCGAAAGACCGTCTCCTCGGCGGCGGCGGCGGCGACGGCGATAAGAAGCGGACAATAAAAGTCTAGGCAAAAGAAAGAGTGACGCGGCGGCAGGGAATGCGGGAAAAAGTTCAATTTCCCTCGCGGAACTTTTCAATCAGACTCTGCGGCCGCGAAACATCTAGTCGCGAAGCGCGATGCAATTAGAAAGTCATTATCCAGGTTCGCGTGCCGTCGTGTGCTCGCAGACGTGGATGGATGTGCTGCAATCAGTCGACGTGACCCCGCAGACTTTTCGCTTCCTCTGGCTTCGAGGAGCCTCTTTCGTTTCCGGTTACTGCTCGCGGCTCGAGTGAATTTTTCAATTAATTCGCAGCTTACAATTTCCAAGAGATAGCGAGAAACAAGTTTGATGCCAGTCGTGCTTGTTAAGATAAGCGCGCAATAAATATTTCAATCAATTCGATCGCGTACACAGCCGAATAAATCTAGATCGGTATAAATTTTAATTCGAACGTCAAGAATTTACTCGCCTCAGGAGTGATTTATCATAGGCAGCCGAGAAGCCTTTTTCAACAAGCCACTGCAGGCTTTCAAGAGGTGTCTTTGCAGCGCATCAAAAAAGCTACACATTTACAGAAATGATTTACAGTGCCGGTCCAGGTAAATGGCGCGAGCGCGGAGCCAAAAGCGGAGAATGCAAAGAGAGTGGCGCCTTTCTCAGCCAGCACAGTGGCGCCCTTTGTAGTTGCGCGCGCGCCTTTGCCGATGGATTCGACAGAGGAATGCCTTCAACGCCGAAGACGGCCGCAAATACGAGTGGCCCAGATTTGATTGTGCAACGCTCGCATAGCTCTTTTATCTCGCGATTGCTTATAGGTACCTCGCAGATAAGGCCTCCGCGATTCGGGCCTGGCATTCTTTTTCCTCCCACGCGCTCGGCTTCTCTTCCAGCAGCAGCAGCAGCAGCCGCCCTTAACTCTCTTTGAGGCGTGTTACGACCATTAACGCGGCGCCCGTTAAATAAAAGGCGGCTAGAGCCGGGTCCGGTTTCTCCCCCTCGTTCGTACGCCAAAGAGAGAGAGAGAGAGAGGCAGATCCCCGTACAGCCGCGAAATCGACTTCGTAAATCACCGCTCCGAGCCCCAGTCTTGGCTCCGCGGCTGTATATACGTGTAGTGCGTCACTTCCGTCGGCTCGAAGTATAACGGGCAATTAACGCCAATCCTATAATTCTTCATGGTCGAAGCGAGCGAGCCGACTCGAGACTACGCTCGGCTGCGTGTGAGTTGCGAGTGCGCTCATTGAAAAACTTGGGCATCGCGAGGAAGGAGGTAAGAAGACGGATTGGCTAGACACAATTGCTTTTTCTTCCCGGATTAAATTCGGATCCCATTGATATTAGAAAAGATTAGAAAAATTACGAGGCTGAGAACGAAGATGCAAGAGTATTAGAAAATGTGAGTGAGCCGAAGTATAATATCGAAAAAAGGAGAGGCGGAGGAGAAGGCGCGTGTTGGGGGGCAAGAATTACAGTGCACGATGCATCGCTGAACTTTTCGGTCGGATCGCGCGCGTTTGTTACAAAGAGCCGTTGTTTTCCTTGCGCTCGGCCGCCTTCTTTCTTCCATTCTCCCTTCCACGCCAGCCTTTTTCCTTTTGGCCCGTTCGCCCCCGACGTTTATCAGAGAGAAACTTGCCTCGCGAGAGCGCCGGGCTTTAATAAAAAAACTTAGCCGGAGTATTTTAATAATCACCGCTATACTTCAGCCGACTGCAGCTCCCTTTCTCATTTTTTCCCTTTTCCCTTCGCTCGGCGATCCCGTAGATTTCAGGCACTGATGCTATCTACGGCAAGTGATTCAATAGGAAATTCTTACCAAGTCGTAAACGGCTTTGCAGCGCGAGAGCAATTATTTTACCTTCTCGGAACTTTCGGCTAGCTTTCATTTTCGGACAAACAAAATGCGACCTTTAATTAAATAGTTTCGAGTGCATAATCTTATCTAATTAAAATGAATAATTCGCAACGAGTATATGCACTTTTAAGGTAGACATTATTTAGCAGCTGCGTCAATAAAATAAAGCGCGCTGACAAAAGCAAGCCAGAAACGAAGCAATAAAAGTAAAGCGAGAGAAACGAGGCAGATAAGAAGAGAAAAAGGAGAGAAAAAGGGCAGACGCGAACGCCGGGTGGAGGCGCAAGGGGCAGATAATGATCGGTTGAATTGATTTTTAGCTCCGCCGTCAATTAAGCATCGCGCGCAAGGCCATTCGCTCCTTCTGCCGCGATTATAGATATTCCGGCGCGTATCACTGGATTAATGTCGCGAGCTTAATGTGATTAAAGTCCTCATTTACCTTCCCCCGGAATAAAGCTGAACCAGATGTTGAAGTTTTTTGCTCGGTCTGTCTTTACACCTATTTGCTCCTTAATACGTAATTCAATTGGCAATTTCTTTACAATGAACGTTCATTACGCCCGATTTTTAATTACAAGTCGCAGACAGCTAATATTATTTCTACCGAACAACGAATTAACGATTTGTTTGCCGTGCAATTTCGCAGTTAATCAAGGCAAAGAGCAAATAAAATATGTGCTAATTTAAAGAAAACAAAACAGAGGCGCGCGGCTTAACAATCAAACCGACTTGCGGTCTCAATTTGTTATGCAAAAATTCATTGTTTCGGGGCCCAGATTTGTACATAATTTCCGAATGCAGCGGCGGATCTCCTCCGGAAAAATGTACATTCGTAATTGACTTTTCGTTCGATGAATTTAATTAGCCGGCGCGCGTCGCGGCGCCGAGCAAATATTTCGCGTGGCACTATAGGAAAACTGGCCATATTGTTAATTGAAGCCACTTTTATAATTGCACTTCCACCGCGCGTTCAATTTATTTTCGCCCACGACAAACATCGAACTTTATGCGAACGCCCACTTGAAATAGTGCCGAAGCTATTTGTTCCTTTTTCGCGTCGGGAATTTCGATCCGCGCGGCCTTATCGCTTATTAATCGTCGCCCGGAGATGAGGAATACGAGATTCCGAGAGGCGATAAGCCTTTTCCGCGGCTTTAATATTCAAAACGCAAGGCCCTGCCGTTAATTTCCCTGCCTCTTTCGTTCTGCCGCGGCATGTGGACTTTATTGCGACCGCGAGTGTTAATTATGCAAATGAATAATTAGCATTTCGATTATTTCAACGACGCGCGAGAGCCCGTTCTCGAGGACCGAGCGGCTACCGCCGTATAAATTCATCCTCCCCGGCTCTTTCCCGAGACTACACTTGCGCTTACCCCTTTTTCTGCGCTTTTTCCCTCGACCGAGGACTACTTTTTTCCGGCTCTATTATATCCTACGTGCTGCTTTTATTCTTAAGCTTCAAGGGAAATTGCATTAAAGGAGACAATTAAGCTGGAAAATAAGTCTCTGTTGCGCCAAATTGTCAAGAAAATGATTTTCAGTTTGAGGTCAAGTAATCTTACTTAACAACAGAGTTTATACAAACTGAAATACTCCCTTCTCTCTCTTTATTTCCTTTCATTCTTAAATCACCGATACAATATTAATGGATCGGACGTTTGATCCGTTCTCACGCTGCATATAACTTTGACCAAGAGTGTGTTTGTGTGCGATACGATAATGCTGTCGTGCGAATTGGTCCCTGCCTCTCTTCTCTTTCGCGTTTCTTTCTGCTCGCATTCGAGTCCATCCGAAGAAATGAAGATAAAACTTGAATTCTTTTTCGCGCCGATCATAATTAAGGCGTTTTTTGCGACGTATTTCAAAAACTTTCCTAATTAAGTCCCCCTATCGGGATTTGGAGGTGGTCTCCGCTGCGCTTCTGCGAAGAATAATCGATACAGCTCGTAAACTTTCATTTTATCTCGTTACGCGCTATATGCAAGTCAAATTAAGATAATTTCGTCGATACAAGGTAGCATCAGTATTGATTTACAAGGAAAAAAAATGGAAAACCATTAAAAAATTCTTGAACTTACTAAGAATTGATAAATAAAGGTACATCACTCCCCAGGGTCGGTTCATACCATAATCAAACATCCTCTCGCCCGACCGTAAACAAAACTCAAAGACGACGAGAATAGAATTGAGCGCGCGTTACATTGACTTTTCATCGAGCTGCTCGACTGCATAAACAGCGCGTACATTAATAATCTTAATTTTCGATACCCCGCGTGCTCTCCGATACAAACAAGCAGGCGGCGCGTTTCGTAACGCACCGGCCGGCTGCGCGCGCATTTATAATTCACATTACTCGGGCCGGGCCGGACGCTGCATTGTAAAGTCGGCTAGTGTTTCGTCTTTATCGTCCGAGGACGTCTTTGTACGAGCCGACGCTTAATTTATGAATGATTACGTTGGAAAGAAGCGGAGACTGAACGGGCTCGTTATCTCCGCCTGGAAAAATATGGATTTCATTATGTGAATGGAGATGCTTCCTTCGAGTTCGATTGTCGGCGCGGAGATGAGCTAAGATTCCCGTAATTTTCGAGTTAAGTATTTAGTGCATAAACTTGATGGATATGATGTTTCAATTGGATAATGGTTGCAATTTCGTTTGGTTAATCTTGCGAATGTGGGATTTTTTAATGCGACTTTTTTGACATTGATTCTTCCGGTTATTAAGAGGTTTTAAAGGCTACGTGTTAATTTTACTCAGCGCAAATGAGTTTTTTGACGTTAATTGTGCATAATAAGGGTTTAACTACCATTGTAAATAACATTTAAATATCGTGTACCAGGTAATTGAACATTTTTGGCCCTTAAGTACTTAAAAAATATCTGTAGCAATGCTTTTTAATATTACATGTGAGGCCGTGCAATAAGAAGAAAAGATATATACAACCGAAAGCTAATAATGTTTCGGTTGTTACATTTTTACTGACATAATTAAATAAAAATATTCAGAAAGAAGCCGATAAAATGCTTGGATGAATCAGTTAAGTGTGTAAAATAAATGATTTTCGAGGAATAATATCATTATTTAAATAGGCATAACAGACGTACACGCAGTTTTATTTTGACTCTGAATGCAAGCTTTCATACGTCGGCCTCGCTTAATAATGACTTCTTTTTTCATTCGGTTTTTATTAGACTTTAAGCCCGCCAAGTGATTACCTCTTCTTTTTTACATTCAACGTTTGCTTTCTTCTTTACGGTGATGTCTTCTTTCCCGGGATTGAAATTTAATGATAATGAGTGCGTCTGTAATTTGCGTTTCGAATGAGGTGCGTCCAATGTTTACTGGCAAATCTTTCCTGAATTACTGTGTATGATTAGCGTAATCACCTTTTTTCCTTTAATTTGTAGGAGTGACTGGGTTTTGCGTCGAGAAAATAATTGACACGTCGAAATTATTTTTGAACATGACAGTCAGAAATAAAAGCGATTTCGGTTAGTTCGAGCAGCGAGTCTTCAGTTGGGCGTCATTTAATTATAAAGGACAATAATGTAAGCGGTCTTGTCACTCGTGCACCAACGTCTTTTCCAGGTTTAAAAATAGCATAATGTATAATATATAAAATTTTCCATATCTGAGTAAAAAGAAATTATTTTCAGATTTGCATAAAAAATAAAATATTTTTTTCAAGCCCGAAACGCCAGAGCGGATAATCAATCATGAAATTGATATCGAATTTGAAAAAATGAATTTGCTCATATCAATCATGGGTCCTGAAAGAATTGACAAATCCCACGAGTTATCCCCGCTGGCTCTTTCAAAGCCTCGTCCCGTACCCAATTTCCATCAATCGCCGCAATATTCACCAACACAAAAAAATCGCCTTACAAAAAAGCCACTGCAGCCACTGCTGCACTATTACGCTTAATTGATTTCCTTTTTACATATATACGTATATGCGCGAAAGCGACGGCCAGAGAATCGGTCGCTCGTTCGCGAATCGAGTCAATTCGTCGGGGATTTACGGCAGACAGAGAATTCGAAAATTTACGCGCCTCGCTAATGGATAAACGGCAGCTGTATGAACCAAGTGCGGATAATTTTCAAGAATTATTCAGGAATTTAAGGGGTTTAACTTTAAATCTATTATTCAAATCTAATAAAACTTTTACTAATAAAGAAAATTTCATAAAAAGTTTTTACGATTTTCAATTTTAATAAAAGATATTTTAATAATCGTAGAGCTAAAAATTGGGCAAAATGGAAAGTCATCAATTTTCCACACGTCGAAATCTGTCTTTTTCCACACAGCAGCGATGACCGATGAGGAGTTTTCTCCGGCGCTCTTAATATCTCGCGTCGCAGCGCATCGGCATTAGAGGGGAGTCGACACGAACCGGGAAATTAGCGAGTCTTCGAGACGGAACGAAGTAAAGCGGTAGCAGCCCCCGCCTATACCTCGTTTAATCGAGCGAGGCGCCGGCAGGAGGATGATTTCCTCGAAACTACTACCCCAAAGCGTACAGCCGTTCTCGGGCGATTTGAGCGCGCGCACGCTATATACGAAATTTCACCCTCCCTCTAATTTTCGCGCTTTAGTTTTCAAGCTCCATGGACTTGTGGGCTTTCTTGGAATGTGGTTAAAATTTCGGCCGGAATGAGTCGCTCCCAACAGCGGTAAAGGAAAAGCTTGAGAAAAGTTTCGATTTTCCTAAGTGTTTTCGGCTTGATAGAGCATTCTAGCAAAGAACCGTCGTAGAAAGCTTTTTCTCGCGGCAAACACTAAACAATTTCAGATAAAATGCAAGTAAACAAAGTTAGTCAAAGCTCTGCTATCATCATTTCGTATCTGCTTTCTTGTACTCTTTGGAAACAGAAAACTTTACTTTTCAATAAAACTGCTCAGAAAGTTTGCATAAATACGCAACTGATATAGCATTCAGCTGGCTCTAATTTATTTTTGCAAAAAGAAATAAGGTTCGCCAAGTTTTTAAAGAAAATGGAAGAAACAGTGAGAAGAAACCTTTTTCACCTTTTTCAGTGTCACGACGACTAACATTCTTAATCCCGTAATCTTTTATTTAACTCAAGTTTTATAAAAGTCCCGGCGTGCCAAGCGGAGAAAATTTTTGACTTCTCTCTCGTTTCGCCGGCCGGAATTCTTTAAAAGTCACACACGAGAATCTCGAGGGCTAATCCCGTCGGCTCTGATCCGACGAGAAGCCATTGCAAGGTTAAACGAACGGCTCGGAGTGTGTAGTTTGTACAACTCGAGAGCTTGACGAGGAGTAGAATATTTTCAGGTGTTTCTACCTTTCTAGCGGGAGGATTAATCGATCGAGCACGTGTAAGCCGAGATTTAGATTTTCATCTGCCTTATGCAATCGAATTTAACGGTTTTAAAAACGTGCCTCCTTTTCCCAATCAGAAAAAAGTTTTAAATTATGCAAATCGGGGAGCGCTAATATAATATAATAATAAAAAGACCTGGAAAAGGCAGTGTGTCGTTAACGATTTCCGCGTAAGAAGCAAGTTTTCCCGGGCGCACAACGTGCCGCAGCCCAGGGTTTAGGGGATTAATCGTCATCCTCCCCGAGCGCGTTGAAAAGAAAGAGACCGGATTTTCACCTGGGCCCCGGCGCACACTTGCACATAATACGCGCGAGCGGCGTCGGCAGTCTGCTCTCTTTTCCCCTTCGCGCTTAGCGGGCATATCGTCGCTCCCTCTCGGATCGATTGAAAGCGGAGAGAGTCGAAATAGTCCGGAGCTTTATAAGGACATATAAAACTCGGGGGAACTCGAGCGGAAACGCCAACCAGGTCTTTATGTTATTCTTCTCTCCGTACGTGAGCTCTGTGTATTCTCTCGAGGCCGATCGCGCGACAATATTTCGGCTCTCGGCTGGCCGCACAATTTCTTCCGACTTTGATTTATTGCATCGAGGAAGGATCGATCGGAGGCTAATACGTTTCGGAGCTTTCTTTTTTTTTTCATTTTCGGCACAATTTGCGGGTGATCGACAGGGACTCTCGGACACGGGGCATAACAAAGCGCGAGAGCAACAGCGTCAAAGCCGCTTTTACGGCCAATTTCAGGATCTGGATAGTGCCGTCGAGTGAAAAGCGAGAGGAGTTTGACTCTTTCTGTCGCCATTTCGGTATTTATCGACGGGTTGCAATTAGCGAGTTTTTGCCTCATTTTTCGTTTCGAGGAGCTCTAGGAGAAGCGTTCGCAAGAGCGGTGCGCAACGGCGATAAACGCAAATGATAAACGGGCGCTTTGCATTCAAGTGATAAACTGTTTTGTAACTTTACTTTTAAACCAGCAGTTTTTCTAGGGAAATGTATGTCGGCTAAAACTTTGAACCGTAAAATTGTCACCGTATGGGATACGATGCAACTTCGCTTCGTTACTTTTTCAATTTTATGGAGTTAAGTTATGAAGAGGAAATGCCCCTCTGAAACTTATTTACCTTTGCGACAAAAGAAAGATATGATTCCGATGAAAAAAGAAAAAGTGTAATCTAGTAAGGAATATGAACTGAATCGGTTTACAGCGAGCTTCAAAAGATAAGTCTTTATCCTGAGTCATTGATTTACAAGCTTTGATAAAGACAAGAGCAGAATTAGTTTGAGCTGGAGCAAGAGCGGATAATGAGAGGGTGGCCTTTGGAAAAAAGCCGCTGCGGAAAAGATAGTCTCTCACCTTTAGCTTGCTCGGCAATCGAGGAGGACACTGGGAAGAAGAGCTGCGCCTCGGCGGAGTAGGAGGAACTGCACTAGATAAGCTATCATAGGGGGTTCGCGTGCGCCCGCCGATAAAACTGCGGCGGCCGGCGGGCCGCTCTCCCAATCCCAGTCGGCGAATAAACGCCGGCTTTTCACGCGACTCTCTTCACTTCCGGCGGGCTGATCCTCATATCAGGGCACACAATCCGAGGACACTTAAAACCATCGAGTCGGGCTTAGTACATGGGACTCGGCACAGAGAGATCGGAGCGCGCACGCCGGGTGAAACTGCAGCCTTCGGCACGCACATACAGTCCTCGCGGCGCCGCGGCACTGACTGAGACTCGAGCGGCTCGTGCGGACTCTGACAGGCGGCGGCACAACAGGAGCGCCGTGTAGTCGCTCCCTTCCACCGCTCGGCTCGGCTCGGCTCGGCGTCTTTCACTCTTAGTCGCGCTCGCGGGCGCGCGCACCCGGCGCAGCACGCGCCAACTGAAACGGGATACGGCCACGGCGGCGGCATCTAGCGGACGGCTGGATTTCGTCATTTTACGAGCCAACTTTGCTAATCGACCTGCACCTAATCGGACATTCTTCGGCTGGATCGCGACAAGTGCCAGAATCATTATTTTAAAAATGCCGAGTAATTGGCAGAAATCAAAGAGATTTACGGCTCGCAGAGATCGAATCTCCCGGAGGCTCGATCCGGCGCTCGGCCTCGGCTCCGCAGGGAGAGAAAGATAGCTCCTCGGCGGCGCTACAAAATATGTTGTAGAGCCTTGGTTGCTTTGGGGGGCGGCTTGGGCGGTGTAGCGGTAGGGCTCGCGTCGATGAATGCGGTCGGCCGTAGACTAGGGATTTTATTGATTTTAGCCCTCGCAGCTCGGCGAACGCGCGCCGCCGCCTACCTGCGTATTATAAGAGAGAAAATGGGAAAGGCACGCGAGTATAGCCTCCGTACAAGCGCGAGAGCATGCAGTTAATTATCGTCCCCTCAAAGTCCGTTGGCGCCTTCTTTTTCTACTTTCTTCTCGATTCGTTCGGCCGCCGCGCGCCGGTCCTTTTATCTTTTTTCTCTCGATGAACTCGTGCGCCCGGCGTTGGCTAAAAAATTGTTTTGCTAAATCGAATTTACGGGATGTCGGGTCCGACGGCGCAAGACGCGCGCGAAAAATCTATCTTTCCGCGGGCTTTTTTTCTAGCGGCTGAGGGATTTTTCACGTTGAGCTCGGAATTTTTTTTTCATGCTCGAATAAATTTCTCAATTCGACATTCCAAAAGCTGCTCTTTTGCACTTTTATTTGAATTCTTTAAATTTTTTTTATCAATTGCTCTCGAGGTAGGGGTTTTATTGCATATTATTAAGATCTAATTAAATAAAAGTGATAAAGGTAAAAGTAATTAGAGGATTTTTAAAACACTAATGTAAGGTAATAGGCGGCCACAAAAAGCATTTTAAAAAGCATAATGTAATCCGCTTCTGAAGCTGCGCTATCAAAAGAGAATCCTTAATATAAGCCCTAAAAAGCTCGTCGGCTCGGTGGGTGCAAACGGCTCGCTTCGGCTTATAATCTAACAACTCGTGCATTCTCTTTTGTGTATACCCAATGTGTTTTAATACCGACATGGCCGTAATGCCGCCTCGAGTAGGCTCGCATCGACGTTGCCGAACCGATAAAAAAGATCTATAAAATAAAACTGAAGCAAACGTCCATTGTTCCCATCTCCCATTTTTTTTCCTCATCTATCTTTAACATTTCTTTGACTGCACCGGTAACTTCATTTAATCGCGAGCTCACGATTTCCACGCGGGAATTCCCTGTTCAAAGAGAAGTCTTAATGATCAAAGTTGAACCTCGCATTTTTCCTACTCTCTCTCTCTCTATCTCGATTCCTTCTTTTTTCACTTCCTCTATCTCCCCTACCTCTTTCTTTTTCTCGTTCATCTACGCTAATGCACACTGTTTCCTAAATGGTAATTTAACGTTTTAATTTCCTTGAAATTGCAATAATGTCGACCTCGTTGATGTAGAGCATGTAGAAAATGAATAAGAGATAATCGCTATATTTTGCTTTAAATCCTCTTTGGTCTTGGCGCTTACAGCTTAAGAACTAAATCAAAATGTTACAATGCAATATAAACTTTTTTCTAGCCATGAAAAAACACGTACATTCCGCGTATTTTTCCAATAAAGAATGTAAAGTGCATAAAAAATAAGAGGAGATTTTAAATAGTGAGTAAAAAATGTAAAGCAGGCGAAAATGCTATAAAAAAATATTTTAAAATTCCTTTTCTCAATCTTTTCATAAACTCTTTGAATGTTTTTCGCTATTTCGTTTACAGTAGATTTTTCACGAAGCTTTATTTTCTTAAAACTCATAACGACTTTGCATATTCCTTTTACTTGCAAATAAAGGCACTTAAAATGTTTAGAAAAATCCGCATGCACCCAGAAAGATGTGTGAATACTCTTAAAAAGTCGTCGTGCACTCGGTGAAAAGCCGCATCACCAGACTCTAATAACGATTCCCCAATTTCCGGGCAACGCAGCGTAACGCGCAAGTACGAAACAATTGAATTGCGGCAGTCGTTCCGTGGGCCAACGGTGCGTGGCGGGAAGGCGGCTCGTTCAGAAATTAGCAGACGATTAAGGAAGTTGCGTTCTCCTGCCGCGGAACTCGCGCAGCGTTCAGGTACCTCGTCGTACGTCAGCATCCGTAAGAAGAAAACGCCTGGCAGTGCAGCCAATCCCACTCGAAAACTCAAGGGGGAGAAGAGCGACGGAGCCTTCGCAGACAGTCAGAGATCTAATTTATCCCCTCGGTTACATTAGCTGGATTTAATTTAAACCGCGCGCTCTGCCTCGCCACACACGCCCGTAGTTATTCTGCTTACTCCGTGGCTTTCGCAGATTGTTCAAAGCCATGCGTACCGATGAGTGAGTGTGTGTGTGCGCGCGCGCGCGCGCGGAGGTTATATACGCCTCGTATGACGCGGCCGAGGGAGGATGAGGCTCCGAGAGGGAAGAAAGAAGCGGAGAGGGCAGAGAAAAGTATATAAGATGGCTTTACGAGATCGCATTCTAAACGCTTTTATCCGCGGAATGTCAATTCGGGGAGAAAAGTATTTTCCTTATGCGTGCTTGTAATATGTACTAGTCCTGTTTTTTCTGCTGTTTCCCCAAGGCTATACATATATAGTCTTAGTAACCATTTTTACAATTGGCTTTGTAATTTAGCACATAAATTTTCTGTTAAACTTATTCATTGAGATAATAAAGTCCTGTTGTAAAAGTCAACTTTTTTCCGTAATAAAAGGGTTTAACTTAATCCCTTTTGAAATTAGATAAATGTGCAATTACACATTCGCAAGGAAGAAATGATAAACAACTCTGATATTACAAGTTTTTGTTCGAATCCCATTGAATAAGACGTTTCGTGCTCGTCAGTTACTGCTGAAATACAATCTCATTTGCAGAGCTCGGCTTTTTCATTCAGGAAATGATAATGATTTGCTAATAGCGCCATCGAGCCTTTGAAAAAACAACGCTCCGAACGAAGCAATAAGAACGCGAGAAAATGGCCGCAGAAAAGGAAGGAGTCGGGCTCGCGAAGGTGAGAAAGTCGGCTGCTGTTAATATACAAGTGCAGAGGGAGACGCAGAATAGTTAAATAGAGCTCGGCGAGCCGCGCAAGAAAGAGACAGAGGGAGAAAGGACGAGTTGAATAGTAAACGGTAGCGCGAGCACACGAGACGTCGGGCCACTTTATTGTAATTGCACTGTCGCGCGAGGCGAGGAACGCGCGCGGCTCTCTCTCTCTCTCTCTCTCTCTCTCTCTCCCGTGCTCTAATAATGCGAGCGACCATTTCGCAGCTACCGGACAGCTTCATTAAAGGTCTAGGCCTAAAAACTGGCCGCTCGCATAAATGAAAAGCATTAAACAAGCGCGCTTGGCTTGGGGAAAAATCACCCCTGGTATTTCAGAAATTTTAAT
The DNA here is from genome assembly GCA_035582975.1 of Ormyrus labotus. Lineage (NCBI taxonomy): Eukaryota > Metazoa > Arthropoda > Insecta > Hymenoptera > Ormyridae > Ormyrus > Ormyrus labotus. The sequence continues at coordinate 25,421,625 of JAWWEO010000001.1, read as the reverse complement.
GCAAAGTCTCGCCGACTGCACATTTTTTTCAGCTCCAGTCTCGATCATGGTTAATTAGTGGCGTAGCAATAATGTGCGAAACTTCGAGATGTGGAGACAAGGGATACCAATTATCGCTGCTGCGTTTGAAGTTACGCAAATGTTGCGAAATGCCTGCTAGCGGTAACGAGACGTGGTAAAGTGGATGTTGCGTGAAAGACGTGGTAGCGGCTTGATAACATCTGACGCGCGTGAATTGTTTAATTAAATAATTTGTACCGGATCCTTGGGGTCGTTTTATCGCGGAATCTCGATTATTCGCCAATTATTTTATCTAAATGTACCGTTCAAATTAATTCACTGTAAAATTTTATTTAAAACTTATTAAAGTTATTTTAACTAGAAAGTGCATATAGAAAAGCTGGCCAGCAACCTTATCATTTCTCCTTCTGCCAATAAAGAAGGTTTCATGCATATAGTAATGAAAAAAATCCGGCTGGAAAAATAAATTCGAAAAAGTCATGATTCCCGCTGCTCGCCTAGCTTTCGAAATCGGCCCCCGAGCAGTAGGCGCACGGCAACTCACGTAAGTGAAACATCGGCGCGTATTAATTGGTTCGGAAAACCGCAGACAGGGAGGCAGGTGAAAGCGAGGGCGGCGGGCTTTCGGCAGGCACAGTCGCGACGGCCATCTTACTACTAGGCCAAGTCTCGAGGGCATCAGCGGCAGCATCGTCCAGCTGCATCATCGTGCGCCGAGTTACGACTGCAGTTGGGCACGTAGTGATTATCGGCGCGGTGTCTTGGCTTGACACGTTCGCGCAGAGCGCCGTAATGCCAGGCCGCGCGGCCCGTAATCACCGGTTTGCCTCTGCCCGCTGTAATGACTCGCGCAGACGTGATTGCCTGTGTGTGTGTGTGTGTTCGCGCGCGAGCGTACCTTTTCGCTGGAAAAACACCTGGGAGTGATGACCATTTTTTCGGGGGAAAAGTTTTAGCGAATTGGCTGCCGCGAGAGCGAATCGATTGCGAGGCTGCGTCCTCCTTTATTTTTGGATGAAAATGTAATTACGCGGTTTTCAGAACCGAGCGATCAACGGAGTTATTACTGCTGGAAATTGAACCTGTTATTATGGCTATTGTTCGTAGCTCATTTGTTAGGGAAGATTCAGAGAGTTTTAACTCTGTTGTTATATTCTTGGAAAGGATATACTTGGCTTTTATGAGGCGCAATTTGTAAATAGTAAAATTGATGATGTATTGTACTGCAAAAATGTTGACTCCTAAACAAGAAAGTATCAATTTTCTGTTCTAAACATGGAAAATTAATAGTTTTCCGAAGACAATCGATCATTAACGTTTCTACTAATCCAAACAAGTATTATTAAGTTAAATTAGAAATTTATCCTGAATTAATAATAATCGGCGGGTTATTTTTAAAAATTCTCACTATTACCGAATTTTAAAAGCAAACGTACATCGATTTTGGTAAGCGAAAGCTGAGAGTACCGCGCGAGGGTGACTTCCCGAGTAGTAGGCCTCTGTCATCCCCGGCGTCGTCGTCGAATAAATGTATATGAGCGCTCGCGGCTTGGAAATAAAAGCCGCGTACGCGGCGCGCGTTTAAAGTTACCATAACGTTGCGGTTCTTTATAGCTCTCGTAAATTCTCGGATTCTTAAGAGCAAAGCTTGAATCTGCCCGCGCGCGAGAGAGAAATTGGATCGGGGAAAAGTGCCGACCGCTCGGATGTGCCTCATTGGTGAATCGAGCCCAACCAGCTCCGATCTTGAGCTTGTGAAAGGTTTGCGAGCCATCGTTTGTTTCGACGAGCTTTATTGATAAATAACAATTGCCTTTTTACGACTCATATTCCTATGGCTCTGGCTCTTTCTATTATTCTTTTCGGCGATCGAGGAAATTTATGTAACCTGCGTTTTATGCAGGAAAGGTGAGATGCCGAAAAGCACACCTTTGTAAACGACGTACCGCTTACTTGAAAAATACAGTATAGCTATAAAATTTAGGACGTATGGTTAAAGTTGCGGGTTCTAAAAATCTGTAAGCAGTAAAAAGGCAATAAAAATTTAGAATTGAATGTTTTTTCCAAGTGACACGTGTTTTTGAAAGACTTACAGTCAGCAGAGTAGTATAGAACTACAAATTATTTGTAAAAATAGAGAATGTTTCTTTTTTCAATTAGTCCCTCGAAAATATGAGAAGCATAATCCATTTGTTATACTTGAAGATATTGGTTAAAGCAAGATTTTACGAGGGACGACATAAAAGTGCAAAATAAAATAAAATAAATATTAAAAAATTTACGAGGCACTCAATATCGACGAGTGCGTCGAATTTGAAAGCTCCGAGCTTGAAAGCGATTCGGCTCGGCCGCAAGATAGGCAGAAGCGCCAGTACAGGAAGGAGAGGCGAGGCAAGGAACGGCGTCGGTGCCAGGCGACGCCGGCGCGTCACGAATTTGCATAGGGAATGAAAAAGAGCGAGAAAGAGATACACGCAGACAGCCGAAAGCAAGCGGGCCTTTTAACCGAATAGGAGTCTAGCCGGTAAATAAGGCAAGACACGGGAGGGCAGCGTCTTGGCAAAAGTATAATCGACTGCTGCAACCTGGTACGGCGATGTCCCGCGATTTTTCCTCCAGAAATTTTCATCCCTCCTACATAAGACATGCAATTTATTTCTCTCTAGCAAAGGAGTCTATCTGTATGTATGTATGCGCGACGCCGTTTACCGGATATCGGCAAAGTGAATCTTTAAGATGACGTTTTCAAGGAGGCGCACCATGTCCTGGACAATGGCCGACTTATACTTTCCGCGGACCGGGGATTTTCAATTTTAAGCACCGTTCGCCGCCGCCGCCGCCGCCGCCGCCGCCGCCTCTGCCGCCGACGATCGATCGCCCGGCACTCGGAGTATAAGTTGCCGAGGAAGAATCGATAGCGCTTCTTTCATTTTAAGCTTAGTATTGTCGGCGTTGCCGTAAATATTTGCTTTGGTATACGAGGAAACTCGATACTAACCTCGGCTTTATAATTTATTAAAATTTAAATAGAAAACTTTATTTCCATAAATAAATTTTAGGGAAATTTGATAATTACACGTCTGAAAGGAAATGATTAAAGGAACGAAAAGAATTGCTTATCATTTGCAGCTTATGCGCAATAAAATTTGCGGTTAAAAGTTATCATCAGTCAAATTTCCTCTCAAGATATTTTTAAGAGTAACTCCGTTTTATCGATTTTTAACGGTTTTGAAAGGATGTCGCGGTTAAAAAAGTAAGATTCTGGCTTGTTATGAAAAAATTACGCAGACGTAACAAGCTTACCACAAAACTTGCTAATTATCGGCACAAAGTGCGTAAGCTTCGGGCAAAAAATTAACACGGATTTTCTCGCGATGCATAAAACCTAATTCAGCATAACAAAAGCCTCCCACTATTCAAGCACAAGCTGCAAGCGACAACGAGAACCGCTAAGCGCATTTACATGCATTCCGTGTCGTTTCACATGTAAAACAGCGAGCTGCCACACTTGGCAGTGCGCGCGTATTTCCTTTTTTTTCACGGAATGCCCGGAAAACAAGGCGCAGCTCGACAAAAGCTCATAATCGCCGATGCCGATGACCGGTAAATTACGTCAAAAAGATAAGGATCGGGCAATTAGCATTTAACGCGGCTCTATAGGCGCCCAGGTTTTCTTTCCGGTCTCGGTCTCTTGTATCCACTTGTGCGGTGCGGTGACAGGCGCAGCGACTGCTGTCAACAGTTGGTCGCACTGCGTGTAAGGGGCAGGATCTCAACAGTTGGCTGATCGGTTTCCGGCACAAAGCGACTCTTGTTTTTCTGTAAATTTGCCTAATTTCGCTCTCGTGACAGACTTCTACTTCCTAATTTAGATTTTTATGTATAGGCTACTTGTGTTTTCTGTCGATTAATTTAGTCTGGGATTGTACAACTTTTACTGTCTCACGCATTTAAATCCTTTAATACGCCATTGATTTAATCTTAAACAGTTTTAATCTTAAACAAAACGTGTACACATATCGTATTTATTTAATTTAGAATTGAACATAAATCTGGAGTATACAGTTGTTCCAGAAAGTTCTAAATTTCTTTGTTTTAATGTTCGGTTAAACAAACTTTTTAATTTGCACGACAAAGTATAAAGTTTAAATGAATTTTTACACTCTAAAAAGTTTGTCACTTTGAAAGCAAAATATAGGGCCAAAAGAACTTTTAAAAAGTATTTTAATATAAAGGTGTTTGCCTGAACTACTGACTTTTGTTTATTTTGGATTGTAACTTTAATTAAAGAATATTTTCTATTCCATCTGAAAAGAGGCATTAAGGATACTTTACTCAAAATTGACTTGGTAAATTTTCGCTTCATTCATAGCCAAAGCACATTTCAGCAGCAGCACAGTCCAGAGGATAAACAAAGGTCCTTAAAGAGCAGAGAAGGAGAAAAGGTGTATGAATAGCTGTGCGAAGGTCGAAAGAAAGAACACAGCGCCGGAAGCACTTAGCTATTCGCGATTAGTGTGCGAAAACGACTGGACCGCTAATGAAAAAGCAAAAGAGCTGCTCGCGCATGCACTTTAATCACAAGTAAATTAGCGCGGCCTATACTTACCGCGGCATTTATCATTGGCCGTGAATGATTATCGCGTCGGCGGCGGTGGCTGCTGACAAGCCCTAATTAGATTTTCGCCGCGGCTAGGGAAGGAGAAGCCGGCTCCTTGCCCCTTCAAAGGCCAGAAGTGACACTTGCAATTTGCAAATATAATCATCCACGGGCTAATTTGCCTCTCCCCGCTGAATGGGCCTCATCGCGCTCCGATAGACTTTTTAATTACCCGGAGAAAGAGAGTTTTGCGCGGGGAAGGGAGCGCTTGCGTGTGAGCGCTGCGTATACACGTCGGAAGCAATTTCGTATGCCGAGCGTTCATTTTCATGACCTGCCCTCGATCTTTAGGGCTCTTCTAAATGGCCCTTGCCTTGAGTGTCCGCGGAAAACCAGCCTCCTTTCCCTCCTTTACATTTCGATTTTAATTTATGCATTTAAAGGAGGATAATTTTTCATTTATATTTACTCGGTCGTAATTGTCTTGGCAATTATTTCGCACCGAGAGGAATCGAGCCTTGTGCCGTGGAAACAACTTTTTCTCTTGTTAAAGAGAAAAGTTTAAAAAGACCTAATGATGCAAGTTTTCAATCAATAATCAATAAAAAGTTAATTAGTCAAGTTTTATTATTCGTTATTAAAGTTTGAAAAATACAATGGTCTTAGATGATCAGTGCTGTTGAGAAGCTAGCCAAAATTGATGAAGGAAAATTGATGAAGAAAATCTCGTTGAAAGAAGGTAATAACGAAATGAAAAGCCCTAACTCTTCCGTAACGGCGAGTATCCCACTCGAGCAACTCGTCCATCTTTCGTCGAGCGATCCGTCTCCATCTCTCTCCCTCGAATACGAAGCCGATCGACAATGACTCGGCTCGACGCACGAGGAGCGCAGTCCGCACAATGGCCCGAAGGATTCACGCTCTCCCTCTCTCGAATAAGTGGCGCTCGTCGATCCCCGCGCCGAGCGCTCTACATGTGTAGCAGGCAGGAGCGCGCAGGCGCGCGTGCCGATCCATTATCCGAATTGGCTTATTGAAATTTCCCCGGCCTGACAGGGCAATGGATGGAGATTCATCCGTTCGGCCACACTTGCAGATGCGCGAGCCGGTTATTGCCAAGCGGCTCCTCCGCTGCTACGGATGGGGCTGCACAGAAATCCAAAACTTTGCGTCTACTTTTTCCAATTTTCATTATTAACACTCCTTTAAATTTCAAAAGATTCGACATTTAAATGTCCAGAGCTGTAAATGTTGCTTTTATAAGAGATTTCAAAGGTTTTTTTTTCGTTTAAAATATTTCGTTGAGTGTATTAGATCTACATTTTTCCGCATACTTCGGTTGAATTTTAAAAAATTTTTAAAGAATTTCGAGCGATATTTGCAGTGAAATTTTTTAGAGAATTAAGAAAAAATTTTTTAAAGGTTCCTAGCATTTTTTCAACAAAGTGCTACGATATAATTGGTTTGACAAAAACTAATTATATCTCGACAATTAAGGACCCTTCAATCTTAAAAACGAATACTTAGCCGCAGGTTAAAAAGTCTTAATTGAATCATGCGCGTTGATAAATTTTACTCTCGACGACACTTTAGCGCTCGTCGAGCGCATCTTTCTACGAGCGACTTACGCGAACCGCAAGAAGCTGCACTCTCGAAATGAAACGACAGGGCGCGGCGCGCGAGTCAAGCAAATACCAGAAAATACTTTGCTGGAAACTTGATGAGCGCCCGAGCGCTGAATGAGCGTGCGCGAGTTACACTTGTATTTGCGCTGTTACGTCTGCAAACGCAAGATATTTTTAGAGAATAATTTACCTCGAAAGCTTTGCTTTTAATAAATATAAATATACGAATAAATAGCTTCCTTTAATTAAAAATAGCTGGAAGAAGTTGGTAGTACTATCCTTATTACTGAATTATTACCGAATGATTATTTTTCGGCATGAGAAGTGTTTTGCAAGTCTAAAAAAATGGTAGGTACCGAAATTTCCAAAAATACTCTCAGCACGTCCTTCTTATTAATTCTACTCCGAAAAGTTTTGAATTATGCACTCGGCCTATTTGAAATATGGCGGCGTCATTCTTAAATAATGAGCCTCGAAAATCATCAAACATTGAAATTAATCGCACGTGCTTGCACCGCAAGGCAGAAACAAAGGACAGCACGCGGCCCGGGCGGGGTATCGGCGAGAGAAACAAAACGGCGCGCGAAATAAATAAAAACGAAGGCTGAGCGTGCGCCCGAGTCGGCAAAAGAAACGAGATGAATAAAAAAGGGAGAAGAAACCCACCGCAAAAAAGAGGATGAGATACTCCCGCGTCAAAAGATGCGACCTTTTAAGCGAATCGCCCTCTCGCGCGTGACGATATTTATTTGCACGTTGCTAAGCGTCGACGGAGTCTCCTCTCCTCGCTTCTCTCCTCGCTCCTCTCGCGTCCTTTCATCTTCCCTCTCTCGCGTACTTTTTGCGCTTTTCTTCTGGTTTTTAACTTTTTTCCCTCCTACCTTTTATTCATTGCGGCGTTCACATTCGATCTGCTGTTTGCGTATCGATTTGTCTCGCGAATCGGTATTTAGGCAAAGATACACGGAAATAAGGTCTGGAAAATAAGCCTTTTTTATGCAGGTCAGCAGTTCAATAACCATCTCTGTAATTACATCCGCAAATTTAAGCGCAACCGATTGGGAGAATTGATTCGAAAAACCGAAATAGCCAGCATTAACGCGATTACCTCGAGATTAGCAAAATGAAAATGCAATTGCCGACTCCAGCATTATTTCGGAAATTTTCTTTCCCTCCCTTACCGTCCTCTTCTCCCTCCATCCCCCGAGTAATCTACATAGGCGAGACAGACAGGGGTAGGTATATCCTCGACTCCGAGCCCTTCCCGCTCATTTTTCGCGACGAGCTGAATCCGCGCGTACATATGCGAGCGCGCGCGCTCATAAATAATACCGCTCTGTATATTTGAATGCCCCTGACGGATCCCGCATGCCACTTGCCCGGCCGCACGCCGCATTTTACGCGTGTACCCGTGCACTGCCGTATATGTATGCTGCGGCCGCCGCGCGAACCAGACGCAAAGCTCGGAGAAAGAGGAGAGAGCGAGAGGGATTTTACGACGAGCTCGTATTTTGATTCGCGAGCTGGATTAGACAATTTTCGAATTCGAGCTTGCTTTTATGCGGAATGCATTATAATCATCATTTCATTTTCAACTTTATTGCCCGAGCAATTCAATTTAAACGTTATACCAGTGTTTTAGAATTCATATTCCTGCAGGTACAAAGCAATCGTATTTAGCGGATTTAAGCTAGAACGATAATTAATTTGAAACATAATCATTTCCATCGGTACTGAATTCATGAAAATTTAATGGACACAATATAATCAATCCGCTATCAATGCTATCTCCATGCGAATGAGTTATTAAAAGAGCCACTCCTCCAGCTGCTGCCCTCGAAAAATAAGTAAAATTGAAAGTCGCGCATAGCTCGCATAGCACCGCGGCTCTCCAGACATTCTTCGACCGTCAAATTTAATGCGCGTACGGGTCTACCTTTGACTGCGTCTCAGGACGCGTGCGCGAGAATTCAAAGACCCCCGCGTACGCGAAGCGCGTATTATATTTCATATGCGCTCTGCTCGCGGGTCATATCTTTGGGCGACTCTTACGGCGGGACGGCCCGGGGCATAATGCGAGAGTCTTCGGGGATCAGGATTCCAAGGGAGCTGCCCGGGAATTCGCCGCTGCTACGGACCCTTTCGCGTAATGCAATTGTACGAGCGGTAGACGTGATTTGATGGAGGCTACCGGCAGGTATATTTTCGGGATGGGGAAAGCTTTTTTTATGCGAGCTACTGTTATGAATTTTTTCGGAATATAAATTTAAAAAATAAGAGTTTCGCCGGTGTTATTTTATTAAGAAAAACACTCGTCATATTGATTATTACTTGTTTTCATCGCATTTAATTAAACAGAAGCGCTCGGAAGGCGTTACTCCGTTCCCCGCTTATCGCATTTAGTCGATGACACTTATGAACAGCCAGAGATGAATACGATTAGAGGGCAGGGAAGCGTCGATATTACAGGCAAAAACAATTTGCGCGTCTCTAATGAAATTACCGAGCGTATCGCTCACGCTTCCTCGAGTCCCAGTGAGGCGTGCGCCGTCATTCTAGAAAATATTTCCGCACAATCGGTCCTACAATGAAAGCAAATAACACTAGAATCAATCCAACCAATAAAAATCTCCATAAATCACCCGCGACGAAGAGCACGTGCAGTACCGTCAGCGGCGCGCGCATGTTTATGTAGCCGTAACGAATTATTATTCGACCCGATGAACCGCTCGGCTGAGCATCAAAAGCTAGAAAGAGGGAGATGGAGCTAAACGCGTTGTACTTGAAAATACAGTCGAGACCTATAACCCCTGCCGATGTACTTCACTCACGCGCAGACGCATATGTACAGTGTCGATGGTTTATTGTTCAGGTGAAATCGTATTTACTTTACTGAATATCAAGTCCTAAAGATATATTATTTTCTCTGAATTTGAAAAACAAGTTTTGAAGGTTTATGAATTGGGTCGGTAGTAAAAAAAGTTGAATTGAATTCGACCCGAACAAACAAGAAAATCATTCATAGCAAAGCGGAGCTACAAGCAAAGTGCATTACGCAACTGTAGACTGCAGCCGCGACCGCAAGTAAAAAATTTCGCCAGTCACTGAATGCAGAGATATGAAATTTCCGCTTGGTTTTAAATTTTCGCTTTCCTTCGCTTACGGTTGCTCTAATAAAAGCCCAAACAGGTGCAAGCTTCTCTCTCTCTCTCTCTCTCTCTCTTATTCGCAGCATGCCTCAATTCTCAAGAGAGACAGAGCTGCGTCACGTGCGCGGCTCGAAAGTCGAGAAAAGCGCAGGCACAATACCTATCCATCCAGCCGCCAGAGTGGGCGGGAAACGGAAAAATGTAACCGGCGGGGGTCGCGGCCCCGTGTTAATTACGGGGGATGATTTTTCACGGAAGAGCGCCTCCGCCGCAAACATCGCTGCTCGCGTTTAGCGGCTGAAGAAAGCCGGGCTCTTGGCTGCTCATTGTTCTATTGTACCGCGGCGTGATTGGACCTGCAAAGATGCAATGAGCGAGGCGAGGAGGCGCCCGGAAGAGAAAGGACACGTTAAATATGTCCCGGAGGGTGGCTTTTTGCGCTACCGACTACCGGTCCTCTTTTATTCGGAGAGCGAAGATGCCGAGTTCTCGAGCATTCGAACTTCTTGCCGAGTGCGAGCTTTCGCATTGTTGCTTGGCGCTGACTTGTGCTTCCGAGGAAGGGCTGAAGATGATTGAGGGTGCTGATGGTATTTTATACTTCGGTCTGGGGGGAATAAAAGATATGATTCTAAATGAAAGTCCTGCCACGAATTCTATTCATTTCAGAACAGTGAATTATTAATATAGAGTATAAGCAAGTAAAATAATTTGCGAAAGATTTAGCGAAAATAGAGCACTGATAGTTATGTACTGATCCAGTGAATCCATGCAGACTGAAATTGAAACCTCCTCCGCTAACCATAAATCCAATAGCGGCGGTAGAGACGACGCTCGCTGCCCGCAATAGGGCCTCCCTGTCTTTCCTAGTTGGGGAAAAACATGAGGAAACTGGCAGCGAAATAACGGGGGATGACAAACAGCGACGGAATAGATTTTTTCGCGCCAACTCGCGGCCACTCTCGCCGAGTCCCCACGTCCCGAGTCCTTTTTCACGTCGCTGAAAGCCCTCTCTCGGCCCTGCTATCTTGCTCGTTTTCGTCCTGTCCGCGCGCATTTCGCCAGCTTACCAGACTGGACTTCCGTTTCTTCCCCGGCTGCTGCTGGACGAGCTTATATTCCATCTCTGCTTTTTCCGCGCGTTCATCCTCCGCGCTTTCTCTCTGTCCACCGACGACTGCGGCCATTCGTCTGGCTACTTCCGTCGCCCGCTTTCTCCGCTAATTTACGAAATTCCAGAAATTTTAGCGAATTATGCGATTCCTCAAAATTACTCTAATTAACTCGATTCGGATTTTTAGATTAATTGCGAGAGTAGCTTTTAGAAATGACAAGCTAAAGAAGGTTATCTTTTGAGTGCTTAATTTTCTAACTGCAAACGTGTTTTTCAAAAGAACTTGTTTTTAGCCAATTAATCTCACTCGCTTGAAAAGAAAATTTCTCCGTCAACGTTTACTTTAAAAGCTCCATTTACTCCGAGAGGAGCTGACCTTGGCTTTAACGATTTCACCTTGAACGATTCATTTCCTTCAAAAATAAAGAAAAAACAGCGCAGTAGATTTCACTTTCAGTACGTATACTCATTTGCTCCAGCTACTTTTGCAGTGTACATCCTTTCGCCATTGAGATACCGGACGTCCTACGAACGTGTCTGGCGGATATCCAAAAACTGTTGCGAGACTTTTGCGATTCCCTTTGAGACTGGCCTTGCACGCCTAGGAAAAATATGCGCGCTGCACTCAGCCTGCAGTCCCTGCAGGATAAAGAACCGCGGACAACTTTTAAATACCTATCTGACCTTTTTCTTACTTTTTTATTCAAGACAAAAGTAATTTTCACTTACAGAATTTAATTTAATTTTCTTTTCCATGCAAAGATTAAGAAAAGATTTCTTCTTTCGAGACAGCTTGTTAAAGTGAAGTTATTCGAAAAATGTCCTTATCCGAAATTATGAATCGCACTGCAGCGGCGGCTGCTACCGGACCAAGGTTTCCCAATACAGTCTGTATTTATTCTACAAACTGCAGAGTAAGTACTGAATCCCAATATCCCATGAGGGAAAAATCTATAGCATTAGAAGAATATAAAAAGTTCCGCATGACGCAGCTGCGTCCCGTAAATACCCTCGCCTTATAGGCCCGGAAGGCGACTGAAAAATGAAAAAGAAAATATTATTCCAGCGACTCGGAGGGCGCGAGAAATCGCATGCAAAGGAGGAAGAGCCGACCACTCCCAGCAGTCTCGCGTCAAAGAAAGGCGCTTTTTTCAAGCCGAGCATAATTCAACCCCCGGGTTTCATCGCCTGCTTAGCTACCGCCGCAGGCACGCGCGGTAGGTGGTGCTGCTGCTCTCTATGGGGCGGATCTCGTTAGCCGCTGACAGGAAGCCGAGCAAGCAGCCGCTGCATTTTTCGAGCGGCCTGCAGCTCGCTTCTTTACTCCTTTTCACTTTCTTTTCCGAGGCCCGATAGCCCTTTTCCGCTTTTAATCCGTATACGCTATAGCGTCAAGTGCGCATTTTTCCTGAGAAAAACTTTTCTACAGATGTATCTATTCAGCTGTTAGCAAAAATAACTTTCTCTTAGTCATTTTATGTTTAAAATAAAGTTTTATTTCTCCCAAGTAAGAATGAAACTAACGTTTAAAGCCATATTTTGACGTAAACACCCGAGGTTGTTAACAATGGCCCGAGGGTCATTCATCGTTTTATCTCGAACTCTTTTTCACCGTCTACTTTACGTCGGGTGCGATGGCAATGTGCCGCCAGATCACCCTGACGTACAGTAGCTCTCTTTGCGATCTCGAAGAAAGAGGCGCACGATAGTGTGCGTCGAATCTACGCACTCGGCCTTGAAAGACGGGCGAAGAAAAAGAACCTAGACGCAACGTTACGTCCGAGAAAAGAAGGACAAAAAACGAGAGACAGTCGGTTTCTCTTTTCTTCTCCGTCTCTCTTGTTTTCGTTTCCTAAACGAGGACTGATACGAGCACATACGCCGGTGACGGCCACTCCACGTCTGAAGGTCCGACCGGAAAGAAGGAGAGGAAGTCGGCTCTCCGTCTTCTTCCTTTGCTTGCTTTCCTTGCCTTTTTTCTACGTCTTTTTTTTTCTTCGAGTTAGTGCTTCAAAATTGAATGTGTCACCGAGTAAATTTATGGCTTTTATCATCATTATTCGCAAGCATAATACAGAATATTAATTGCATAATCCTTGGGATTTTATTAATGTATTGTTGCAATGCTCTACAATCATAAAAGCTTCCTCAGCACATAAAATTTTCTACAAAAGGAATATTTTATGACTTTTCTCGAAAGTAGGTCAAAAAGTCAAGCGAACAGCATCCGTTCGTAACACCGCCCCTAATTACCGGGAAAGATTGAAAAACTCGATTCCTAAATAACTAAATAGCGCACGAATCAAGCAGTCAGTTATTTTTCGCCACTCTACATCTCCTCTAAATTCTGCCCTAATTCACAATTGGATTGCTCCCTGAAAATTTTAAAATAGCTTACTTGACTTATAAAGTAAATTTTGCATCCACCGCTCATTATGCCATGTTTGCCTGCCTAGCAAGTTTCGGCGTCTGTGATTCCATTCATGTGGCTATATAGCGAGGTGACCCGAACGCTTTCCTATGCAAGTCAACGAACAACTGACTATACTGTGCATGTACATACTCTACACAGGTCGAATCAACATAAGCGCACGGGGTTGAATTCTCCGGGTATGTTGCACAAAGTCAGTCTGTTCCCGATGTTTAAATTATTTTTAAATCCTTTTTTCGGTCTGCGGACGAACTGCCGAGAGGCCCGCGCGTGCAGAAAGGATATTTTTTTTATCCTTGGGGCCGCATTTTTTTTTTGAAAAAAAGTCAAAAAGACATTGCCGCAAAGTTGCGGGCGATCTTCCGAGAGGACCGCGAGCACGAGGATAATTTGTTTAGAATGTATAATTGGTTGCCATGACAAGAATATTTAAAACTGCAATTTAATTCTCCCCTCGAACCGAAAGGTAATATTATAATTAAATGTGTATTTCAATGTATTAGTTTAAAATAAAACTTGTTACTTAATTTAATCGAGTTGTTTTCTCCATATTTATTTGCATCGGGAACAGAGTCAGTTGGTATTTCGTACATAAAGACATGCGAAGTATTTATGAGAATTAAAATTTTTATAGATTAATAAATTTCTTGTTACCTTGTTTAATTATTAAAATTTATAGACTATAGATTTTCAAGTATAAGAAAGTGAAAAAGTTGTGACATAAATAAAATGAGAAAGTTAAAAAGGAGAATCGGTCAATTTGACAATGAATAGGAAAGCCGTGTACGTATAGGCACATAAAGCGCTCGGAAAGGGGCTGGGGTGTGCGCGCTCGAAGCGAGAATTATAGCGGCGGTCGTTATACGCCTTAGCCCAAATTAGTTGCAGACGTTCTCTCATTTATAATGCCGCGCCATTATGTAGCGAGCGAGCATTGTGCGGGCTGCCCTTTTCCCCCAGTCGAAATTTCCAGGCGCACGTGCGATTTTCCGCAGCGCGCAGGAAGGTACCACTCCGTGGTATGCGGAATTTCGGAGCCTGCACGCTCGAGTCGAATGATACGCTCCGGGGATCTGGAGGTCCGAGCTGTACGAGCTGCGATTATTCTCCGCGAAATGTTTATTATGTTTTTCCCCTCGTTTTTCCACGCTCCGCTTTATTACGTGTATCAAGTTATGTATGATATTATATTATCTGTTGCTCGGATGCTTTTGTGGATTCGCATTATGTGGGCTTTGACTCGTATTGCGCGGCCTTTGTGCTAAGTGTGCCCGGTAGCCGACCGGGATCTGAGTTTCATTTAAGGCATTCTTTCAGCTTTCGCCGCTGACTCTGGATGAATGACTTGATTGAAATTTCATCTAATAAATCGTCAGATATTGACTTCCCTCGATCGGTGACTCATCGAGATATTGGCTCTCGCGAATTATCGAATTAAACTATTTCGCGGCGACCTTCCATTTTCTCTCAACATAAAGTGCTTCTCAAGTGTCCCTTGACCTGATTTGAAGCGCATTCATAACCAGGAGGACACAGAAACTCGTAGCCACAACAAACCGCTTGACAGTCCGAGTTAACGCGTCTCGCTCGTTGGCGTAAACGTAAAGGAGCGCTTAATTTCGACTGCGGAAAGTAGCCCCGCGACCGATAGAGGCATTAACGCTTTGGGTCGAGCCATGAGAAACGGTCCATCTCCTTTCTCCAGAGTGGACACTAGTCGGCGCATTTATCGTCGCACGCTGGCTGTCGCGTCGTGCACGCGTCTGCAATTCCGTCGGTGAACGACGCGACATGACTGGTCGTAGATATTCTCGGAAAACCGGGGGATTAGACGCGTGGGAGACGTCCGGATTCACGCGCAGCCCGCCGCTTTCCGCTCGAATGCTGGCGGATGGGCTTTTGTCTACTTTTCTGGCTGTTTCGTTCTTCCGTTGTGCGTTTAGATTTAATGCCGGCTCGATTGGGGCTAATACGATATAAAATTTTATGTGGATTGCCTATTGATTCTCTCAATAGAATGCTTTTCAATTAGAGTTCTGGGTCATGCTGTTCCGGCTCTGGTTTACAATGAAAGTTCAGGCAACAAAGGTTAACTTTCAATTCTCTTCTAAACTGCGTACTAAATTAAAACTGTTTTATTTTCCGCAGTAAATGCATACATCCGCCTTTAAATTTCAATGTTTAAATCGCTTAATTTATTGTCTATGCCTACATTTCCAACATGAGAAATTAAGCTGCTTTTGATCTAATGAATTCGTTATAATCTTACATTTATAGAAGCCCATTTAATCTACCTCAAGATTTTCTGATATTCTGCTCTAGGTTATTCTCATCTTTCAGTTTCTCCGCCGTGTTAGTGCTATAATGCTTTACCGAGCCGTGAACGTGCAGACTCTTTTCTGCAAGAAAAGCTTGGGATTTTGGAATTTGCCTTTGAATAGATATGCGACGAGAGGATTTACCTTTGTAACTGGAGAAAAATTATAGGGATAAAATATCAAGTGAATGCAACGTGCCAATTTACGTGAGAATGTAATTCTAAAATTAAACGCCTTGTTAAAAAATGATGTTCAAAAGGCAGTTTTAGTATTTCTGATTTCCGATTGTATATAACGAAAAGAGGAACTGGAGCTCGTATGTGGATTTTTAATTGCAAGCTTGTAAATTGCAAGGAAGCCCCTTTAGCTGCTGCAGGGCGCATTCCGACACTTAATCATATTCCCTGCAATTCGCAGGTAACGGTGACTCTAATTGTAAGCGTAAGAGCTAGAGTTCCGCGTCCGTTCTGTCTCTGCGTCTTTTCGTTTGGAGTTTTCGTGCGCACGCGATGGCGAGTAGAAAAGGAGCAGCAGCGGCGGCTGGCTGCACGCAACAGCTCCTACTTCGCGCTTCGCGAGAGAAGAAAACAGAGCAGAGATGCAAAGAACAAGGCAGGGGGAGAGATTTAGAGGTCGCGCAAAAAAGAAGCTCGGCCGAGCTCATAATTCTGCGCCGCCGCCCCGTAAAGATATTAAATGGAAACATTTATATTACACGCGGCCCCGCGCAAGCCTTTACACGCGACTATGTTATATGGCGCATACGCGCGCGTATTATGCCAGCTAGGCCGAGCTTTTCTTTGCCTTTTCTCGCTCGCGTTCTCTCTTTCGTCGTCTTTCTCAGCCGGCTGCCGGCTATAGAGCGCGAGTCGCTTGTTCCTTTTCTTCTACCTTCTTATTTGACTTTTCATCCGCTGTTGTCGTTATGTTTGCCCCTTTTCCTCCGTTGACTCGTATTTATGTGCTTTATATATACACCCCGCTGAATGGGAGCGCGAGCGACGCGAGCGACGCGCGGGCAAACAAAAATTCAGGAATACAGATTGGATTTTAGAATTTGTAGCTTTGCTCTCGGCGAAATTATTGTTCAAGACCCTCGTATGTTTACCCTTTGAAAAACTATTTTTTTTATTTTTTTTTCTCATCTGACTACAAACTTGAATATGTTTTTGACCAGAAAATCAGAACAAAATACCCGCGTGCTCAAAGCTCTGACCAAAGTGAAAATTACCCAAGTAAATAGGAGTCTCGGGATGCAGCTGACAATAAAGGCCTCTGCTCCGCAAGACGTTCATCTTCGTCCGGTCGGATGTTTTCGCTCCTCCTACTCCTCGAAAATGCGCAGCCGCATCAAAGTCCTGCCTGTTTACCTAGAGCACATACCGGTTAGCTTATATCTCTTGCGCTTCGCACAATGCATCAATTTACACACCTGCTTCTGTGGCTGCTGTTCTCTGTGGAAGGCTCTGCGGTTGCGGTACGTTATGAATCTTTGGGAGTAATGTTTGTAAAGTGATGGTAGAATTGAGTTTTATTTAGTAATTCAGGGAGATTTCGAATGACCGAGTTCGCAGGTACGACGGTAGCCTCGCTGGCCTCGTTTCTTACTTGCCAACTAAAGCGTGCGCCAAGATAGAAAGGATTTTTCGCGAGCGAAAGATAAAGCGAACGAATAGAAGCAGATAGTGATTAAAGGGAAGGAATTAACGCTCGAGAGCTCGAGAGCCGAGAAAGGAGCATAAAGAATAATGAATGCAAATGAGAGACTCGAAGCTCGCGCGTGTTATTAGAAAAGGGAAAGAACGAGAGGAAGAAACGCAGCCAGACACGTTGCGAGGATGAAAGGGAATGCACGAAATGCGTTAAAGTAGCAACCCCGGAGATGCTTTATTATGTGAGTCTGTGTGCACCGCCGCTAAGTAGAACGAAACCAGTGGCAAATGTAGTAATTAAGAGGCGAAGGCGCCTTTACTATCTATTTTTTGTTAGAGTTGCTTTTCTCTGCAGGGTCCTGAAATAATTGTTGCAAAAACGGCTCCGTTCGTTAGCTATGCACCGGCGATGAAGAACGAGGCTTTTTACAAATGAGATACTTAATTATTTAATGAATACTAAGTAAACAGCTCGAAAATAAATTAATGAATCCATAAAATAAGCAAGTTTACCTCTTGTAAAGCTCTGAACAATAAATTTTCCGCTTATCAATAAAAGCGCGCGCTCGCTCGCTCATCGGAAGTGTATAAAAGTAGCCAGTATTTATGGAAAAAAGCGGGCTGCATTAGCGAAAACGGTCGCGATCATTCGGCTCGGATCAGCGTACGGAGGAGGGGGCGGAGGGGGCGGAGGAGCACTTGTCTCATCGCTCGGCTCACGTACGCGGGCGTGTTTATTTAATGGGAAATGCATTTTCGAGAGGCCGCACCGTGAGAGCTCCCGAAGGCCGTTCATTGCCCGTCGAGATTACGCCTCGAGGCCTGAGTGCACTTTGTGCCTCCTTTTATTTGCGCAAAACCGAGTCGCTTCTTAAATGGCCCGGTCCTTCAGCACGTCAGCGAGATACCGCACGTTCCTTTCCGCTCGTTCCGCATCGAAGCAGACTCTTCTCGCTTCGATACTTTCAATTTCGAGCCTCGACATTTTTTAACCCGTTATTTCTTATCGCGGAAGCTTCAAAATCAATGGATTCGGGGATTTTAATTGCTTGACAAGTTCAAAGGCAGATAAATATTTATAGCATTTACTCGCTAAACTAAAAATAACAAGCTAACAGTTTTTTATTCCATTGAGCATTTTTCATGCAGCGTTAGCAGCTGCTAATTACCTAATTATACCCATTCATTTTCATTTCATTTTTTAAAATTATCAATAGAATTAAAAAGTCAAGTCTAATCGCGCGTCGAATTAAAATCAGCAATTAATCAGTTCTCGCATCAGCTCTGAAACTTTTTCTTCACACGATTATTCATCTCTCTTCGGGCATTACTTTTCCCCGCCGCCTCCTCTCCATGTAGCGCAATCTTAAAATTAAGGATTTCCATTAAAGTTTAAAAATGTAAAATAATTACAGCGCGCGTCGCTTAAAACGTCCGATCAATCATTCGCCTGCTCTCTCTCTCTCAGGAACGTGCCGGCAGGCAGGCAGGCAGCAGCAGCAGCAGCAGCGATGTTATCGCTTGCGCGAAGAGCCTCGGGTGCAGCGGCACTACAGGCTGTGCGACGCTTGACGAGGGGGCAGGCTAGCTAGGCATGCGTAATTTTTGCGAGAGCGAGACTACCTGTATAGCTCTTCGACGGCGACGTTGCCCGGCAAATGAACTTAGGCTCAGGAGAGTCGGCTGTGCTATCTCGCATCTCGGGCGCGAGAAACGCCGCGTGAAGCTCCATTAGGATGTCTTCTGAGACCTTCTTTTTGGGTATTATTATCGGTGTATTTTGCTTCTTTTGCTCCTTGTTTTTAAGTAACTCTATCTTTGCCTCAAACTTTTTGCAGTTTGAATAATGCATTATAAAAAAGTATAATATTTTAATAGCCAATTAAAAATAGTTATCTTTTTCTTTTTAAGAATTTTGTCTGCAACATTTTACTGCTTTGATCCGGCATCGGATGTCTCGATCCGAGCAAGAAGTCGACGGCAGCGCTAAAGAGCAGCCGAATTCGGCGGCGGGACGAAGACTTTGCGAAGCTTAGCGAGTCAATTAAGATAAGACGTTGGCTGCGTCGCGGTAGGTACACAGTAACGAGATTGGAAGCCGCCGCGACCAGTGTATGACGAGTCTTCGGTTGTCGTCGCGCAACCGGGAGGATGAGCGTGAAAAGGGTTGACGGCTGCTTTCCTAAGCCCGCCGACAACTTTATTGCTTTTTTCCCAAACTTTTCGCTTATTCATTTTGTAAAGGGATAAAAGGCTCTGGACAGTAGAGTAGTTATTATTAATTGCGAGTTAACACGTACTTGGGAATTTTTTCTTTTCCTTCCTCTTTGCCTTATTTTTTTTTGTTTAGCACATCGTACATGCGAATAAAATTTGCTTTTCAAACTGACAATCAAGTTTCGGTACTCAAAGAGGTATTTTATGTTATTGAAAAACTATCGGAGGAGTTGTTGGAGGAGAATTCTAGCTTATTCGTAAGTATCTGTACATGTAGAAGCAAAAGAAACGTGGACGGTAAGCACAATGTGTAAATCTTGAACTGTGATAAACCAAATAGTTCTGAAACTGCGAGTTTCCTTTCTTGCTGAAAGTTTAACAGCCTAAACCAACTCTACAAACTAATACTTCACGGCGTACTGCATCATCGTTTCCAATTTACGTAACTTTTAGGAAATTACGAGAGCTAAACTTTTCGCTATTTCGTTTCTGCCTCAACGAGCTATTACTACAACGGTTCTGATATTATAACGTCAGTTATCATCCTAAATTTCCTCCAAACTTTGAAACGCTGCAAATTGCAAATTAAAAGGTCGGAACTCGCAGCCGAATCATCATCATCATAATAATACGAATTTATTATCCAGACTACCAAAATTATAGTTACTAATCGTACGTCATACCATTCGCCGCGACGTCAAATTATAAATGACTCTTTTGTAAATTAATACCGCAACAATGGCCGAGATTTCTTCGAGCCGAGCAGCTCCGTTTCCAGCATCATTAATTTCACTAATCTCACTTTAACAAAGCTAAAAGACAGCGGCACAATACGAATCCGGCGCGTTGCAGTTTGATCGATGAAAAATAGAATGGTTACAAATTGGAAGTCGGGTTCCCAGAATAATTCAGAGGTTCGTCCGGCAAAAAATCAAGAAAGCCAAATACTGTCGCCAAAGTGAATTCACTGGGGGGGTGAAACGCGGAGACCCCCTAAATAATGAATAAGTGCAGGTACACACAGGGCCGAATCTATACTAAGCCGGCATAATAGTAAAGCTCGCGCGCACACTCGCAAGCAGGTAGATTCCGAGGTGCCACGGCTAGACTCGAGGGGGTAAGGAATGAATATCGCACATGCCGAGAATTCTCTCTCTCTCTCTCTCTCTCAGGCCGGGGGCTGTTATGTGGAGCTCAGGTGTGCGCGACGGCGCATCGCTCGGATTTTCCCATACGGGGAGCTCGCTACTGCCGCCGCTGCACCGGCAAGTCGCTCGATATAAAATATCGACGAGTTCTAGACCGGCGCCTAACCCTCCCTGCATGCTAAAGCCAGCCGGAATCTACGGATGCGCCTCTCCCTTTGCGATGCATGGGAATGAATGCAGTTGACTTGAAATATTTTATGAGCCTTGCGTCGTATTATGGAATTAAGAGGACAGTCACCCCTGGGTTGATGAAGAAACTCATTTTTATTCTCGAATTTCGCGGATTTCAGGAGGAAACATTTTTATTAATAATAATGCTACGAAATTTAACGGGAATCAAAGTTTTTTCAACATACTCATATCTAAGTATAATGGCTTTTATTTTATATCCGCTCTCCAATAAAAAGTACACATTAAAAGTATCGAAGACATCGCATACGTCTGCAATGAGCAGAGAATTTTTTTGTAGCGCGACGCGCGTACACTCACCCCAACTGAAAATCCTTACAAATATGTATTCTGCCTCACACTGCTCCTAATCTCGGCAGTGCCGCGCGCTGTAAATGCACGAAGGGAAGGAGAGATGTCAATATTTGAACTGCTTTATCATAGGGTTCCATGAAGCAGAAAAAAGTTCTTTCATCGAAAGGAACTGTGTCTGCAAGGTGATTCATACCTAACTAAGTAAAACCTGCATCGGGGACAATGATCATTGCCTTTAGAAATGGGGTCGATTGCGGCTTATATTTTTTGCATTTTTTTTGTACCTTTTTTCAGACAGTTGATAAGGCACGAGTATTTTTTTAATATTGAATAAATATATTGGATCAATGGTTTATCACGTTTTATGGAATTATGACTGACTAATGTAAACCACACATTAACAAATGATATAGCGGTGTAAGATAACGCAATTTTACACTGTAATACATACGCTTTATAGTTTAATAATGTTGGTTTCATTTTTGCTTTGTAAGTAACGATTTTATTTATTCTGTTTACTTCTTGTAAACAGAAAGCTAATTTTGCCGCAGAAATCCATTATAGTTTCTTTACAGAGATTTTACAGTTTCTCTAAAATTAATTTTCTAGAAATCTCTTCGTCTTTCGTGGAATTGATATTTAAAACAAAAATCGGATCAAACTTTGCGCACATATTGGAATATAATTAAGAACTTGAAGTAAAAATTAAAAAATTTTTATAAAATGCACTAAATTAAATTATTATACATTTTTGCAGGATTTAGTAATCAATTAAACTAATTTTTGCTTACTGCATGTATTAACAAATATTGGATAGGAAGATGCAAATCTAATTTATTCCATAATTTACAATATCTGCTTATACCTAGTACATGTAAAGTAATAACAAGTAATAAGCATTATAACGGAATCGATCAATCGCTGCAGGCTTCCTCTATCTTGTTTTCTTTCAACTGCAACTAAATTTTTTCTCTCATTTACTATGCACACATTTTTTAATTCATTTCTAAAAACAATTTAAGGCATCTACAGTTATAATCTAGCTGACTTAATTAACAGCCGTACTAGTACTTATAAATTATAACGTTCTTATTCAAACGAGAAAAATTATCTTATAGATTCCTCGCAGTACCATGATTAAGATTGACACAGCCCTATTTCTCACCTATTTTTTGGCACCAACAAACAACAGGCAGCAAACCGAATTAATATAGAAATTGCTTTCGCAAATCGAAAAAGCCGCGAGCCGAGCGGAGATTTGGCGCGAAAGCTGCTGATTGGCGTGTGAGAGACGAGAACGTATAAAAAATGAGAGGGAAAGAGGACAGCCTGCACCCAGAGGAGTTTAGATCGGTAAGCTCGGGGCTTTGTTCCGCTGGGAGATCGAATGTGCTCAGGACTAAATTTTCTTTGTACGTGCGTGGCTTTCCCCTATCCTGGCCTACTACGAACACATCGGCGGGGCATAACTTATCTGGTATATACATACACCTGCAAGTGGCAACGTCTGCGTGATTACTTTTGCTCGTTAAGCATGTATGTCTATGATGGTGCACGATCCTTTGCGAAACTGCTAATGGAACTTGGTGTACTTAGCGTAAGCTAATTGATTTATTATTTACGGTCTTGGTAAAAAATTTACACTGTGCGACGAAATGTCGTGAGGCCGTTCGTGCGCGCAACTCCAACAAGAGTTTTGTTTACAGGTGCGCATTAGGACGACAATCAAGGAGCAACGGACTAAGATATTGTTTTGCCTATCAGTATTTGGATTTTCGGGGAACTAATGAATATTGATTTTATTATATTGAAAAGTCTGCGTACACGTAGATTTTCTTGTGTGAATGTGAGAATGTTTGGGTGAGTGACTGAGATTAATAGAATTTGAAAGCAGTTTCGGTTGAGATTTCGGAATAATTAGAGGTCGGTTTTTGCGTTTTCGTAGTTTCGTGGAGATTTTGCGGTGATTGTGGGAGTGGTTGTTCGGGAGTTGTTATTTATAATTATTGGTTTGAATATATGTGTTTAAAAATTAATCGAATGTCTCAAATTATCTCAACCCTATGCGAATTCGTGTTGATTAGCCCAATCAAATACCGGTTTTGTCAAATAAATAAATTAATTGTCAGGTGCGTTGGGCAATAAACAAATTGTTTAAACGGAACGTATCCACCGGATCATGGATCTTGATAAAATTGCAGAACGTCATTCTTTGGAGAAAAGAACACACATGTGAGAAGGCACTAGTCTACCTAAAAAATATTTATTTTTTCCAAAGTTATGCTACTTTAAATGTCATTAAAATTTTCACGAAAATCGACTGGATCAATTATAACGCTTTAAAAATATACGTTAGTTTTTAGTATTACTTAACTGTGCATAACTTTCGAAAGAATGAATATTTTTTTAATCTAACTATTCTCAAACTGAATCTCTTGCTTCATACTTTCTTTTAAATTTTTGCTCGATAGATTAAAATTTTCAGTTACGGAGATATATTAATTTTTATACACATCAATTTCCCTTAGAATTTAAAAAAAAATTCATAACTTTCTTACTACAGCTCATTTGAATAAAGGCTGAGACACGTGTCTTCTTTTTTTGGCTGACGAATAACCTGCAATTTGACCAAGATCCATGATAATCAAGATCCAATAGATTTCTCCTTGTGTAAAAAAAGGCTTCAAGATTAAAAATGTTTTTGCGTGAATGTTTTGAAAAAAACTATACCGTAAATTTTCTTAATAATAAACTAAAAGAATAAAATAATTCTTTATAAAAGTTACTTTCTAAGCAAGTTCAATATAATTTTGTAACAGCATTAACTAAAATTTGTACTGTGTTCGTGTGATTTCATCGTAGCAGTGTTTTGAGCACACGTGCAGCTAACGTTCGCTACTAACCTGAAATGATGCGGTCTAACGATACGTAATTTCATTACAGTTTGCATTTTAGTATTCTTGAAAA
Organism: Ormyrus labotus; assembly: GCA_035582975.1. Taxonomy (NCBI): domain Eukaryota; kingdom Metazoa; phylum Arthropoda; class Insecta; order Hymenoptera; family Ormyridae; genus Ormyrus; species Ormyrus labotus. The sequence goes on along the minus strand of JAWWEO010000001.1, from coordinate 25,397,840 downwards.
GTGCAGCATTATATCATGTTTGTGGCTGTTAACTAAATTGATTACGTAAAGTATTCAGTGTAAGATCAAATACGGTTTTTTTAATGATAATTTTATGTAACGGACGAAATATTTATCTAAAAATGAACCGTTTTTAATAAATAAATCAAATTGGTGTTTATTGTAATTCTCAGAATATAATGATTCATAATGGTTCACAAGAAAAGGCAATGCATTGTATTCATCTTTTATTTCTCGTGTACATCCAATGCATCCATGAATTCCAAAGGAGGATTTGGGTATTTCTCACTTTTCGTTTGCTTTTTTTTCTTTACCTACTGCTTTCCGCAAGGATTTCCCTTTTCCTTTTAAATTTTTTACCTCCACATCCGGTTTAATTTTCCCTTGGCCCCATGCCTGTGTGGTTTTGTAAGCGAAATAATGCACAGACGCGAATGTGTATACAGCATCCTAAAAGATTCGCCGCTCCCTTGATGAGCCAATTTTTAAGTACAAGTTTAGTGGGCAATACAAATACGATTTGTTGATGAAATCCATTCTTATTTTGTGCAGATGGTATTAATAACGCACTGGCCGATTGGACTGTTTTTAAGTTTGTGTACTTTAAAGCCATGCAAAAATAATGGATTTAAAGTGCGACCAAAATATTTTTTGCATTAATTTTTGCATTAATCGAAAAGTTATCGTCGCGAAAAAATCCAATTGACAAGAAGCACTAAGAGTGTCAATTTATCTGTTTGCGTTATTTATGAATTAGACTTGTGAATTTTAAATGCCGACTGTAATGCAGCTTCAATAGAAAACTTTTTTCATTTTAGGTAAAATCTGCATTTAAACGGCGCAAAAAAGCATCGCTCCATCCGCGAATGCTAATAAAAAAGCTTTTAAAACGGTCTGGTTTAAAAGAAAACGGGTTGTACGATTATAAAGGCGAGCGCGAAAGAAAGGGAAAAATTGTTGTTTGTTTTTTTCGAGACCGTTGTCCCGCGCTTCTGGGTAACCACGCGACATTTCCGTGCGCGGCAACGATAAGCCACGCATTATCTCGCAGAGCAAACAATGCGCCCTATTTGAAAATGCGCGCGCGATCATCGCGCCGCGGCGCACCGGTTTTCATAAGTTCAGTCGTGAGTATAGAGAAAGACGCTTTGGTTTATGAACGTACTTTTTGATAAGGCCAGCTGTGCATGCAAGCGTCCGGATAAAATAAAGCCAACTTCAGAATGGCTTTGTTTGAGGGGAAGGGCCTGATTAAATTATAATTACGCGATAAGATAATTTATAAACCGCTTACAGTTATAATTATTCTTATCAGTATAAAGCTTTTCTGCATGTGTTAAAGCCGTAAATCTTCATAAGCTGGCGCATGAAAATGCTTTTTTCAGTGCGATTTCATTTATTGTTTATATTTTATAAAAATAAAGTTAAGGTTTAACAAAAAAAAATCAAATAAATAATAGAAAAACTAGTTTTATTGTAAATAGAATAGACGACTAATCGTAAAAGATCTCACCTTTTCTAGACGACCAATCGCAGTAAGTCTTTCGCGATCTCTTGCTGACCAATCGCAGCAGATCGCTCATCATCTCTCGTTAATCAATCATTCGCGAAGAAGGGCTTTGGTTGAGGGTTCGGTCCCCTCCGCTATTCATCAAACTCTCTTCAAATTCTTGACTCGCGCAGAAGGTTGTTGCTTGGAGGTTCGCGAGATGTCTGCAAGGATCTGCAAAAAAAGATGAGAATTTCTTCTTTGTCCTGTTACTTTATTTACATTTATTTTCTTTAAAAAAGTTCATTTTTCACAGCTTTAATATATTGCTAACAGCTAGTCGAAGATTTGAAATACTGTGAATTGTATTTATAGTTAAACAGAAATAGATTCGCATAATCCATACATGCTGAGTTATTTATCTAAAGCTGCAGGAAGGAAATGCAAATTATGGAATTCAAAACAGGCATTTTTGACAAAAACAAACGGCCCAGAATTTGCCTCACAAGCAGACGCCGCTCCTCTTTGTCTCTGTCTGCCTCTGAAAACCACCCACAATGCACCCAAATCCGTACACGCATCTCCCGGCGAAGCCCTGACAGCGGCGCGCAGCTGAGAAGTCGCATAAGCCCTCGAAGGATCGGCCGGAAAAATGTAAAGCACCGCGCCAAGTATTCCGGGGAAGAAAAATAAGTAAACACAAGAATATCGGAAACGGCGCGGAGAATGCGGAGGCTTGAAAGGGTGGCCGGGCTTTAAATGGCCGTTTCGGATTTTGATCGGCATTAAGCTGTCAAGGGCTTTTCTGGAATGCCACCGCGTCGCGCCTAATCCCTACCTGAATCCCTGAATGCTGCATGCGAGGCTTCTTTCTTTTCGCTTTGGCTTTCTCGCCTGCTGCGCTGCACTCCCTTTTCTTGTGAATCTATTCTTCGACCTATGTTCGTATTTTGCGAGAGTGAAATGCTCTCGTTTTCGAGTTCAAAAATAAGTAGACTGCTCTCAAGCTGGAATAATAATACTCGATAATAACCTAGCTTTTTCAAATTTGTCAAAAAGATTTTCAACTTTCCAATTGTCTCTTTTTATACGTAAATTTTATACAACTTTTACATAAATATTTTAATAATATTTTTAATAACAGTATATTGTGCAATAAGGGAAGAAATAGCTTTTCTTCCCGTCTTCCACACCGTATTTTTTAATTTGTTTTTTTTTATTTTTATCTTACCTCTTCTTTTTTTTATCTTATACATAATTCGTTGTTGCTTCCAAAAGCACTGTCTCTCGCGCTATATTTTTCACGGTTTCTCTGATGTACGTATTGCCCCCCCCCCCCCCTCCCACCCCTCAAAGACAGGTATATAACAAATTCACGGGAGTGAACAGATTATACCAATACTTTTTATCAACATTAAATTGCTAAAATTTTCTGTAAATTATAAAAATAAAACTTTTCTGTAACGTAATTCAATAAATCTTTATTATTATGATTAAAAAAATACATTATATACTTTTCATTAAACACAAGCAGCCCCCATTAAATATTTTTTAACCTCGAGGAACTCATTCACTGTTTATTGTTAAAAATGATTAATTTACAAGCGCGCTTTTCGGAGGTTTTTATGTTTGCGACTGAACGAATGCGCTGGAATGTGCGGCGTCATGCATATTCGGAGCAGTCGGCAATTTGCCATGGAAATGCCGGAGTGTTGATGCGCGGGAGCGCGTTCGCGCCTGTTTTATTTTCATTCGACGAGGGAAAGGGCTGCCAGGCAGGACGAGGACGAGTAAAAAGGTCGAGGGTGGCTATCTGGATTTGCTCGCGCATTTTCGACGGTGCGCCTCGTACATGGAGATTATTTCTAATTTCCACTGGACGCTCGCTGCTGCGTTTTTAGCATATTTTATAATCGTTTTTGGGATTACCGCACTGAGAGCTCAACGGCGGTATCTACAAGGCAGGGAAATAGCCTGCACCCTTTTGAGGGTGCAAGCTATTGTTAATTAATGAACCACTGATTCTAGCTCGAAAAAGGATAAAGAAATAAGTTATACAGTTAGAAAATCGTAAAATAACTTGAAAATATATTTAACATTTTATTAGAGAAATGTTAACGTTAAAATAAGTTTTAAACGTTACATATCCGCTCCGCCGCATAGCTCATCATTCAGTATTCTTCTCTCAAGCCTCTGATATACAGTGGCCGTTCTTAGCCTCATTTTCGAGCAGCCATCATCGAGCAGCATCGATACACGAGCATTTTTCGCTCGTACCCGCTCCCTTGCAGCAGGAGCGGGTCGACTTTTTTCTTCCTTTCTTTCTCGAGCAGCACTTGCTGCAACTCGCCGCTGCACGAGGAACGGATTCTCTTTTCTGTTGTTGTTCTCGCTGCAAAAGCCCAAAGCTTCAGCAGTGGGTCGTCGGTGCTATCGATTTCTACGATCGACGACGACGACAACGACGACGAAAGGAGAACAAGAGAGTTGCCGATAATTGGACGGGTAATAATAGCGCGTGCGCGCAACCATGTGGGACTGTCGATGGGACTCGTGCTCGCGACAATGTCGAGAAGGCTCGTTTCTTCCTCCTCTGCTTCCTCCTTTTTTTCCTCTCTTTTTCTCGCCTTCGCCGGCTGCCTTTTTTTCTGCGCCCTACGACCGGCACGATGCCTACCAGCTACTTGTTTTAGTTTTCAGCTCGTTATGCTGTTGTTGCTTCCTTCTTTCTCGATCATTGGCTTAGAAAATTATATCTACTCTTTTACCAAGTATAAACTAATAGTAACCTTCCTCTGCTATCCTTTAATTACTATTCACTAATTTTTTTTCTAAAAATTTAAGAAAAATAATCAAGATATATTTATTAACATCACATAATATTGGCAAGTTAAATAAATAGCCAAGATGGATGAATAGATATAAAAACGAAGTAAGATCTAAGGAGGGAGTGAAAGATAGCTGGGGAAATATATAGAGAAGCGAAAAGGAGGGCGAAGACGAGAAGCGTTCGAAGGTATATTCGATAATAAGGGCCGGTCGCACCCCCAGCACCCCCATAAGTGACCGGAATGGTGCAATAATTCGTGGTTTTCGTGACGTTAAGAGGCCTCTTTCCCTTCCACTCGAGCGCTGGTCCTTTAGCCGGGCTCGCATATTTACGAAAGCCGCGACGAGCGACCGCTTTTACACGCACACTTCTCGGGCGTCTCCTCTACCTAAATATAGATTTCTGCAAACGCGCGGCCTCCAATTATATCCTCTTTGATGCCATCAGGCCACTAACATTTCCCCTCCCCCCCCCCTCCCGCGATCGCTTTAAAGTGCCTCGGTCATTCCGGCGTCGAAGTGTCCGATAATTTGATCTACGCCTGCGGCACCGCTAAATGCACTTTGCCGCGACGTACGCGGCTGCACGTACGCTGCTTTTTATGAGTTTTAAGGCGATGCTCGCGGCTGACGCGTTTGATACGTATGATTGCTCGACGGGATAATGATTTTAGATGAATAGCTGCCACGCCGCAACTGAGACGGCATGCTGAGCGTGCTTAGAGCTCTTTATGGAACTGCCTCATTTCGCTTAGCTGTAAATGCATTTTAAACGTACCGAGCGACTAGTCCGGTTTCATTTAGTTATAGTAGCGATGTTTTTATTTCCAAAATGCAGTTTTCTTCCGCAATTTAATCATAATAATACTTATTTGTATTAAAAATCTATAAATTTTATATTTTAAGCGGAATAGAATTATCTGTTTACAAAAATTTTATTACATGTGGTAATGAAGATTTAATTTTCAGTCTCTATTAGCGACTGAAAATTACCGCGCATTTTAACTCCGTGCTCTTCAGACTCTTCAGTCGCGTGAATTCCAGCAAAGAAATCAGTAATTAGGCGAGGGACGAAAAGGTACGCCGGCTAAAGCAGCGTAAAAACAAGCAAATTATAAATCTCGAGAAAGGAAAAGAGCAAAGGTCTGTCGGGGCAAAAATTAACATACGCTCTCGTCATTTCAGACGAAACTCACGCGTGAGCTCGGCTGCTTTGTACTTTTTCATTCGCCAAATTTCTTTCTTATCCGGCAGACTAAAGGCTGCAATGAAAGGGCTAAATTTCGGGCTGAAAATCGGAAGATTTTTAGTATTTTTCAAGGTGTAAGATCATTCCGAAAAGTATTCCTTTGTGGACTGAAATTAATTTGACTTAACGAAAAGTGGAAAGTCAATTCTAACTATTCGCCGTGTTAAAGTAAAATTCAACGCGTGTTCCGTTGCACTTTAACACCGTCATGTCTCACCCCTACTTTCCATCTCTTCGGCTTACTCGGAGAAAATCTCATTTTCGATTTTTCAGCGTCTTTCCAGCAGCAGACTTTTATACATATATACACTGCACCTCTATCTACCTGCAAGCTCGGATTTCTTTTCTATCATCAAGTCGATATCCAATTAACGAATATCTCGGAACTTCTCTCTCTCTACTTAGATGTGTATATACTCTGCTTTTCCTGCATTTAACTTTGAGCTTTGGCTCCTTTTTTATTCGAGTTTTTTAAGTCGCTGAAGGTTATCGTCCGGTAATAGTTTGCACCAGTGTGGGTCTTACAAATTTCGCAGAAGTCGCAAGTCTGGAGCGCATGGAGAAAGAGTGCGAACCATAACAGAGCTTTTGCTGATGAACCGAATTAAAAATGAAAACTCGGATGATCGCGTTATTTATTTATGCAAGTGAGATCGCGAGATGCAGATATGCTTGAAAGAAGAGAAATAATAAACGGACACACTGTTTCCCTTCTCTGCCTTATTTCTGTCTCAGAACAGCTTGGATTTCGTTGGTTTGGTAATAAAACTCTGTGCAGAGCTAAAGAAATTTTTATTAAAAAAAATTTTGTGATTGTTATAGGAATTAATTTTCATAGAATTGAAATTCTTCGGTGCGTAATTTTAAAGATCGAGCAATTTATAAATGAACTTGATTTATTTGCTCAGATATCTTTATAAACGTTCGAAGAAAAGTAAAAGTAAGAAATGGTTGATAAATAAGTAAAGAATGTTTGCGGCAAGGTTAATTTATCACGGTCATAAAAAGATGCAAGAACGCAAACCTAATTAGTAGTTCCGATATTAAGGGTAAAGTATGCTAATTGTCAATAGAACGAAGAGCGAAAAAGGAAGCTCCTCGAAAAATATCATCCTTGCTCTCTCGTAGGTAGCATCTCCGAGCAGCGGTCGATAAAAATCTCGACCAGCTCCTGGAATCTTGTTTCTACACGGGCCGGAGGAGAAGCCGAGAGAAAAAATCCGCCAATTACGCGGTAAATTCTATTCGCTTGTACGGGGGCTGTTCGCGATCGTTATCTTCGCACTCGCCGGGGACACGCACTATCGAGCCCATCTACGCGCCTCGTAAAAGTCACACGCGGACGCATAAGGAAAAGGTCGGGGCGCTTTTAAAGGTCCTGAACGAAGGAGCTTTTTCGAGAACAATGCGCTGAAATAATCGCCGAGCGAGATCGGCTGGAATAAATCGAACGGCGCCGGGCTTCGTTACAGCTCGTGTCGGCGTAGGTGGCTGATCCCACTCCGCAGAAGTGCGCACTTCTGTTTTTGCTACAAAGACTACGTGCGCGCTGAATAAAGGATCGCGTCGATGATAGACAGCTGCTGACTTTTAACGACTTGTCTTTAAAAAAGTGAATAACCTCTTTTTTTCAAGCAATGCGTTGTTTAAATTCCTCTGAGGAGAAATAAGCTCCCCGCCTAGAAAGCTAATCTCATCAGCAGCAATTTTCTTGCATAGGCTATATCGCGAGTGTATCATTATAAACTGCATGCTAAATGGTGATTTAACAGCACCCTGCTGGGCGCGTGAAAGACAGACGGCGCGAAGGGGAGGTCTGAAAAAAAGAGGAGAAGGGTTGCTTCTATCAAGCCGTCCGTCGACACGCACGCACGTGCGCAACCTTAAGATCAATATGATGCGTGCACGCAGAGGCTTCGTCTTGCACATCCCTCCTATACATCATGGCTGCAGTTTAAACCCACTGACGCTGCAAGCCTGCTTTAGACTTTAGCGATGTTTATGCAGCTTTTATTCGCGCGCTAAAAAATAATGGCCGCCCTTATCAAAGGCTAAAAGCTATTGTTAATAATCGAGAAATTTTTATTATAAAAGCTGAGCTGCTTTTAAGGAGGCGGCACTGTTTTTTTTTTTTTAAATTTTCCAACGCTTGAGTCATGAAACCGAAATTTAACTTTAATTTTGGTACGAAAACATGTTTTAAAACTAAATATATCTCGCAGATTAGCATATTGAAAGTAAGTAATAACAAAGATTTTCTAGAAATAGAAAGTAATCTAGAGGTTTAAATGCTTTACAGCGTAAATGGAATTTTTCTCAAAACACGAACATGTATCTAAGGTATGTATTAACGCGCAAAAATAGGAGCAAAGGCAGAATCTATATGTACTTATAATCACTCTGGAACTCACGCGCGACATTGTCGCTATCGTAATAATACCGTCGCGTTTATCGCACCGCTGGGACTGGGAGAACGTAATTTTTCTATCCCGTGCGCACGACGCGACGATTTTCCTGGGGATTAATAATACAGCCTATACAAATAACTTGCGTGTAAGCGCGCGGACGAAGGAACGGGAGAAGGGGTATGTGAAATATAGAACAGCCCAGCAAATGAAAGAATGAATGATAAAGATTAAGTGCTATAATTCACGTGAAAAATGTCGGAGAAAAAATGCTTTTGCATTATAAAATAGTATAATAAAAATACTCGCTTTTAAAAAGGTCGTTAATTACAGCTTGAAATATTTACTCATTTTAATAATTACATTTAGTTGCTATTTTAAAACTTTGTTAAATGCATTAATATAATAAAAATGAAGACGCAGCACGTGTATAAACTGAAAACAAGTCTTAAACAATATTCCTTTACTAAACTTTACTGACTAGAGGGATCAAAAGCAAGAGGAGTCATGTCGGAAAACGCAAAAGCGGAAGGCAGAAGCACGTGCGTGATGGCAGTATATGCAGACTATTAACAGCTCGCATGCCAACACGCATTACATTATCGGCGACCGCGCCTTCTATTCTGCCTCCTTCCACCCCAAGTCCTACCCACCCGAGGTTAATAGCGCGCTTATTATTTTACCAATAACCGGAAATAGCGCGACACTCTTTTCGGCGTTCCTCGGCAATCGATGCGCACTAGCTTTTATCCTCGGGAATCCCCCGCCCCCAGTTTCTGCGTACGTATTTTTCACTATGACTGAGGGTAGACGGGAGACTTATACTGCCTGAGCATTGAAAAATCGCTACGCGGCTGTGATCTGAAAGCTTAATAACAAGGTCTTCTTTTTTGATGATCCGAAAATATTACTTGTGTAGACCGAATTTTAAAAAACTAAATAGTATAGCGCAAGCGTTATTTAATAATATAAGAGATGCTCGAGTATCCTGTCGGTAATAAAATCCGGTGCTTTCAAGCAAAAACTTTTATGTAAGGTTTCACTGCAGCACGCGGTCATTCTCTGATTTCTTTAAAGGGTCGTGGCTCCGGGAGAAGAGTCAAACATGGGTTCTTGACATTTTGTTTGTGAAACGGATTTAGGTAGAGGGATTGTTTATTTTCCCCATTCTTTACCGAGCTTTTAACGTTTTAGGGTTAAAGAATTCGTTCGCAAAAAGAAAACTGTCAGGGGATTTTCAATAGTCATTGTTCTTCTTTAAAATTGAAATCCTCTATTAATCTAAATAATTTAAGGGGAACATCCCATCTGTCTTTTAGCAGATTTATTCGAAAAATAATCATGTAAAAAAGCTATTGTTTATGAAAATTGAAAATTAGATTAATTTATTAACTTTTAAACTGAAATAGCTATTATTAATTATTTCAAGTACTTTCCACAATATCATAATTTTTCTTTTAACATGTTTTAATAGAAATACTATCAATTGCAAGAATGACTCTCATTTTTAAATAATTCAATTTTGAACAAGTTTTAAAATCAATTTATGACCATTAATATTTTCTTTAAAGTATTGACTCATCACACGTCAGATGTAAAATCCTACTCATTAAAAAAATATGCATTGTAATAGTTAACACTTTTGGAGGAGTGATTTCCCGAAAGGAAAAAGAGCCGTCTATCAAGCAAGGAATTTCGAATGGTCATCGAGCGAAGAAGCAGCTGTCAAAATCTGGAAGGAAGATGCACGCACGTATTTTAAATTTCTGTCTAAATAAGGAAATCGATTCGTAATCATGCGCTACAATTATTGAATGATAAAAGACTCTTTTTTATTTTAAATTTAAAAAATAAAATAGTAAAGAAAATATTGTAAAAAGAAACAAGTTTCTTTTGTATTTTCTCATCTGAATCGACAGCTTTAAGCTACTTCTGACACGTAGTCTGAACTGTTATTTGATGAAAAAGAACCCATCCATCCAGGAAAATTTTTTGTACGATCACTCCATACATTAGTGAAGAAAAATAGGAATCATCTGTTATTTCTCGGAAATATGAACTCTGCTTCATTTACTTTGAAATTGTTCTCACGTATAGTTCAGGTGTGCACTTAACAAAAAATGGTGCATGACAAGCATTAACTTTACAATTAATAATTCTTTTGTCAAATATTTTTCTATTAACAATATTTCTCATGTAATATGTTTCCTTTAAAAAGCTAAATTTAAAGCGCAATATATAAACTGCATCAGCAGAAGTCTGGGCAAACTTTAAGCGAGAAGTGCAGGGAGACTTTAACGTAAGAGAGTAGTAGGTAGCAGGTGTCACGTCGTCCCGATGGTACGTGGAGATACGTGCTGTGGCTACAGCCTTTTGAGACATATTGCCGTCGCTTAGGTATACGCAGGTAAGAAAAGTAGGAGGGAACTCCGTGGCGATTAGACGTCATCGCCGCTCGGTCTCTTTTTCACTCTCATCCCCCCGCTTTCCGAACGAGTTCGCACGAGCGCGCATCAAAAGCATTCAAAAGCCTCCAGAATTAGTGCCTTACTAAATATCGCCTTTTCCGATCAGCTTTGACAGACACTGACACGTAAAGAACTTACTTTGAGGCACCGGCCATTGTATATACCCTCCCGACTATTTCGTATTTTCAGAGGTAGGAGCGTTTGATTTTCGATTCCAGGCTGATGTGCCTTCGAGCTGAGGTGAGCTGACGTTTAAGGTCAGAATATTTCCCTCGTCAGCTCTTTGAGTTCGAATACTTATTTTGATGAATGACTCTGGAAATTTCGCTCTAGGTAGATTAGTATGTACTTGACTCAAGAATTTCTGATGGAAATGAATGATCGTATTTATCAGTTTTTTATATTGATTTGTAAAAAGATTATAATTAATTGTGTTCCATTCAACAATTATTGTAGGCCTTTATTCATACGAATATTAAATGTGGCATGAATGAATAGCGAGTTTTAATGTGCATGATGGATCATATCGCTCGTGCAGTACTTTAAATGTCCAAAATTAGTCTTTATATTTTTAATTAAAAGCATATACCTTTATTGGAATATTCTGTTAGCAACAGCTATAAATTATAATAAAGTTCATCCATCTCCATTTTCTCGTTTGAATAATGAACAATTATTGGCCGAAGAATTACACCGTCAAGCACAAAAGCCTATTTGTCTTTATTCATCAAGCGATTTCCTTTGATTTAACGACTCTCGCTCGCTTTGAAATTTCATCCACAGTAACATGTTTTACCGTCCATCGGGTGAGTTTCATCAATTTCCCAGCAGCGGAATTTTCGGCCTGAATTTACTCGACAGTCCCGAGCCTATAGAAAGCAGCTACACACTTGTAAAAAAAATTACGAGCGCCGGCGCTAGTTTTCTATTTCTCAAGATCGGCGCCCTACCGCGTACATAATGTATCGGGCACTTCAATTCCGCGCGTGGCCTCTCTCTCTCAAAATCCATAAAGAAAAGAGCACGTAGAGGTGGGATAGTAGGGCCGGAATTAACTATTAAAGCCCTCGGCGGCTTGCGCCGGTTCAAAATGTTTCCACGGATGTGCGTATGCGTACACGTGCGCGTATAACGCGGCGCCCTGAGAATGCGGTTGCCCTGTGTACATACGTGCACCCGCCCGCATTCGACCTGAGTTCATTAATTTCGCCGAGAGAGGGAGTCCCTAATTGGCCGCTTGATATTTTATTTATGAGCAGAAGAATTTCGAGAAGAATGGCAGAAAAATAGTCGTGTTATTTAAGCAAGAATACTCAAGGAATTGTAATCACCGAGGCACTTTTATAACTAATTATTTATATTGCGTTAAAATTTAGTTTAATCAAAGTATGCAATACTTTTTTTAACTTTATAGAACCATTTCGAATTAATAAGAGTAATTGGATTAGAATTAAACATTAAAAAGTATTTAGTTAATTTAACGTAAAGCAATTATTCATTTAATCGATGATAAAACCGGGAGTTAAATAGAGGTTTCGTATAATCGAATTTCAGTCAAATTCTTACTCTCCTCGAACTGGGACAAGATTAATTGCATCCTCAATCTCAAGAGAATAAAACGGCCATGATTGATACGCTCCAGAAACGTCGATCTTCACAAAATAGAATTTCCTCAAAAAACCGGCTGCGCGGTGGTGATTCAAGGCTCCCAACTAAGAAACGCATAGTTCCGAGAGGGAGGAGTTGATAAAAAATTTCGGAAGGTAGGCGCGCGAGCGTATATCCAGCCATGCGTCGGGCTGCGCGTCTCGGTTCGTTAGACACACAGCTCGTGATTCACGATAGACATTTATTCTTCGCGACTTTGCCTGGACTTTGCAGGCGAAAACAGCCCTTGCTTTAGTCATCGGTAGATTCCTTCTCCGCGTAACTGGTGTTTTTAGAAAGCTATGGAAGCTTTATAAACATTAATTGGAGCTAGTAAAAATTAATTAGAAATTTTACGTTAAGCCAGTTTAAATATTCTATAATAAAAATAGAAAAAGTAAAAAAGTCTCTGCAGGAAAAAGAGTAACAGAAAGAAATCGAAGTCAAGAAGAAAGGAAAGCGGGACGAGATGAAATAAAAGAGATTGTGTACACAAAAGGACTGCAGAATAAACTCGGGCTCTGGGGGATTTATAATAGCGGTATTCGAAATAATTAAGGGAAAGGCGACTTTTCAATTTCAAGTTCGATATTTTAAAAGATATAATTAAGCCGAGGGTGAGCGTACCCGCCTACTATCGACAAAATTCACTAATTGCGCTCGCCCCGTAAGGCCAAGTTTTTATTTAAAAAGCTTTCGTGAAAGTCTTAAGGAACTCTTACTTTAACTTCGTTTTAAAATGCTACTTTATTTAATATTTCGATTTATTTGACAGCAACTTTGCCCATTAATACTATATCTAAAAACAAATAGAAATTTCATTTTAATTGATTTGAGCTCGATTAATGAGTAATCTTTGTTATCAGTAAAGTAAGCAAGTAAACTGTTTAATTTCAATAAAATTGATTACCACTGAATGTCAAAGATAGAACTGTAAAACTAACATTTTACGTGACAATATAATATTTTTTAAAAGTCAAGCTTAGTTCTTGTTACTCTAATTAGCGTTAATTTTCACTGCAAATGTACAAAAGTCGCCGCAAGGAGTGATTATTTTTTGCATGGCATTCAATTCGCAACACCGAACAATGAAAAAGTTAGCGTAGCTCGACACCGTCGACTGGACGAGAAAAGGCGCTCGCAGCTTCTCTCAGGCACGAGAAACTTCCTCGTTCTCGAAAACAAGAGCAAAACAACATCATAACGTTATAACTGCAGAAATGAATGAAATATTAATTAAGGCCACGTATTAATTAGATGCTTTGGGGCGCAGTGTCGGGAGCTCGCTTGCACACTTGCCTTTTCATTAAAATGCGCCGGAATGTTCCTCGTTGTCATTTCGGCCTTCTCCTTGGTGCTTTCGCACCAGCTTTCTGTTGTCGTGGCGGCGACGACGACGGCGACGGCGACGGTGACGACGCGTAAAATCACGAGGAACGTCTTGAGATTTGTCGAGCTTTGAATGAGCCGGGAACAGAGAAAGAGCAAGCTCCTACCCCCTTTCAGAGGAGAATGGAGAGTTGCGCTCGTAAAATCGCAGCTTGGCCCTGAACGCAAACGCTCGCTCTGTCCCTCTTTCGCTTTTATACTCGCGGGGACCCTTCTGGCGCATACAATGTCGTAATCAAAGCCCACCTCCGCAGCCGCGAATCCCCTTGTCCTCCCCCTGCCTTTCCCGGGCTCGCAGCTCAACCTTACGGAGAGCTTACTGATGTGGATTCGAAAGAAGCGCCGGGCTCGAGTTCCAATGCCGCCGATCGAATATTGTTATTGAGAGGAGGCCGACAAGTTTTAAAGATATTAAGGGAACGGCCTCTTGAGTGATGAAGATGGATCAGTTCTTCGTTTTCATTATTATTCAGATCCCAAAGGGGTTTCGCAGAAGATGGGTAACTGTGAATATCAGGGTCATTTTCACAAGTTACGACTTTTTCATGTTTACGTATTAGCATATATTTTCGGGATTACAATTTTATGACATATAAAATTACGAAATAGATCTTGCGACTAGAATGTAGTTGCTGTTTACGAAATAGCCATAATATTTTTTGCAACATTACAGTTTTATGCATTTAGTAACGGCGGTGTCATTTGTTCAAAGAGGTATTTTTAATCTTCGTAGAGTCGTTTGAAAGGGTGACTTTTTTCAATAAAAATTATATGACTTTTAATGAGCGCGGAGTTGGAAACAATGAGAGCAAATGAAGCCAAAGTAAGATTTGAAAAAACGCATCGAGAACACTAAGCCGCAGGAAGCTGAAGAGCCCGAAAAAAGGGGTGAACTCGGGAAGGGAAGGAAAAGGGAGAGCAGATTCGCATTCGACAATGCAGCGGGCCGCTAAACGCCGATCCCTCGCGGGCCGAACAATGACACCGGAAAGTTGGCGCGCGAACCTCGCAGTTTGCGCGGGGTTCAATGTCGATTTTTTCTTCCCTCGCAATCTTTAACGATCCCTCTTAAAGGACTCGCCAAGTAGTTGAAAAGACACCGTCGGAGGGCCAAGGATCTTAAAATTTCAGGTTCCGCATTGACTTTATGTAAGCCCCCGAAAATGTTTGAGCACGTGGGGCTCCTTTGTCAAGCCGGCAAGGGGTGGGACTTATTTTATTACAGTCGTTAGAGACACTAGTTGAGTAACTAGACGAGGGGTGCTTTTTTCGTTTAATATGCGCCGGAAATTAATTGCCTAGATTATATTGTGGAACTTGCGTGACAGTGGCGGGAAAGTTTTATCGATTGCTTGTAATTTTTCTTACTGAGAACTTTCAGACTAAACGTTATTTGCATAAATTAAATTAAAAAGGGCTTCATCGTTAAATATACTCAGTCTACTTTTGCCCATTAAATAGCCGTATCTTCTGTTATTTGTAATTTTATACACATTATTTATTTTTATTAGCTGAAAATCTAACTGCAATATAGTTTAAAAATGTAAAATCGATTTTCCTTAAAATTTATAACAATTTGATCTCAGTAGCCTACCTTGAAATTTAAATCGCGAAACGTTTATCGCACCCTACGGCTGCACAAAGTCGAAAACAACGAGGGAAGCGAACGAACGAACGAATGTACGAGGCTGGACCGTTAAAACGAGTGTTTTCCGAACGATTACACGGAAAAATTGTTTCGCGCGGTCCGTCATGCGGAGCAGACGACGCGAGAACGGCAAAGAGAGAGAAAGGGAAAAAGATTTCCAGAGACTTCCTTTTATTGCTGCGACCTGCTGACGGATTCGTTGCAAACACAGGGGAAGCAGGGAATGAAGAACGCCAACTTAAAAGAAAAAAAAAGCGTATATAGAGGAAAAAGTCGAGTAGTCAGGAGAATCTCGGACGCTTCTCTGCCTGTTTCTCCGAATCTGGAAAGATACGGCAGACGTTGATAGGGTACGAGTGGGTTTTTCTTCCTACAGGCTTCTAAGACACCGTCGCGACGATCGAGAGATTGCGTGCGCGCCGTCAATGGTGACAAATTGAATCTGCTCCGACGGTCATCGCGCCGTGCGGTCAAGGCGCTCGCACCTTTCTTTGATCTCCACCCACAAAGAGGGGCTCTTTCGTTATTCGGTCCTCGCTTTTTTGACTTTCCGTCTTGCGTTATCACCGCACGCTTATCACGGCTTTGAGAAGTGCGGCGCGAATCGACTTGACAGCTTGTGGACCACCGCATTCACCGGTTCCTGTCCACTGAGTGGATCGCTTAAGAAATTCGATTTTTCACACTTGAAGGTATTTAATCTGGGTTTCAATATTCTTCAAATGGGAAACTGGGCTATTGCCTAAATAAATAAGTTATATTTACGAGCGACATTTCTTTAGATTAACTTTAACATATGTAAGTATAAGTAAGGTAAGTATTGTGACGTTGTATTTCGCCACGTCACAAAATATAGATAAAATTTAAGCGACTCAGAGGCAGCCAGCAGATTGGTCCCTCCACTTTGCACATCGTAAAACAATTTTATATTTTTCCCATCGTTTATTTTTTTTTCTTTTTTTCCGAGCAATATGTTAACAGCGTGCGCCGATGTTGACAATTTCTTTCTACAGCTGGGACTCCGGCACCAAGATCAGACGACCTACGCATCGGATCTTTCGGCTCGAACGACCAAGAAAGGCACCTCGCCGGCGAACTAAAAGCTAAGTCCTCCTTTGGATTATTTTCTTTAATCGTTATTACATCTGATAATGATTTTCAGGCAATTTTATGCCTCGGCTATACCTAGCCGATATTGAAATTTAGCTTTTGGCCAATGTTGGCCGAGCATTATTTTCGGGACATGTGGTTTCCTGGTCCCTTGCAAGCTCGCTTGCATTTTGCATCTGCCTCCTTTTCGGCAGTTTTGCAATTATGATTTTTCGGCAAGTTGGTACCGTAAAATTTTGGCATTGAAGTACGAGCTCTCTGTACGTAAGTACAATTTACTGTGTAGGATTTTGATCTTGCAGGTTCGCCGAAGGTTACTCCCGCTATAATTTGCCACATGGTCGCTTCGAGTTCGAGAATTATCCGATGCGTCCCAGCCAATCAATCTCGGACTACAAGGATGGCTCATGGCTCCCGACTCTCCATCAAGGAGGAGAGACAGTATATAAGGCGGTTCAACCCCGTGTTCGAGGACTTTTCTTCTGGCTGCCAACTTCAAGACATCCGCGCCGCGAAGTTGCTCTGCGTCTTATAATTTTATCTCTCTATACTTAGTCCACGAAGCGTAAAAGTTCATTCTATTGTTTTTGTATAATTGCACACAATTATTTATTCACTTTGCCTGTCTAGACCCGGTGTTTCGTCAAAATCAACTGATACGGTGGAAAAATACAAAAGGGTAAGACTCCCTCAATTCCGCGCAACTGTTATAACTGTCGTTTGAAGGAAAAATTTAGTGAAATTAGCCAAGATTTCTTTTACACAGCTACGTCACGCGATTTCAGTGATTTGCAAATTTCAGAAAAGTGTCTCCATTTTAAATATTGTACTCGCGATTTACTAGCTCATTATAACCGCGAGGTGTAGTTTATTTTTGGCAAAATTCAATTTAATTCCAATTTGTATTTTTTCAAGATTATAACTAATTTTATTTTGTGCCTATCGAGGCAAGTTATAAATGTCAATCTTTCTTTTGCTAAACTCGAAATTATAATTCTAGTGAGAACCATTCAATGCATAATTAAATTTGTTATTGCGAAAATTATTTCAATCCGGCTCATCATTTTGAATGTTCGCCCTGCATGATTGTGATGTTTGAAATCCTAACCTGTCGATTACAGCTCTATATAGTCGTTCGACCTGACGACTCTACTATCTACCTAGCCGAGTCAATATTCTGAGTGACGCTGCTCAGTTTTCTAAAATTTATATCAGCGTCTGGCGCCCTTAAAATCACTCAACGGGAATGTCGATTTTGTTGACAGTTTTCGAAGTATTTTGTTTTTCCTACTCTTTTTGCAATCCTCACGCAATCTTTAACCCCCCCCCCCCCCCCTGTTACAGTAAAAGAAAGCATCCGGAAAGGGAATTCATTCTTTTCCCAGAGCAAAAGACACTGCATTCCGCAATAAAGAAAGAATAAAAGCTGGAGAATCGCGGTCCCGCACAAAAGCAGCATTTTACATGTGATTCAAGCAAAGACGCGGAGGAAAATTACACGAAACAAGTAGCAGCCGCCGTGATGTGTATAACGCGAGGGAGAAGGGAGGGATACAAAAGAAGCTCAGGGAGTGGACCGATTAGTGCGGGCCATTGCTCCGATGCTCGGCGCACACACGAGTCTCGTTCAAGTTGGACCGCTTCCAAGCCTTCAGATCCTTTGTGTTGACGCAAGGATCGCACTCTCCTCTCGCTGACACGTAAGGCAGGCACGTGAAAGTATTTCGCGAAAACTCCCAGCAGCTTCTTTTTTTCACCAGCTGAATGAGATGCCGCTGCGGGATTAGAGGCCGGTGCGTACAGCGGCGAAAGGGTAAAATTTCATAAAAGGCTCTGCCCAGAGAGGAATAAAGAGACGTTAAAAAGTAAATTAGCGGAGCAGTACGTAATGGGGAGAGGCAAGAAACGATGTCGGCAGGTTTTCTACGCGTCGTAGGAAGTTATTGTAATTTTTTTTCGGCCGGGTATTACTTTTCTGCCTGGTCTCTTTTTCAAAATTAAGAATTCTTTTTAGCTGCAAGTCAAGAGTCCCTCTGTTACTTGAGAGAAAATTAAGAGATTAAATTTTCTTTTATTATTTGTAGACACTTTATAATTAGATTTTCTTTTGCAAAGCAAATGTAAGAAAGAAAGATTTTCAGTTTATTATGGACTTTTTCAAGAGCTTGAACCTTAATTCTAACCTTTTAATGTCTAATTTTTGCACAAGTTTATTGTGCCTCGACAAGTGGATTTAAGTATTATTAGGGTTTAATTAATGTAGAGTGAAATAAATGTCACTTTTCGATTATACTATACGTAGCATAATACGAGAAAGTAAACCAATTGATTCGATTAGTTTCGATACTCTAACAGCAAATTGTGTTTAAACTTGAAAATTTACCAAATACATAAATTCACACGCACTATCACACAAAAAGCCAGGCATTCAAGGAATCTCTCGCTAGAAAATAGCCGTCATTCATCTCTCGCTCCCAAGCCATACGGTGTGTCCGATAAGAAGCACAAAAGCGACAAAATGGCGTGGATGTAAGTGGCCCCAAGCGACTACTCGATCTTTTCTTCAAGCGAGGAGAAAAAAAACAAGAAAAGCCTCCGCGCAACGCGCTACACTCTGATTGACTTGGTTCGAGGGCTGCTGCAAGAATTTCTCTCATCACCTCCCGCAATGCTACTGCGGAGGGTGGCTGCACTTAGCTTTGTTCCGATTGCCGGTTGAGGGTGAATGCCGAGCGAAAGGAGAGATGGAGAAAAGAAGGTATTAGAAGGACTTGAGAGAGAGAGAGAGAGAGAGAGAGAGAGAGAGAGGATGGAACATTTCGGGATTTTCTAGACGCACAATGCCATGAATTCAGGAGTTCAGGTGCCGATGAATGCAAGAGCTTTCTGATTTTTGCTTTGATCGTGTTTATTTTACACAGAGCTTTTCGTCAAAATAAAAATAATGTATTAAAAATAAAATAAGAAAATTTGGGTTATTAAAAGAAATGGCTGTAAAAATCTTTTTAATCGTTAGTTAAACATCGATAAAAATGTTTTAACGCGCGCTGCGCCAATGAAGTCTTCTTCAATTCAGATTCAATGTGCTCCTAATAAAAACCTTTTAAACTTTATGAGAACAATGTGAGTAGTTTTAAATAAAAATACAACTTTCTAAAAATTATATTTTCCTATTGAATGTTTACTTATTGTATAACTTAAGATTTGGATCAGGAATGTATAATTAAGAGCACCATAGTGCTAAAAGAAAACTTTATATTTAAAGTTTGATATTTGTCTTTGTCCTGATTGCCCAACCTGAGGGGGTAGAATCGAAAGAGAAAGGAGACATTAGGAGTACCTGGGGGTGAGAAGTGCGAAGTTGGTGGTACTACGCAACTTCGCCCTCCATTCGGTGCGAAGCGGTAGGGTAATTTCTAAAACTTTAAATTCGATAATAAAATTAGTGGTTGTTAATGAAAATTTAATTAAATCCAATTTGTTTAAGGCTCAGTCCGAAATTAACCGGCTGTAAAATCAATTAAACTCAGTTATTTGCCTTAAAGCTACATTCGTGTTCTAGCATAGGAATTTCCTTGGTCAATTTATAGAAACCATAAAAGCTACAGCATTTATAAAATGCATTTTATTTTATGCGTTCGTTTTTTCAAGTCACTCTAAAACTGATCAAACCATACAAGTCATAAATTTATCTGACCCCTTTATATTAATGCGCTCAAAATCAGATGTCACCCCCCTTTGAATATATTTAACAAACATCAATCTCAATCTGTTTTCTCGACCTCTAGTCGACCTGGCTCTCATACATATCGCGTGCTCAACGACTTAGATTTTCCTTTTTCTCAAAGGCTTTTCCCGTTGAAAAGTAGCATTCTACGGCGTACACATAAGAAATTAACATCAGCCCGGCTTCCGATGTACCACTTGATTACACCGACCCTGGATTTGACAGTGATTTATGTCCCCGGTGTGATATCGCAAGTCCCTTTTATAAGCGCTCGCGCACAGCTCACGGCATATAATCGATCCGCGCACGAGCGCGTTTCACGTCACGTATACCTTCAGATTTAGGAGCAATTTTTGCACTCGCTTTGCCCCGAAGAAAAGAGAGACGGCTCGATGCATGACGGAAATTGAGCGAGCAAGCAAGAGGCAACGTTCGAGTCCAAACCCAGTTCTTGCCCCAATAGTGTGCTTATTTATTCTGGCAAACATTCCGAAGACGCCCTTTTTTTCATTTTTCAAAGCGCGACGGCCGAGGGTTGAAAAAAATTATTCATCCTAAGAGGGTGACGCGGGAAAGCTTCGTGCTTTCTTTCTTCAGTACCTGACTCTCTCATTTTCTGGATTACCTTTCTCTGATGGGAACGAAGTCTTGATAAGGGCTTGACCGACAGGTCAGTTCTAATTCTAAGAGGATCCAAATCTGTGAATTCCCGTGAATGCATTAGAAGTATTTTCGACAACTATTTGCATACTGTCTTTGAAAATAACATCAACAAAAAGATGTTGTTCTTGGATCATTTCAATAAAAAATAGCATTCCAGTATTTAATGATCAAAAGCATTTATGATTATCACTCAAACAACCCAATGGAATCGACAAACATTCTATTAGAAATTAAGTAAAATAAGCTGCTTTTAAGACAGTTATCATTCAATATTTAAGATGCAAAATTGATTTTACTCTCTTCTTTTCTTCCACTTTTTCTTCCACTATCATGGAAAACTAAGTAAGTGTTCCATTTATAAAATTGTTTGCTTATGAATTAATTGTAAATATAAGGAAGTCTCATTTTACTTTTACTTTTAAAACGGAACCTAATTTTTATTACAACCAAAATAAAAATATTTAAAAGGCCAGAAAAGATTACTAAAAGTAATAAAAATAGTAGCAAATCTTCTAAAAGAAAATGAAACTTAATAAGTTTTTTATTAATAATTTTGTAAACTATTTTGTAAGAAATAAATTATTTTACAGTTTTTTTTTACTTTTTTAGGTTAAACTAGTAATAACAGTAAGTGTAGTATAAAAAATAATTTACTGCATATTTACACTTCATTTAATATTTCTACTAAATATTGACAGCACGTTTTATTTCACGATCGATATTGATTGCTGATGATATGCATCATGTATAGCAAAAAAAACTAGTTTATTATAATTATCCTCTGAAGAGAACAACAAATATGTCGTTCAAAACATTAAAGTTTTTAAATAAAGTGTAAATATTTGTTTACCTTATTTAAATTCTTTTCACAGTATGATCATTAATATTATTATTATAAATATTATAAAGATTACTTCATTAACGTCATTATATCTTATGATCATAAGATTTGTATGAATATTTGCTGACATTCTTAATTAATAGTGATACATAAAAGGTCTCTTTAATGTAATGAAGAACATTTAAACGGCTGTAAATTTTTGTTAAAAAAAATGTATGTTGCAAAGGCGAAAGAAAATATTATTGTGTATGTAAAAAGGTCCTGAAAAATTTGTGACATAGATCTTGGGGTTGAAGAATGTTAAATGATACTAATGGTACAATGCATGTCGAGTTTCGGATGGCTGAAAATAAAAGAAATTAATCAATTGATCATCCTTACATCTTATTAAATGATTAATAATAAAATAAAATAATATATTACGCAAAAAGTACTACATTTTACGTAGCCTCATTTACTTCGTCATGAAAAGCTTGAGATCATAAATATGGTAAAAAGTTGTCGGAAGAGCCAGACTCAGGTAAACCAGCTTCGCCGATACAATTTTGATCTATCACCACGGTACTTATCCATCATGTACTTCTTTATATAGGTTCTTATAGACTTATTCTCTTCTATGGTCCAAGCAGTTTTACGAGTCCCAACTATGTACTGGTTTGGATCAGCTCCATTTTCGAGTAAAAACTTCACAATCTCCCAATTCTTCTCCATTACAGCGATGTGTAAAACGGTGCGCCCCGAATCATCAGGAGCTTCGAGCGTGTCTGGACATAATCTTAAGAGTACATTTATAGTTTGCAGATTTTTCGCGAAATGTATAGGCAAGGTTTTGTCCTCCTCGCTGTACGGTGATTTTGGATTGAGACCATGTTGAACAAGAAAAGCGATCAAGTCAGCGTATCCCATGCAAGCCGCTTGATGTAAAAATTTATTTTTCGGATTTCTTTTTATTAAGTCTGAGATTTTATCGGCAAACTGAGAATATTCCTCTATTAAGTCTGAAAATGACATTACTGAAAATTTGTTTACTTGAAATTTTGAAAGAGATGAATTTAAAGGTTAAAAAATGGAAATAATAAAATATAAACAAACGTTGCTACCTTTGGTGGCCACTTAAAACCACGTTCACTTTCTAGAAGAAAATATAATAGGTTAATTTTTAATGTAAAAAAATGAGATACTGACCATTCTCATAAGTACAACGAATAGCACATAATGACATCGCTTGGAAATTTCGTTTCGTACTTAATGAGATCCATTCGCCTACCGTTTGCCTATGTATCTATAACCTCTTTTCATTGCAAACTTCCGGAAAGTAAATTGGAGTGAATAGCTTTTCTACGTCATTGCATGAGTACGCGGTTTTTTCGACTTGGCGTAATGACGATAAAAAATTAAAATTCATACGGCAGGTTGGATGATTTAGTAATGGAAGAAAATTTCTGGAGAGCTTTTCACGAGTTGAATTGTGCTAATGAGCAGAAAACGAAAAATTTTAAAACGGAATCGTTGAACTTTTAATTATTTGGACTAGTGGAATTTTTAATTTACAAGATAAATTTTGCAATTACTCGAAAAAGTAGCATTTAATAATAATTTATAAAATATTTAGATATCCATCCTAGTCTCGTAAAGATTATTTTATTCCAGCGCAACCCCTTAAGCCTTGCCTCAATCGCCAGCGATCGCGACAGCCGTCCGTCAAGCTCCGGAATTTTCGCTCGCTTTCGCTCGTTTAAACCGCGACAAACAATATACATCAAGAGTAAGCAAAAGAGAGAAGGAAGGAGAGGAGAGAGTGGCATTAGCAAGATGAAAATTTAATTTCCCAGGCAACGCGGGGGTGAAGTCTAACGATCTGCGGTAGTCCAGGAGACGTCGGCGCTCTCGAGCCTCTCCTCCTTAAAGTTTCCCGTCGCGCTTTATCTTCGGCCCACCGCAATCTAGCTTGCCACCTCTCCCCGTCCGCTTGCACCCCCGAACCGACGCTCCCTGCCAGTCTGCTCCTGGGGCAATCGGACGGGGGCTCCCTTCTTTTTAGACTCTCGCGGCAACCGCAGTCGACGCTTTCGAAAACCCTGTTTTACTGCTTTCGGATATTGCTAAACAAACGTTGCTAAGCAAAAAATTCGGACTCGTCAAGCTTTAGATTTTTTCACGATCGTGCTTAGCATAAATATGCCATTGAAAGCTAGTGAATAGGCTTTTTCCTCTATGTATACGCGTAATATTTCCCCTACACAATTTTTGCGCGTTCAGTTCTTCACCCTCTGAAATACATTTTATTTCATCCTCCATGTATTATGTGGGAATATGTATATACATAAAGTAAAACCTTTGCGGTTCGGTATAGTGAAATAAGATTGCTTTCGATTAAGAATGCAAGTCATGAACTTGTGTGATTTATGCCAAAGCTACAATGAAATTTTCTTTTAAATCAACAGTCTTTCAAAACTTAGCATTGCAGTTTTCTAGTTACAAAATTTCATTCGACTAGCTTTTTCAGTCAGTATATAATTATTAGCACCCCAATGAATGTTTGCCATGTCCCAAGCAACGAAAAATTTGTTCATTACTTCCTGCTTGCAACCTGGGCGTAAATATTTAATAATGATGCGCCCGTTTGATTTCCAGTATATAAATATCTGTGCATATTTGTCCAGTAATTTCTGCAACTTCATAACGGCTCTGAAATGACCACTTTTATTTACCTATGTGCATAATGCGCAAATTAGCCAGTGGCTTATTACGCGAGCTTCAAGCGCTTTTGATTCTCTTTACCTGAGTTTACAAATAAATCTTTACCCCGCTCCCTCTGGCACCCCCCGCTTGGCCTCCCCCCTCTCTCTCTCTCTCTCTCTCTCTCCGTGTCGCGTTCGCTTGCAAATGTAAAGCCTTGTCTGTATGCGCAAAGGGTCGGTGATGAGCGATGCCATCTCGTTCGCGCTAGACTCAACCACGTTATTACTATACCGCGGTGAAATGTAATTTCCGGCTGGTCGTGGTTCGTTGTTGCCTCTCCGCTGTCTCTCTCGCCACCCTCTCGCTCCGTACTTTGTCTCACTGTGTCACTTTTCGTCTTTCTCTCTGCACTTAATTTTCCTACTGTCTGTAATCTATTCTCCTGCAATTTTGCGCAGTGAATTTGTCAAGATTAACAAATTTATCCTCTTCTCTTGCTTCACTTTTTTTTCGGAATTTCGAACGAGCTGCCTGCAATTAAATTCAAACTTGAATTCTCTTTCGTTGTTGCGTTTTAGCGAAAAAGCATTTTAATACTCTGAAACCGCAATAGACCGAAAGCAAGTTTATCTCGAGGCAACATTCTAAAATTCCACGCTCAGGGGAGCAGAGTACCTATAATACGGCGTATTCCTTTGAGTTCGCTTCCTCTATTCGGCGGTTCCCATCTCCGATTCTCGCGACTCGCTGGTCGATTGCGAGCTCGATCTCATTGCCTTCGGGGGTACACAGGGAGGGAGAGAGAGAGAGAGAGAGGGTGTAACCCCCAGCGCAGGACGCGATCAAGGCTGGCCGACGGTCTATCGGCTATTAATCACCTCGATCCTTGTTTGTTAAGTGAGACGCGCGCGCACGTATACACAAGCTCGCGGCTCCTCCGCAATATCCCGTTTGCTTTCCGGCCTCGCAGTCGATGCGCCCTGGAATTTCGATTAACGATTTTTCGACAGCTCGTTTGTTTCTTTCGCTCGTACGCTTTTGTACTTTGCGGGAGGTATGCCGTTTGAATCTTTCGTGCTGCAATGACTTTTCGGCTGGTTCAGGTAATGGAGTTCAGGCGAGCGAGATTCTAATTAATTTTTCAAATGATTTAGTTACCAATGGGGGTTTCACTGTTGGGGGATAAATTAAAGGGGCCAATGGTAGTGATTTATTACCGCATAGCTAGGCTATAAACTACTCATATCATACATGATTATACCTATTGGAGGCAAGCATTGAAGATAATCCATTTAACTCAAGAAATATTATTACCTTCCTACTCGTATGGGTAACAAATACGTATTATTATTGTTTGGACTCCAGTCAAAGGAAAATAATTGGAAGCTAACTTTATGTAATTTTATTCAATTTATTTAATTGATAAAGTATTTATTAGATTGAAAATTGTTGAAACAATAAGTATTCGTGCAAAAAATAATATAATGAATACGTTAACAAGCAGCTATTAGTTATTCAGTGGTCTAATAAATTCCTTTTTACAGTAATAGCTCAAAGATACATTTGCTCTCCCCACAGTCGGCAAGAAACACCGCATGTTGAATTTTTAAAAGCAACAGGAGGAATGTACAGTGGTCCAAAGTCGAAAATGGACTTTTCAAGGGTCTTAATAATTCATTAAAGAAAACCGTACAGGCTTAGCGTCCGGAAAGAAGTGCCATTCAACATTCATTCGTGCATTCATAGCCGAGAAATATTCTACGAGAAAATGAAAATAAGATATGTAGGAAAATTTCTCGTAAAAGCAACCTTCGCATTTGTAAGATCCCAAAATCCCCTTCCCTCGCGTTTTTCGGGTGCTTCTACCCGCGCACTCTCCTTCAGGATCCATTTGTTTCTATCCCGTCAGATCTTTTATTTTACTTCTTGCTACAGGCGATGTTTCCTCGACACATAAACGTAGAAAACCAGGTCACATTTCGTGTAATCGTCCGCAAGGAATATATGTCTAAAAATTGTCTTCGCGTGTTTGCACGCATCCGGGGAATTTCCCGAAAGAACTATCAAACGTAAACTTTTGCAGTAAAATTGAAAATACAGAAAAACAGCGAGTTCTAAAGCTTATTCTGGTTTCACTCTATTATTTTTGAATCAGGAACAAATTTATCTACCCTAAACTTGTCATATTAATTTACACAATAAATCTCGCATAATTTACAAATGAGTTTCATTATGAAAAATACTGAATCTGTTATTACCAATGTCCCAATACAAGTACGTATATAGAAAGAGACAAAGAGAAGGCGAGTAAAAGAAAGAGTGAGACGGAAAGAAAGAAGGAAGCCGAAGAACACGATCCTCGTTCGAGTTCAGTTCGGCTCTGGCGTTATTGTTCGCGCTCTCTTTTGTGCTCGCGATATTTCGATCCGCGCTCTGGGAGTAGCGGTTACGGCAGTAGTAGCAGCAGCAACATCATCCCCGGCGTACAATACACATCGTTCGATTTTGAAACGCCGAGGGTACGCGTGCACGTCTAGCGCGGAAGTTGAGAAAAAAAGAGAGGGAGAGAATCGAAACTGCGAATGAATGGCAGAAAAGGCGAGCGAGGATCATGAAGAACTGATATTGAAATTGAAGTAATGAAAGAGAGCAATAAAAGCGGAAAATAATCGGAGAACTGTGCGCCTGAGAGAAGGAGAAGATTAATTGATTAATTTCACTGAGTCGTTCACGAGTACGCCTTTTGAATTTCGACAATACCGAGTATCAATAAGGGCAAACAATAATGCTAGCGATGACATAATAGATACCACTATAAGAGGACATCAATAGAATGGTATTCTTTAGTGGAATACCAAACGTGTTGATTTCACGCAATAGTTTATGTACTAATTTTGGCTGCATTACTTTTAGAATAAGTTTTTCTTACTGCTAATAAAAAATAACTAGATATAATCAAGTAAAAACAGAGCGCTTTCAATGAATAGAAGCAAAAGTTAGCACACTTAAAACGTCATAAGTAAAACTAAAATGCTGCAAAGAATAAGAAACTTAACCTCTCATAGACATAGAATAAAGCACGAATAAAAGGCCCATGCAGAATACAGTAGATAAAAAATTTAAGATGCCGAGTAAACGACAAAGAGTGAAAAGCATAGATAAAAGAAAGAGGCGAAGAACTCGGGCTTTTATCAGAGAACAATGTACGGTTTTATTGTAACTATGATCGCTATTATTTGAATTTGCAAAAAAAAAGAAAAAGTACATTTTGTCTTCGTTGCTCGAAAATTACTATGAATTTAAGTTGTAAAATTAAATTTGCATGCTACTTATTATACTTTTCGACACAAGGGATAAAAAGTTGATTCTCGGAAGAGGGTGATAATCAACCTTGCCCGACAAACATATTTCTCAAGTGTGACGAACAATATTTTTGTGAAGGTCGTAAAAACGATTTTAAAACATTCCAAAATGCGTAAAATCGAATTTTACGCACCCACATGTTAAAAAAATATTTATTTTATCTCCTGGACATTCGATTAAAGATAAGTATTTGTATAATTAATCAATAAAAAAATATTTTATATGATATTTACTAGATTTTGTATCACGAGATAATACTTTATAAAAATTTTCATGTACCATAAACAAGGAATAATTCTTTATCAAAAAAATATATTTTTCATTGAACGAATTATAATTATGTAATTGACCTTGCCAAAATTTGTTGTGTAGCACGTACGAACTTATTAGCTTATCTTGGTTCAGATTAAGGCGGTTCTGTATTTCCGGTAATTCATTTAAATTGTTTCCGTCATATTTATAATTTAAATTATGATAATGTATTTCACTTATCTATTTTGCGGTTTTTATATAGAAATGTATCCTCTTTTTCAAAGTTAGTTACTTTCTGGATCTGCGCGACACTATAACTCAGAATGTTTTCTCGATTACTGTAAGTAACTATGTTATGAAACAAATAAATAATATTCTGTTTTTACTTTATGTAATTCTTTTTACATCTCTATTGAAAAAAAAAAAATTAATTCTAGTGTTGTTTGTATTACGATGCGATATTATTTTAACGATTTCACATAAAAAAAGTTGCTATTAAATACTTGAATAAATTCAGCAGGCTCTTATAGGTTGCACAATGTTAATGACGTGAAATTTCTTATTGATTAAAAAAGATGTTTTTAAAAATCTAATTATCATTAATAATAACCTTGAATGTAGTTTATACGCAGATTAAACGATTTATTTAATCTATTATTTTTATACTTGATAACTTCTTAAATCTTATAGTAACTTATAATACTAAATTAAGATGAATTCAATTTATTACATAATTATTGATAAGACTTTAATAAACACTTTTTTTAAATCTGAATAATATTATATATGATATTAAATTATTACATAAATTATTTGAATTATTTAAAAAATTACAGATAATTCATTAAATTTTATTTTAGAAACTTATTGACAGTATGTGCAATTTTTGCGTCAGCAGCGACATTAGATAATATTCGATATGAACAAAAATGCAGAAGCAGCGATTGTGAATTTCTGAGTAAATGCAATTTTAATGATTGCTTTTTTCTATCATTTCTTCGCACACACTAGTCACTCTCTCTCTCTCTCTTTAATTTTCAGAATATAACATTGGGAATAACCTTAATTTAAAAATTAATCAATGTGAGAATATTTATGATTTTACCTGCAATGAACATTCTTATTCTTCCACAAATGCGTCCCAATATTTTAAAAAAAATCATCGTGAAATGCTGAGTGATATAAAAAGTAATAATCGATGCTTTTAAATATTAAACTTCCTTAACTACATGTTCGTAGAAATTCAGAAAACTCATTAATCATTTTCTTTTTAGAACTATTAAAAAATAAGTATGATAGTTATTTTGAATCAGTAAATGTCGAAAAAGCTCTGTATCAAGATTGTTTGACCCTTGGTAAAATGACTTAAATATCTGTAATAATTATATATTTTTTTTTATTAAAAAACATTCATTTATGTAAAAATTACAGGATCGAGTACAAATGAAGCAGTTAATGAGGAATTAAATAATAAATATAAAATTTTGAAGAATATTATTAATAAAATAACAAGTGATAGTAAATGGCAAAATATAGATCGAGAACTTTATAAAGAAGGTTTTGGCCATGCTTTTTTTGATATTAAAGTTGTTCGAGATCCAGAAAACTTTGGAAAAAACATTATAATGGTACTAAGAATTTTGAAACAGTAACCTAATTTATATATGTTTTTCTAATAATTTTCTTATAACATATTAGATAGAACCACCTTCACGGTCTCGTCTGTTTGAAATGCGAGAAATGTTAACAGCGGCATTTAACAAAACAGTTGTAAATGAATACATCGAAAGACACAAAAGCGATATACCCAATTTTTACCAGCGTATGGCATTAGAAACAAAGGAAAACATCTTCGAATTTATTAATACAATAGTAGAGGTATACATTATAGTTATTTCATAACGTTCAAGAATTTCAATTTAAAAGCGTACGTTTTAGATTCAAGACGATGCAAGTAAGAGAAACAAAACATATCACAGTAAAAAAACAGATATATATCATTGGGATTTAAAGTACAACAAGCACTACGACAGGGAAACGGCTGTTGTAAGTACATTTTTATATTTTTGAAAAAACTAAAGTAAAGATTAATGATGGTAATGATTATTAAAATTTTTTAAAAAGTGCACAACAGATATATCGAAAATTAATTATAATTTAATTATTGTTTCTAAAGATTGACTGGAGTGCCAGTATCGTCGAAGCATTTCAAGAAGTCGGTGTTGCTATTACAAGTAGAGAACCACTAATTGTTAAAAATGAACAATATTTTATTAATCTGTTTAAATTGCTTTATCATTGGCCTAGTGAAAAAATAGGTACATACATTAATTTCAAGTAAGTATATTCTAAATAAAGCACACTGATAATATACATTTTGTAGTCGTTGCTGTTGTCACGAAAACTTTGACTGAAAACCTACGATATTTAAATTGGAATTTTGCAGACAAATTAAGCCCTGTAAAAAGGTAATAAAAAAATAACTTAATTTTAAAATGTTTTGTAAATTATTCGAAATAATCTTTTGCAAATTACAACTTCTTCTTCAGAGAGACATTTTGCTTTTATGAAACTAAACTATATGGAGCTTCATATGAAGCTTTGCAAGAACTTGATGGTAAGGGTGTTGGTGTAAGTAATTTAAGATTTTTTAAGTTAGTTCTTATTCTTAATTAATTTATAATATTTAATCATTTTATTATTTTACGGTTAAGATATTAATCTAAGAACTACGTATTTTTTATGCAGTTATATTCAAATGGACAATTCCAAAAGAAGCTACGTGAAGTATTAAAGAATATTATAAGCAGTTTAAAAACGGAGATTTATAACGCCAAGACATTGACGTACGAACAAGAGTCGTATCTTTTGGCTGAACTTGATGCAATTACTGTTCATAGTTTTAGAGATATATGGGGTTCAACAGCTATTTCAAATTACTACAATGGCGTACGTATTTTTTTTTAATTTCACTTTACTTAAATAAATATATAAATAATGAAATATTTTGGTACCCAGTATACAACTTATAAGAATACGACTTATGGTTACATAAATAATATTATAAACTACCGAAAAATGTTAAAAAATAAAGAGTTTACTTCTTTAAACGATTTGTAAGTCTCATTTAATGTATTTTAAAAAGAAACAATCAATAAATTTGTTATTCATATAATTTTTACTTTTAGAAAGCCAAAATACTTACCAATCAGTGTAACAGATTTAGAAAATCCTACCAATCGCTTTAGTAAGTATAACTTTTTGTGGTTTTAAATACTTTTACGCAGAATATTATATAAACGTTTATCTAATTTGTTTGGAAAAACTTGTTTTCAGCAATGTACATGTTTTTGTACAGAACCTTATTTACCCAGAATTCTTTACCATTGTAGGTAAACTAATATTTGTATTTATTAAGTAAATTTTAGGTATATTTAAACATTAAAATATAATTATTTACCAGGCAAGTATATTATGGTGACTATGGAGTTAGAATCGCCAGCTTCTTGTACGGTCTATTAAATGAAAATAAATTACAGCGAGGTAAGAAATCTTTCCGTAGCATTAAAAGGTAGCTTAATATTATACTTGTTGTTGGCCTTTATACGATTTATATTTTCTATTATCATGTCAGTTGCGAGTCAATATGGCAAAGTGTCTAAAACTTACCCTGTTTATACCGATGACAATATTATCTGCATCTATCCAATGGAATATATTCTTGTAAGTAGTTAAAAAAATATAATATTTATCAGTTTTAAAAATTTCAAATAAGCTACGCATAAATTACATTGATTTTAGAAAAGTAAAGCCAATGAAGCTGTTTCAAACTTTTTTGGTTTACAAATTGCACGTAAGGCTATGATGAAAGTTGAATCAAATGATGAAGGTGCACAAAATAATTCTATTCGGATAACTGAACAAAAAATAGACCAATTTTTCTATTATGCATTTGTAAAAGTATGATAAAGCATCCTATAACATTTAAATTAACAAAGCCACGTATTAAATCTAATATTTCAATATTTTAGTCGCATTGTGAATTGGATCAATTTGTAGTAAATAATGCAGTTCATCGCAATCGACTGTTTTTGAAGGACTTCCCTCGGTGCAAAGACCAGCAATATTTACCGTACAGTGAATGTGAATTAAAACCTTTTGAAGAAATCAGTAAAAATATTTTCTTAATATAATTATAAATAAGTATTCAATAAACAATAAATATTTATATAATATCACTGCATTTTAAAAAAAGAAAACTTAAATAATAAACAATACTATATTTTTAAATTAGTTATTTATTTCAATTTGTAAAATGGCTATTTATATTCATTATTTTATTAAATAAAGAAGTACCTTTTATAAAAGTATAACTTAAAGAAATATGATTAATCTAATTGATATTTTTTACGTCGTTATTAATAAGATATTGCGAAATGTTCATGTGCATACTTTGAATCGGCTATTAATATTGTATTCCGGTATTCTTCATTATCCAATCCTGGTACAAAGCGACCCGAGTATAGACTCCAGGAATCTGTTCATCGGGATTAAGGCGCTTGAGTGTAGTCAATCCAGGACATGAAGCACCCCAAGAAACGATACCTGCGACCTCACCATTGATTACACTTCCAGTTCCGGAATCTCCTGGACATGCGTCTGATGTGCCATTACCACCAGCACAGAATGAAGTCAATGCCGGACGCGTTACCTCATTGCAAAGTTCTTGATCTATTGCGGTTACTTCGGTAGTTTTAATGGTAGGTGCTTCTCCAAGTGTTCTCTGTTGACCCGAAAATTCTCTTAATTTTACTGATTATGTTGATCAAAAATTCTTTATTACATCTAAATAATACATTTTATGCCCATTTCTTTGAATAGATTACTTTAATAAATAATGAAAACGTACTGTTTAATAAATATAACGATTATTCTAAAAGGTTAAATTATATTCATATATTACTTACACCTTGTAATCCTAATCCGTACAATAAGACTTTATCACCAGCTTGTGGATGCCTAGTAGAAATTTTAATGGGTTGTTGGAATTCGTTAAATTCTATTGGCTTTTTTAACTGCGACAAATTTTATTTTGATTAAATTAATTTATTTCTATTATAAAGGGTTGCACAAAAATATTGTTACCTTAAGTAAAGCAATATCATTATCTAGTCCTCCTGACACCAGAGCTTCAAACTGTCCATGGATAATAATTTTTTCAATCTCAAGGCCATGTCCCTCGGCTATTCCACCAACACGAACTCTCATAAGTTTTGTAAAACCGGGGCTGTAATTTAAGAATGTACTTGATTAAGTTGATATAATAATTAAATTTATTCAAGTGTAATTTTAATATAATTTACACTATACAGTGTCCAGCTGTAAGAATCCAAGATTCTGAGATTATAGTTCCTCCGCAAAAATGTGAAAGCGTTCCATCACTGAGAGTTGCTAATTGAGCCTAAAATTAAATTAACATATTTAGAGTTTTCTGGGATTATATGGAAATGTGAAAATTCAAATTAAATTTTGTAATAGAATATTTTACAGATTTCGCTACTTACGTAAAAGGGCGCATCTCTTATGGAAATGAAAAGTCCATCGAAGATGGAGTCTGTGTTTAAAAAAAAAAAATTCATTTTACTCTATTGTAAAATTAATAATATATATATGTACATATATACTCTGAATAAAATTCTTATTACCTACGGCAGCACAATATACACTTAAAATAAATAAAAAAGAAGTTATAAATTTCATTGTATAGAGTCACAATATAATGCAGCCGAGGCTTCCTTTCAACTGTCTTAGTTGAGTACTGTTTTTGATTTATCTAACATCTTCCAGTTTCATAGTGATAACAAAATTCATTTTACGCTCTTCGACGACCTCGAGGTTTTATGAAGAAGCAGATATGGTTACAAACATTAGTTATCTGCCTTGAGAAATGATTTTTAGGATTGAATTAAAAACTGTAGCATATCGCATCGTCTACAATCGTGTTATGTTATACAAGTATTATTTTAAGTTCGGCTATGTATGACATTCAACATTCGTATGTCACTGTTAATGTTTCACTCTGTTTAATATATACTACAGAAAAACGGAGAAATTCCTTATTATTAAAGAAATGAATAAATAATAAAGGAATAATTGAAAATTGTCTGGATGAATCACGACGTCATCTACACGGTTTCATCCCCCCGAGCGAGGCACATAATTATTCCTTTTTACCCTTCAGCTGGCTAAACGTCGGCGTTCAGCCCGTCAAACGTCCAGTCAGTCTCCTCGACGTCAATTCTTCCCCCTCGCTGCGCGCTGCACTCGTCAAGTGCGCTGCGAAAAGACACTCGCCAGTAGCAGCAGCAGCAGCAACAGCAGCAGCAGCAACGGCGGCAGTGGCGGTATCCCCAGCTCTCGAAGCAATTGGAATTGATTACGTCGGAGAATTTCGATATTCCCCTGATATTTCCCTCGTTACATATAAACGGATAGCAGAGGGCCTCAGGGGCTGATGATTGGGAAGTCAAACACGGACGTGGTCGGGGGTTCGAGGGCTACGTGTGGGCCAGCCATTCTATACGGGCCTCTCTCGCTCTATGTAATTATGTACCAACCGACGTTGCAGCTCTCTATGCAACGTCCGTCAAGCGGGAACACACAGACCGATCGCCGAGCACCGGGCAAGACGAGAAAGGGAGAGTGAGAAGGTCTGTTTGAAACAATGAACGAAACTGAAATGCATCGTGCGAAAAAGAGCCATTTTTCGCGGTACAAATTCATATTTTTGTAAAATAAATGTTTTCTATCGTATAAGTATGTAGCTGAATTCAAAGTGATTTTTTTAAATTTTTAACGTTTCAAGAATATCGGAAAACTAAAATAATGGAAAAATTTCAAACACGAAACGCGTAACGAAAAATTGATTGAACTTAGAGCTTGTGCATTCTCTAAACGGTATTGGAAAAGTATGAATATCTAGTAATACTGTTCAAGATAAAAATAATATTTCCTCAGAGGGGGGAGTATAGGTATTTTCCAATTTACTGCTATTGAACAAAATTTTGAAAAACAGTAATCCCGTAAACCAATAAAGTTTGAGTTAAAGGAACGATTTCAAAGCACTACGAGAAGTCGGCCATGAAAGGAAAAAAAACACCGCGTACGCCAAAGTTAAAAAATGATCGGCAGCGGAGTAGAAAAACAGACAGCGCAGCAGCGTAAAATAAAGGCGATAAGGGGGGCGGTATAGCGCCGGTGTGTTTGCAAAGCGGTGTACTATACTGTCAGCCATGTCGGGGGATTAGCAAACGCAATACATCGGACTCGAGATCGTGCCGCGCATCTGTTCTCTCTCCACTACTCCCAGGCTGGCTGCTTACGGGCACCGCATTGCAATTGACCCCCGCCCCCCGGGCTTTCCCTACGGCGCTGCGTACACGGCGCGCCCTACGAAATTTGCAAATATCCGCG
Organism: Ormyrus labotus; assembly: GCA_035582975.1. Taxonomy (NCBI): domain Eukaryota; kingdom Metazoa; phylum Arthropoda; class Insecta; order Hymenoptera; family Ormyridae; genus Ormyrus; species Ormyrus labotus. Next base: position 25,362,605 of record JAWWEO010000001.1, on the reverse strand, counting down.
AAAACGACGTCGACGACAGGCTGCCCCTCCTGGACTTGAACGACAACGGTCTTAAATAGGCCTCCTCCCTCCCGCTACCCATGGCTACGTGCACCGAGGATCAGGGAAGTCGCGTGCTTTTCTTCGGCTTGCTTGCGTACGTGCGCCGATCACGGAAGCCCCGACCAATTGTCGGAGCTGTCTTCGCGTGTCTCCAGATAGTATATTCGGGTCCTCTTAGCTTTTGCTGAGTTTATCTACGTTATTCTATCGTTATTACTCATAGATTATTAACACATTGTTTATACGCTTCAGAGCGGATATGATACTAAGAAGAATTTTGCTTGCAAACGGAAAAGTTTCGTCGTTGCACACTTTTTTTTACGAGTTCGAATGTGATTGATAAGTAAAAGACTGAGTAGGCTCAGAATTTGGACAGCATATCTTTTACTTTTATTTTATCGATTTCACACTCATCATTTTAAATTATTCTTTTTGGTCATTTACTCATATATAAGGTTTGACCTACTTTACCGAACTAGTTGTTTAAGTTTTCAAACTGTAAATTAAAATATTGATTTTATACTCTTGACAGCAGCCGTTGATTAAAAACTTGCATTTCTTACGACAAAAACTCTCTTTAATAACTTTAGACAGATACTGACGGAATTTAGAAGTGCATCCTAATAGGTAATTAAAAGATTTTCCCAGCGAAAGTGTGTCATTCGCTCAGCCCTTCATCCACGTGTGTAAACAAAAGGAGCTTATACGTTATCATTGATTGACCTTTGATTGTTGGCCACAGTCAAACACGCAGATGCGTACATCCAATCATTATCACATAAATTAACAGGGGATGGTATCATTAATTAAGATATGAGATATTCATGAGCTTTGATGCTTCGCAATACAAGGGCATACCGATCTCTTGTGCACATACCTACATCAATACATTTACGTCGGTATATGTATAGACATGTGCACCAGATGATATTTACATCAGAACCAATTGAATTAGATCAAATCAATATTTGTTGCAACGGATCAATGAATTTATAATTATTGATATGCCCTATCAAGTTTTTAACCGACTTGTAAAAACCAAGTTTTCGGACATAAAAAACTCGTGGATCTGTTTATGACGTCCGCTCATAAATATCAGGATGCGAATTACAGAGTAGCAGCATAAAGCAGCTCCAGAGTAAATTCACGACTCTCATTGTGCAAGCTCGGACTCGAAACGACGGGCTCAAGCTGGAGCGGCTCATCTTCTTCCCACTTGCGGCAGCCCGCCGCAGCTTCTTGTTTGTCTTTCGCGATGGTCGAAGGGCCGCGAGAAGAGGATGGATGAGCCGGATGTCTATCTTCCTCCTTCGGAAGTTTCAAACACTTGTTGGAGTCGTATAACTAGTAGGAACGGGAGCCGATGAGAAAAGAGAAATAAGCCTCACTTTATAAAGCAACGACGGCTCGGCGATCGATCGACGTCGACCCATCGAAGAGAGACGAAGCCAATCGCCGGAAGGGCCGAACGTAGGCAATGACAGAGTGCAGAGGGCGAACGAAGGCGCGATGGAGGTGCAAGTAAAAAATGGGAGCAAGACAGTGAATAAGCGAGGGCTGAAAAACCTAAACAAAATGCTGCTTCAGATGAGAAGAAAAATGGCGAGGGAAGCGAAGAATGTTAAGGAGGGGATACAAAACGGTCATTTAAGCTGCCGAGAAAAAGCCAAAGTATTGTTGAAATAACGTTTATCTTGCAATTAAAAGCAAAGAGAGGGAGGGAAAGCAAGAGAGAAAAAGTTTACGAGATAGAATAGAGAAAGAAAATATAAAGGTGGTATGGCGTGGAAGAAAGAGAGAATCGCGTGTTTGAACGACTTTCGATCGGAATCGAGGCTCTAGCGGCTGCCGGACGTTTATGAATATGAAGCGACGGCTGTCCGGGCGGGGATGAGGCGATAAATCGACTGCATTTGTATGCGATAAGGGATTTCTGGTTTATGCGATTCTTCTCTCCTTGCGGAAGGATTTTCCTTTCGCGCAAAATGTTTGAAGAATGGGAATCCATCGGGGATGGATTATTAGAGCTTCGCTTTTATTGAATAATGCGATAGCATCGCTGTTTATACAAGCCATCCCGTCAATCTTTCTCTCTTTCTGGCAATTTATTTCTTTCTTCCCGAAGAGAGTGCCGCTTGCGGCTTAAATGACGGCAGTGCTGGCTTTATTGTGTTTATGAATATTGAGCCGCTCGGATGATGCGTAGCTTTGGAAGAGAGGAGCTTTATTTCATTGGATAACTTTTCTTTTTATTTTTATGAGGCTTTACTTTCCTCTTTAGTAATCGATTATTGATTTTCGTTTAATGTAACACCTTTTAGTAACAGGTAATCATCACTATATTCTTCAGTCGCTTAATAGTTGGTATTTAATTGAAAAGATCTATAAAATTTTAAACGTCCATATTTCAGAAAGGCCGTTGAAAAGGTGAAATTGCATTACTCCAAATTCCGAAATTCCAGCTTCATTGAAAGTCATCGCGCGGCGATTAAATTCCCCGCGATTACGATTTTGCCGAGTGATTTACAGTTTGCTTTCCTCTTTCTCGGGCAAAACGACTGCAGAGCTACTTGGCGGCGCTACCGGCGACCGGTGCAATTTCTGCAACTATCGCTTCCTGAGCAGCCGAGCCGAAGCAAGCGAGAGAGAGAGAGCGACGGATCGTTAAGCGTCGGGGTCCTCCCGCTATCTTTCGCAACAAACGATTCATTTGCCGGCGAGCTGCAGCCAACTCGAACGCCGCCGCCGCCGCTTATACATACATAGGTAAGGTAGGTGCTGCAGGTCGATAAAATTCCCGACGCTGGTGAGGGAGAGAGAGAGACGCATTTCCTAAAATTTATGGAAATTGCGCGTTAATGCATCCCTCCGGCGGCCGGCGCTCACGTGCGTAGGAGAGAGGGAGGACTCGCCTCTCTTTGGCTCTACTTTGCGGCAAGTTCACCACCGCGAACGCGTGTAATCTACTACGGCTTCGGCTGCGAAATCAAGCAGAGTTTGCCTGTCGCGGAAAAATGCTCCCTCGATTTCGCAAAACTTTTTCTCACTTCATTTTCAAGCAGGACTTTCATGCTTTAGTTTCTTTTCAATTTGAGAAACCCGACCCGTGGGCATCATCATGAATATGCGATCGACTAATATAATACCCAAGTTTAGCGTTGATTGCTATTGGATGAGCTTCAACGTTTAAGCTTGACATTTTTATTTTGTAGCTAGAATTAGGAGATAAGCAACTTTGCTTATTGAACAATGCACTTGATGCGTCATATGAAGATTATGCATCAAAATAATTGTTATAATTTGCATTACAGTATTTTGTTTTCTGACATCTTCCCTTTAAGAGTACTTTATTCTACTTGGAAGGCAATTTCATCTCATTATTTTTTCAAATCCACTTAAAACTTTAGAATTTTCAAGTTCAGTTTAGTCAACTTAAACAGTTTGTTATACAAATTGCGCAGCTTTTTTATATTACCCTTAGTACATTTGATGAATTGTAACAAAGTTTTTGAGGCATTTCGGGTAGAAACTTGAATTGAGAAGGCAGCTATTAATTTTCATTTTCAGCACAGAGCGCACTAAGGTTTTAAAACTTTATTTATATTAAAGTTAGTGAAATTCGACAAATTTATGAAAAAATCCAACAACTGCAAATGTCTAATTGAGTTAATTATTACATTCGTGTAATAATTAAATTTATGCATTGGGGAGTCCAAGTTGAATTAGGCCACCAGAGGTTTGGTAATGACGGACCGACGTTATCATGCCAGTAGCAGAAATTCAGTGATCTCGTTTAATAATTTCATTAGTGGATGCACGTATTCGGTTATTTTTAGATATATGTTTCGATTATCTAATGATCAGTTGCAGTTGAGTAATAATATTAATACTTTTGAACTCTGTACCCAAAATAAATTGATACAAATTAATAATGAGCAAAAATAAATATTTAAAATTAAGACGTTTTTTTAATTTTCAAAAAATACGATAAAACAAAATTTTCATTTAATTTGCTGTATACTTTTGGAATTTTAATTCTAGACATTGCAAAATCGTTAAGCAAACTGTTACCTAAAAATTTCCGAAAATCATACGATCGATAAAGCAAGCAAGCAAGTAAGGGAAAGAAAACACCGTGAAAGCGAAGCTGGCATAGAGATAAATTGGATACCATATTGATTCCGACTGACTACGGTTCTCGCCCACTGTATATTCGCGCGGTTCGTAGTTCGAAAGTGAGACTCTCGCACGGCGCCCGCGAAAGTCGAAGAGAGAGAGAGAGAGAAACATGGTGGCGTGCCGTGAGAATTACCGGATCGATATTAAGTTGCAATAGTTCCCGCTTCTGACTGTGCAAGGCGCTCCTGGTGTAGCTGAGCCAGAAATTACCCAATAACCTCTCGCAGCCTCTATAAATCTACGTTTGCTGCAATGCGCGGGGTGATGGCCGATTTTTTTGCTGCGGTCTGGATGCTGTTAATCGAGCAGAAAAAGTTTTTGCAACGGCCAGTGTAAATAGCGCTGCGATTGAACAAAAATTGTTTGCTCAGTAGTCAATTTTACTCTAATATTATGATAATCATCAGAGATACTTTATTGGTATTTTTTAATCGGATTTTACTGGTTTTCATTGGCGAAGAGATCGATCGGATTTTCATAGAGAATTTAAATACGTTAGCTGAAATGTTAAGCAGGAAGGCTTTATATTTCCATCACCAGAATAATAAATCAGATAGAATATTAAAACTTAATTTATTGCACATCCCATAGTCTGTGATTTACGTGCAATTCCAATTTTATGCACCAGTATTGAAATTACTGTATGAATATTCCACATAGACCATTTAATTATTAATTCAAATAGTATTCGTTTTCCAAATTGCTATAATCAAAGTGTAAATATTACTAAATATTACTAAGCTAAATAGAAATTATTAGCTATAAATCAAAATTCTCTAAATTAAATTTTCTTCTCTCAAACCAACTTTGTCCGAATTTCCAAATAAATTTCAGCATGTTGTTATTTGACAGTAAATGCATTAAGAGCTTAACTATTTTAGATTATATGCATATAAAATGATGATAATAGATTCACCTTTAATTTCTACCGAACGGTTTCATTTTATAAAAGACCATCATCCAGGAAGCAGAAGCAGCTTTAAACATCAGCTATAAAAATAAGCCGTAAAAGCGTAAGAAATACCTTAACGATCTCTTGAGACCTTAGGACTCTACGAACCTACATTCATAAATGAAATAGATTTCCAGCGCATGGTAGTTTACGAAAAGTATAATTTTAATTCGTGAATGAATTGTCTCATTTGAATTATGATCGACTCGTCGTTGGGGTTACTAGACTTCAATTTTCTATGCAACAACTTTTTTTTCTGATTTAACATTGACAGCATTACTTTATGCAAAAACCTAAAACCGAATTTCTGAAAATAAAAAACGCCGTGATGCGTAATAATTATTTTACGGAGTAATTTTCGGTCCCTAAACCCCTAACGTACAGTGAATGAAATCAAGAGTGGAAAATCTATACTACGCAAGGGTCTTTCATCAAAAAATTGTGTTTCTTTATCTTTCTTATTTTTATTTTTACATGTATTATACACTTAACGTATCAGTGCAATATTTTTTGTACAATATTTTTATTCTTTTCTTTATTAGTGCAATAGTTTTGAGCAATATTTTTATTCTATTTTTATTTTTGTTTTATTGTAAACCTGAACACACAAACACATAGACACACGTTTGCCGGCCGGCAAAATAACGAAGGACACGCGCGTTTCTTTCTACTTTCTCTCGCTTCTAAAGTTTCTCGAGTTTTCACGATCCGGTAAAAATATTAAGTTTCCCGTTGACAGGGCCAGAAACATCCGAACACGAGCTGGGAAAAAAGTAGGTGTACAGTAGGCAACAGGTAAAAAATTGTAATGAAAGAAAGCTGAGCAGCACATGTGCACCCTCACATTTTTCAACTCTCTTAAATACATATATTCCTTTCTGCGGACAATGAATTGTCACACCTGTTAATGATCCTTCGCGGTAATGTTAAATTAAATCAAATCATATGTATTTGTGATATTTAAAAATACATTACTGTACTTTTAAGAACATAAATATTCAGGGATGCAAATAATGTTTTTATTCCACTTTACCGTCCATCATCATTGCATATTTATGTTTAAAAATCCGTCGTTTTATAAGCTTTGATAAAATGCAAATCTTCAGCTATAAATCAGCCTATTGCATCGAACTTTCATACTTAAGAAACTGTTTAGATAATGTAGCAGATGTTTAAAGCAATGTAAAGCAGGTTGAAAATCGTTGTTACACTTGCCAAAGTCATAAAACTGATTTTAAATTGAATTCCCCGAAGCCGCTGGCAAGTGGCAATAAGGTGTAGACACACTTTCGTCCGAATTTATTTAGCTTTCTCTAAAAATACAGCTTCCGCTCTGGGCGCGTCAGCGTCTCCAATTAAATAATGAAAAAAATTTATTTTCTCAATAACCAGAGAACCCGGAGGAGACTCGATTTCCAGGAAGAAACGAGGTGCGGAACTCTTGTGGGATGCCGTGTTCTTTGACGAGTTGTCAACGCCCGACGTCTGGCGCTTTGCGCTTGCTGAACATCTCGACAGGGACGCAAGACAGTAGCGTAAACAGAGGGAGTACCGAGACTAGAGAGACTTCGCCGCCGTTCGCCGCTGAGAAAGTTCTTCTTCGGGCGGCGGCGAGGGAAAAAAATTACGTCTCTCCGGCACTGAGGAGGGTGTCTGCTTTTTGACATGTTTTCGGCTGCTAGTAATTTAAGATAAGTCAAACAAGGCTGCGGTGCAAGTGTTTATGCCTTTTAGCTAGAAGCCTTCATTTTCTCAAGCTCTTTTAAAATACGGGCCGATAATTTGACTGTAATTACGAATTCTGTGGAATTTCAGTGCAGACACTAATGCTCGCTTTTTTTCAATCGCAATTGACTTTTATTTTTTTTAGTAATTTGATAGAGGGCTTGAATTTCAAAGAATTACTTTCACAGTGATCTTTACAAATTTTATAAAAAAAGTATTACTATTATTATTATACACATAATTATATGAATTTTAGTTTGAACGAAAATTAAATCCCTGAGTTGAAGCATAAATAGTATCAGGGTCCCTTCCAAAGATCATAGAGCTCCAGTCTTTAGCAATAGATTTACCCATAAAGATGCACTGCTGATCAAAGGAAAATCACGGGCACATTTCAGCAGAACGGTTTTGTATAGTGTCTATTTCAAAGTGATCCATAAATCATTTAAGTAGATTAAACGTGAAGTAAATTAAAGTATTACTTCGGAAATACGACGTAAAACATTTTCTTGGGCAGATATTGTGCAGTTCAGGTTCCATTAGACGATGTCTCTTTTAATGCGATTACTATCTCAGATTACTTATACAGCTTGGACTTTGATTCTTTAGAACATTTTGCTTCTTTGCGAATTTCATCTTTGTTTTTTGTCTTTTGTTTTCATTATTACTTAATTTCGCGAATAAGGGCGAAAATTAGAGAGGCTTTGTATAATTAATAGCTTTGTATAATTAATTCTAGACAAGTTATCTTTTAAAAAATTCGCAAAAATTTAAAAAGAAATAAGTACATATTCTAACGAGGAAAGCTGCTTAAAAGGGGTATTGAACTGACTTGGTAACAGAAAAATCCAATTACATATTTCGCGAGATATTTTTTTAAGCATTTAAAAAGTTAAAAATTTTCTGTAATAAGAGTGCTTGTAGTTTCCAATGCTACGTACATAAATCCGATGCCTTTAAGATGAAAAGTAAAAATTCGTTAAAAATTCAGCGATTCCTTGCAGTTCAATACTCTGTCCCACTCACTCGCGAGACTATTACGACCCAAATTCTCTCTCCGTCTTTCCTTCCCTTGATTTCGCTCTACCCATCTCCGTCTATCTTTCTTTCCCTCTTCATTTCTCTTTCCAACCCAACTTGCTCTCACTCGATCTCACGGCGTACATTACAGTGCGAAACTTGTCAGAGTCGGTTCGAACTGTTCGAGGAAGAAATTTTTAATCGAGAAAGTTTCGCGAAGCTCGGCGCGAGCGAGAGGCTGAAATCGCGCGATATACGACGCGCGCGGCCTCAAATTCCAGCCGCGAATAGCGAGAAAGAGAGGCAGCGGATATGCCGTTTTATTAATCCAGCAGCTGCCCCCTCACCGACGGAGTTTCCCTTTTGCCGAGTTCTTCTTCCGCTCGCTTTCTGCCTCTTCTTCATTCGATGCAAACCTTTCGAAGAAGTTGGAAGAATTTTTGCTTTCGAACCTACTATATATGATATATGGCTTATTTGCGGGTTCACATCGTAATGTACGTTTTCAGTTAAATCTCGATTTTCTCCTCCTCTATTGTATTAACTTGCGCAAACTAATATTAAACCAAAAGTTGGAATCGCAAAAGACCTGTGAATTTTCGGGACGAGATTAAATTGAAAGAGTGGCTACAAGTTGCATGACTAGTGTAAATATTCTTTTATGCAAAACGGAGAACCGAGATAATTTCCATTCATTTAGATCTTGAAATATGTCGAAAATTGGAAGCACTGCTTATCTTAAAAATGTATCCAGGGCACGAGGCTCGGGGCGAAGCTCCTATTTACCCAGCGCATGAAAAAGACCCGGGCCGAAAGAAGAACAAGATCCTCCACTGTCCTCTTGTCGAAAACGCGCTCGAAAAGCCGTCCGTCGAGCGTTCGCAGCCCGTGATGTCGCCAAGGGCTGTGTGCCGGCGCCTCAGCCTAGGCGGCCATCAAACCCTCTCTCCCTCAGCCGCTTACACCCGAGAGCAATGCCGGCGACGCGCGGCGACGTCGGCCTCCGCGCGCGAGGATAATTGGTGTAATTTCTCGAGGACTGATATAAACGCTCGACGTCGCTGCCTCCCCGCCTGACTAAAGCTCCTGACGTATTACTGCTCCCGTACGCGTGTGCAAGCGCACCCCCCACGGCAGCGGCACAATAGCGGCATTGTGTTTCTCTCTCTCTCGCCCTGACGTTCGCAGAGACTTTACGAGCAGACGTGCCCGCGTGCACTTTCGCTGCGTTTGCGCGGCCGGCCCGCGCTGCTAATATAATGCACGCCCAAGCGGCCCGCGTAATGGCTCCCTTAAGACGATGTGTACACAGGCGAAAGAGTGCCCGCACGATTAACAAGAAATCTGCGAGAGTCAACTGCCGAGCGAATTTCTCTTTTTCCGTAAGCGAACTCTCCTGTTTAGGAAAATATGAGTTCAGAAACTAATATAGTAACGCGCGGTGAGAAATTTCAATTTTATGCTAATTGCGCCATTTTGCTGCCCTAAAAAATTCTAGATTAACTTGCAATCGGATAAATGTTTCCGATTGCACTCAAGAAAAATTATTTATTTTTCTGAGCAATTTATTGGTTACATGTATGTCAAAGGAGTCGCAAGTAAGCTCATTTATCTCACTGTGCGAACTGGTTACGACGACCTTAACCAAGTTATGAGTTTAGGGCAACGAATCATTTTTTTCCAGCGCGCGCAAGTAATATATTGTTTCTTCCAAACTATTTATTATGAAAAACGGGAACAAAGTACATTTTTTGCAGTGAGCTTGCTACTATAATCATAATTACAGCTGTATTCTTTACGTAACACGTCATTTATCAATTTACCACGTGTTTGCTAATTAAATTTCTAGCAAATGTATAAAATTGGATTTAGAAGCTAAATCAGTATCAGAAATAATTTTTCAACGATACGTTTAATTTATGTACTTATCTTTTGTGTGTTACCCAACTAAAGTTTGTGTAGAAACTAACATTAAAGCGAAGAACACCTATTCATGAAAATAGTTGCGGTGAAAAGAATATCGCAGATAATTATATAAAACGCTCCGTTTGGTTTACAATGTTAAGCAAAGAATTTGTCAATTAGAAACTTTTACGTTCTTCGCGATAGTATAATTTTGCTCATTATTAACGCTTCAACAAGGACCCCTTCTCTCAAAATTATCTACGCGCAAAGTATGTTGGTGTTAGTTACGCGCCGCTTCACTCGCTTTTGTCTTCTGCCAATTAAAGCATATATCACTTATACACTAAATCGCGAGTGCATAGAAATCATTTCAGGCTGTTAATTACGCCGCGAACTCTCGCAATTCAACATACTTACGTTTGAAGCTCGAAATATTAAGTGTACTTACTAAGATTAAACAAGAAAAGTTATCGTGTACTCCGTAGAATGCAGTACAGTTCGCGTATTAAAATTTATTTAAATGTGCGGTGAAATTTACAAGCTCGTAAATTTGAATTTCTTTGGCTAATTATTTACTGGAGTTTCTTAAATTAAAAAATTGACTGATAATTTATTAGAATCTAATTAGCTGCCAGTGCAAAAGTCCTTTCTTTATCAAAATGATTTGCTATCCATTAGCCGAACGGTTTCCGACAGGCAGAGAAACCATGTAAATGACACATCCATTAAACGCAGTGGGAATCAATCATGCAAAGTAAAATGCGACCCTCCGCTAAAAGAACAGAATACATGTAGAGGTTTAGAAAGAGAAAGAATCAACGAGGGATTACGAGGCATGCGCGAGACACGCCAAGAGCGGATAAGGACGAAGTGCACATTTTAATGCTCCTTGACATTGATCGCATCCGCCGCTGGGACAATACGTCGCTTGCCCGGCCTCCTGCCTACTTACTGGTCTGATCACGTGTCTATCCGAAGCCACTAAACCGCTCTCTCTCCCGAATCAGTTGGCTGCAGCGCGAGCGAAGCCACTCTGCAAACGAACTGTGAACGTGTTTACACGTAACCGAGGTTCGTTCGGAACTTTGCTCTTTTAAGCCAAATCGAAAATTTATGATCAATTTTAGTGGCTCCGGCGCGCCACTCGTGAGAATCCCCTCGGAACTTTATTCCGGCTGCATCCGACTGCTTTCCGGTCACCGGAACAGTTAAAACTGCCGGAGAAAAATTCAGCCAATATGTGACTATGCTCTACCAATATTGATACAGGAAAAGTGGGCTAATTTTCATTTGCTGGCTTCGTTTGGGAAAGTTCTTTCCATAAATCATTGGTTTTTTTTAAATATTTCCTCTTTTTACCTGTATGTACCAAGTTAAGAATAATTGAAAGATATTTTGTAAATTTCATATTAAATTAAATATCCGCATGAGTAAGTATTGCAATAAATTTCCTCCAAATAAATAGTCAATTTTACGGGAACATCTTTAACTACTTTAACTAGATAAATCTGGGCAAGTTGAAGAACGTGAAAAAAAGAAGAGGGAAGAAGCCTCCACCGATCTTTCAAAGTTGATTAAACATAACTCACGTAACTACTGTCTCAGCACCTGCGATTACGAGCTTTCGAGTCAATTATGTTATATGCCCGCCGCAGAAATGTTGCTTAGCAGCGCGTATTTATTCCGAAATCAGCGCCTCGATTAAGATTCAATCGGCCCAGAAATTGGCAGTCATTGTCACAAGAGTGTCCGGCTCCTCGGCGAGCTGCCTTACGTATACAAGCGCATTATGCTTTGGCGCAGCTGAAACTACGCGGAGCCTTCTCTTCCACGAGCCGTTGCGCGTATTAATCAAGGGCGCGGGGCTGCTTCGCTCGCTTGCGTGCTGCGTTTTTCTCCTGCGTGCAGTGCGTCGATTTCGACGCTACGAGGAACCGAGGGAGATGGGTATTCGTCACTCCGGGCTATGCAATTTCGCTGTCGAGGTTTCTTCTTCGCTAGTTTGGGGGCTATTGTTTCACCATTTTGGCTCTGTCTGCCGTCTTTTATTTACGAAACGAAGATCAGCCCTCTGCAGAATTGCTTTAATTTATTAGTCAATTTTGCCATACACTTATTCATCATTGAATTCTTAAGACATAAAGGTAATTTAACTCCCTAATTGGATGACACAATTATGGAAATCACTGAATAATTTTGAATAATCGTTGAACTAAATTCATAAACTAGAACAGTAGATTTTTAAGAAAAATCTCCTTAACGTACTGTCCCTATTCACTTTCCTGTAGGAGTTATCTATATCATCTTAAACAATACCTAAAAAGTTACTTGTTCTTTCTTGCGTAAGAACGAACGATAACGGCTATTGAAGCTCGCCCGCATAAAAATCAGATCTAATTAAAAGATGGCGCAATGAATGGAAAATATGCGCACCCTCGTGCGCGTAAACGCACAATATTCCGCGCCGACGCAGAATATTTATAAACGATGTACCGCAGACGGGGAGGGTTTCACGAGCGACCGCGTGAAAAAAGTTGGAGATCTCGCGGGCGAAATTGATTACGGTGACGGCGGCGATAATGGCAGTTAACTCGCGGGGGCGGCTGCAAAGGCAGATAGCGCGCAGCCCAGCTTTTCCGGCGAATTTCTTTACAGCTGTTTGCAAGCCTCGATCACGGCCTCATCGAGATAAGACACGTTCGCTCCCCTCTCCGTTCTAAATCTACGCCGCTTTTTCCTCGCGGGAAAACGAGTATCTAATGTCGGACTAATGTACTGCGCCCTGTAGAGGCACGATTAAGCATTTAGCTCGGGCTGGGGCTAGGGGAACAGGAGTTTTCGAACGGCCGGGAGATTTATTTTTCTCTAAAGTGCGTTTCGTGCCGCGGATTTCGTTAAGGATTTTTGCCAGTTCTTTGTTACGTTTCTATGCTGACGTTTTCTTCCAGAATAATCGTTTCTTCTTTTATTTCGGGCAATTTATTTGAATTCAGAATTATTACTTTACTATTTATTTCTGCACTGCAAAAAATTTTGCTTTATACCTAGTCGAACAATACATTTAAGAAAGAATTTTTCTTAAATTTGAACAACTCGAAATGAAATAAAAATGAAGTTAACTGCCTTGGTGATAAGAAATCAATATTGCAATTTAATCTTTAAGGACGGAATAAATTTCAGTCAAAGACTCGTTGCTACGTGCCGGTGTTACCATGAAAATTGATTAGCCAGATAAGCACGTAAGAAGAACTATCTTATCTATGAAAAATTAGCATTTTCCCAATAGACAAGAGCGCGGCATTTTCACTGGGAGCAGCCTCGCTCGTTTCATCGCAGGAAATTGATCGACGTGAAATAAGAGAAGCCCAGCCCGTAGCGGAGGACATATTTTTATCGACGTGCGGGAAAATTGCCGGAGAGAGAGAAGGAGTGCAGCTCGAAGTCGGCAGCCTCTCCCTCCAGTCAAACGATTCATCAGCCGATTAATTGCACGTCAGGTGGTGTCTTAGGCTGTCGCGAGACTTGACGGCGCACGAGCAAGTAAGCAAGCGAACAGCCGTGGATTTCCTCCTGCGAAAGATAGATATGGAGATAGATAGATGGAGGCAGAGGCTGATGGCTGGGGTGAGATGCGCACATCCTCTATACTTGCCGAAGACAGGTCAGGCCTTTTGCTGTCGCGAGGCGCAGACGTTGTCGGTAGATGCCGGTGTTCGCCTGATCAAACAGTAATATAATTTATCTCATCTTAATGAGCTGCATCTTTTATTATTTCTTGCTTTAAGCGTCACTTATAAAAGTTATTTAATTATACGCTTTAATTACTTTAATCGCTTAAGTCGGCTTGATTTTGAATTCGAAATTCAGTAAAATTAATGTTTCTTTCTTCATTGTTTAAAGCTGCAGTTTAAGATTTTTCCACCGAAGAATCGACCTTACACGCCTAACAGTTTGCAACCCGCCCAACAGCCGCGCCAGGAAGACTGCCTACTCTTTAGGTAGAACTGAAGATTTTTCTATCATAACACAATGTTAAAAAGTTGAAAGAAAAATATCAATTGAATTTATTAAAAATTTAAAAACATCAACATGAAAATTTGAAAAAAAGCAAGTGTTTTATCATCTTATAAAACCAAGGTGTACAAGGTGTACAAGGTGTACGTTTGGGAACCGTGTATCCAAAGATGCCTTTTTTAACTTCTTTTTTCTTCGCCCTTCTTTCTTTCCTCTTTTTTATCTCTGCACTCTTTCCATCTTCTTTCCGCCGTCTAAAGTTTGCAGCGCATAAATATAGTAATTAGTGTCAACGATATTTAACAATAACAAGGGAAGGTCACCAGGTGATTAGCGCCCGGAGAGGTCTTATTCGGCGGAAAGTGTTCTATGTGGTACCCACATTGAAGATTTGCCTATCTTAACCCCTATCTTTTCGATATTTTTTAATGCTGACTCTTCAAAGTTATGAATTTTCGTCGTTTTTTACGCAATTTTTCACACGTAAATCAAGCAAAGTTTTTTATTTAATTTCTCGTTTGTCCTTGTTACAAAATCTAACATACTTCTCAATTAAATAGTCATTTTATGTTTTTTGGAGTCACTTGCACGACTTTAATTTTCTTCATTATACCATCATTATACACATTTCAGAATTTGAGTTAATCATACTATCGTTGATTATCGTTTTATTAGTTGACTAATTCAATATATCAGTAAGGTTTTAGTAATGCGAATGAAGAAGAAGAAGAAGAATGAAGAATGAAGAAGAACAAGCTCTTAATAGAATATTTTTTTAAAGATGCATTCACTGGTTCACAATCAGCTCACAGCAGAAATTTTTCGACCAATGCTACAATACGCTGGGTATAAAAATGGATACGCTGTTGCCGATGCCGGAAAGTTTAAAAATGTAAATCTTTTCAATGTCATATATTTTTTTTAAATATTGGACTTAACTAAGTAGTTTTTAAATTACACCAAAATGAAAAAATTAAGCACTACATCTTTGACAAATAGTTAAAAAAAATATTAAAAAAATAAAAAAATAAAAAATATAAAAAAAATTTTAAAAAACTTTTACAAATTAAAAAAAAAAGATGGAGCCACTCTATTTCTCTACGTTTCCGGTGTTAGCTCTGGGTAATGCTAAAGGAGAAATATACATAGAATTTTAGGTTTTACACATCTCAATACGTCAATGTCAAATATACGTTAAAACAAAAACTTGTTCGATTTACCTGTGAAAAATTGCGTAAAAGACGGCGAAAATTCATAACTTTGAAGAGTCAGCATTAAAAAATATCGAAAAGGTAGGGGTTAGGATAGGCAAATCTTCAATGTAGGTACCACATAGAACACTTTCCGCCGAATAAGACCTCTCCGGGCGCTAATCACCTGGGGACCTTCCCTTTTAAATTACGCTCTCTGGAATTGAAGTAGCTGTGTTCGACAAATCGACAAATGCGAAGATCATTAGTTAAACGGCTGCTAAAAAATGAAAATGAGTTCTTTATTTAGTTAATGTATTAAAAATTAGTATCAATTTTTCTAATTTTTGTATTTACTTTTTGTTTTGAAAGAACTTGCTTGTTGACATTACTCGAGTTATACATAGATGTACGTTTTATCAGAAACTTTCATTACCCAATTTTCTTCCAAAAGTATGAAATAGTATTTGCTTTTACCTGTGTATCATGCTTGCGGTTCCCATTCTTCTAGAACAAAAGTATATCTCCATAGCTATAAAGTAGAACATTAGCTGCGTGCGGTACCAATGTAATCCGATTACTCGATATCAAAGAAAATTTCATTCTAAAGCCATAAATTATGACAATGGTCGGGTTACTCGTAGCCGGCAGGACGGAAGAGAGATGCAGCAAGAGAGAGAGAAAGAGAGCGATGGGGGGGGGGGGGCGGAAGTTTTCACAAAAGCCCGAATTCCCCATATTCCTCGGCTCAGGAGAGAAATCCTTCTATGCGGCGCCGCAAACCGGACCCTCGAATACCTCGCCAACAATTTCGTTCTCGTTCTCTTCCGACTCATTGGCCCGGGGATCGCTAGAATTTCGCACATTATACGTTTGTATTGGCGTAAACACACTCGCAGCCAGTATTAGATGGCGCAGTCGTCGTCAAACGTTTCCGCGGTGCGGGGGCTTTAGATTTATTTCGACGGGGCGCATATGTCGCTTGCCTCGAGCGACGAGAGACTCTCTGGCTTTGACGCTTAGGCCGCGCCGCTGCGCATAAAGTCAATTAATCACGCGCACGCGGCCCCTTTACAGGCGAGTCAGTCGATGCCGCGCGCTCTTACAGCCGAATTACACGTGCTGTTAAATAGAGGCAAGATTACTGTGGGGGTGACTGCGCCGTGTTTGAATTTCGGTGCAATGGACTGGCGCTCGATGGAACCTGGGCCCGGAAAAAGATTGCGAATCATTAGAATAATGGATAATTAAGGAAGCCCTTGTAAAGGCTCCTTTCTGCTGCATTCAAATTAACAATTAAACTTCACTATTGATAATCCTTAAAAAAATTCGCAAGATAAATTGCCTTAAAGAGCAGGGAATAGAAATAGATATACGAGTACACAGCTTCGACATAAATAAAGGAGTTAAGGCCGAAGGGGCTTTATTTAAAGCGTTTCGCGTAATCCGCATCAGTGATTTTGGGTACCGCTTCGAAATTGAATTTTAAATCCAGCACAATCAATTTTCTCGTGGACTCCCCCTCCCAAAAGGGTTCGATCCCGCTTCGGGCCGGCGTGTATTGATGCGATATTAATAAGTCGGGGATGCCAGCTATTGGCCAATGACATCGGGATGAGGGAAGCTTTGGCAAGTGATAAATTATGCACGAAAAGCTATTCCGTAGCGCTGCAGTAGGTATGAACATAATCGCAGACCCTTTTCCATAATATAAGCGCGGAGTTGTATTTTTTTCTCATAATCCTCTGGATATTTGCTCGAACATATGCGGAGCGGTATTACGCTTGAAACACGTACGTGCTCCTGAGTTTTCTTTGCTCCGGAGATTAACATGATAAAAGCACGAAACTACGGCTTAGTTTTTCGGTCAGCTCATGCTGCATTGTTCTTTCCTTTTTGGTTTTTATTTTTTTATGACTCGCTCGCCTTAATCGCATAAGAATTATCATAATTAATTCGACTACGTTCATTTATTTTCAGCTGCAAAAAGCTTTATTATTTATATATTTATTAATCCAATCAATGATGGACTTGTATTGATTTTTATACAATATTTTGAAATTTCAGTTCTTTCATTAGAAGTAAATGTCTTGTCAAATACTTTTATATTCGCATTCCTGTTGTATTTAAATAAGCCAACGAGTCTGCTTCATTCGCGAAAACGAAATTTCAATTTGATAAAGATGTAAAATGAGTCTGAACGTGTCAAATAAAATGAAAGCCGACAATAAATATAAAAGAAAAATGGAAAGCGAGCGGACGAGAGGAAAGCAAGTATAGTGAGGGTAAAGGGTGTTCTTGCAAAAGGGTGGACGTTAATATCGCGAAGGTTTGGCGAGTTGGCGGATCACAAAGTGAACGAGTGTTGACACTGACCACTCATTTCATCTCTGGAAATTTCTGCTCTCCTCTGTCTCTGCTTTCCGCGTGCGATGCATTCCCGACTTTACCGCTGCCTCTCTGTCTTTCTCTTGTCGCCGGCAGCATCCGCCGCTCTCGGATATCTGACCCTTTCATTTTGAACTCGGCTTTTTTGCGCGCCGGCACACGCAAACATACATTTATGCAACAAGCAGAAAATGAATTTCGAGGAGCCGCTGTTGTTGCACCTTTTATCTCGCGTCCCGACCCCTCGGTCCTCCACTTCCTGCTTGTCCGTCTCTTTATCGCATATTCTCTGTGCGAACGCCGATATCGCTTAATCTGTTTGATGTTTTGAGCAGTGAAAATAGCCGGGCCGACGATGAAATATTAATCGTATAGAGAATTATGGAGAATGTATTTTAATATTAGCGTTATTAGAATTGATAAACGGTTAATGGATCCTGATATCCGGCTGCGCTCCCACCGGCTTTAATCTAGTGAGAGAGAATATTAATTGATGCATTAATTATTGAATGGTTTTTGACTGATTTAAAACCTTGAACAATTAAAATACCGGTGAATTGAAAGCATTCGCTTTTCAAACATTAAAGAAATGCATTTTTTCCTTCGTCGAAATTATTGTTTTTAATATTTTCAAATTCGAAAGGTTTATATTGTTAACCAAATAAAAGTATCGAATTTGTTTTTTTTATGCCTTGCGATATCTGCACCTGTAAAAATTAAGAAAAAACGTATGCTTTTCAAATTAATTAATTAATTAATTAAAAATCAACAGTAGAATTTTAATATCTTGATATACAACTGCCTTAATCAAAGTCTCTCAATTTCACTACACAGATTAGCTTTTCCGAAGCTTCTTGTTGCAGGCAGAAATACTAAAATCGTAAATCACGGAAGGCAAAATTCGCCTGAAACATACCATTGAATGAAAGGTGGAAGGAGGCATTTCTGATGCAGGTGCAGAAAATTTCCCTTCGAACGCCGACTGGATTTTAGGGGAGTAATAACTTGTGCGCAAAGGCAGCCCTGCCGACAAGGACACGGTCAAAGAAGTTAAAATTAAATTAATATAATACCGAGACGTTCCCAGGCCATCTTAAACTATTCTACTTCCGACTGCCACCTCTTGCTCCTTTTCGTTTCTAAATACTACTCGGATAAAGGCGCAATGAGCCGATAATTTATAATGATGTAATTGAAAATGTTTTGTTTTTGAGTATTTCTTGTAGTTTTGTATAGCGAGATGTAAATAAGAGAAAAAAATGTTAATTAAAAGTATTTAATAGTAAACTCTTCAATATTTTTTGCAGCAAAAGAGATGGAGTTCTTCAGTAACTTTCCTTTAATGACCCGATGAATAAATGAAAACACAAGTTGATGATTAAAATATTGATGAAAATATTAATATTCAATCTTAGAATTATTTAAATGAAATTGCATAGCAAATCGGAAAAAAAATTTAATTTCTTATACATATACCTATATTTTATTTAACAATTTAAGGCTTTTACAATGTAATTACGATTTAATATAATAAAAACCTAAAGACTAACAGTTTTTGTTCAAACTTACAACCGCTTATGTAGTCGAAAGTCTTGATATTAGAAATATAAGATTTTATTATTAGTAAATAAGCAGTTTGAACCATTTAACATTAATATATTATAAGAAGAAAAAATATTAAAATCACGTAATGTACTTTCATTTATATTCCAGATAATGGTTTGTAAGGCATGGATATATATTTTTTTTGTATGCATATAGTTTTATATATTAATCTATTGTATTCTCTATGATCAATAACTACTGATGTGAAATGAAAACAATACTCATTTTTATCACTTTCTGAAATACGCATTACAAAACTTCTTAGGAAATTTTGAACTTTAACGACAAAGCTTTGCAATTCTAAAGGCTTATCTTTTTGTCCATTTGGACGAATTGTGTATATACGAAAACCATCACAGTTGTCATTGTAATCTAATTCGCATTTCCCTACGACGACTAAGAAGCCTCCAGTAGGTAAGCTATATACTGCCGCCAAATTCCGAGGTTCCGGAAATGTTAAAGTTATCCTGATCTTCATCATTGTAGAATCGAATTGAGCGCAATGGAGGTGCGTGCTCATTAGTTCAAAATCAAAGTCCTCTGGCCACCAGCATGTACTTAAAAATTCGTCAGTCTTTGATACGATAAGATCAGAGGCTGGGTTAACGAAAGCAGGTTTTTTCATTAATTCTGTTCCTGCACCTTCTGGATTGATGTACATAACCTTCAAATGAGAATTATTGTGGTCTTCAGCTATAATGTATTGATAATAACCCTTATCTGGCGAATGATTAGCAACTGTAAACATTCCGAAGTTCTCTTCAATTTGCAATGGTTTTGGTTTGCCGATTTGTTTACCCTCATAATCGTACATTATTCGGCACTTATCAGTGCCAGCACATGCAGCTTTACTAGCAAGAATAATTTCAAAAGTACTTGTATAAAGTAGCATATCTGTATTAAAAACGTAAGATTCTATTGGAATCGATATATTTACAGTGCTACAATTTGCCATGTATATAATTAACAAATTAAGATTAAGATCTCGCTTCTTGACCTCTACACTTTTTCGTCTGTCTACCCAAGTCAAAGAAACTCTATCTGATATTAAATTATCTAGAACAGGAGCTCTAATAATTTCTCTGCTGTCATCTACTAGTGGCAATTTAATGTTCGAGCAAGTATCTGTATAAACGCTTCCCAGAAAAGCAGGGGTATCGACTGTTACATTGCATAGTAATCCTCTGCCTGGCTTTTTACATGCACAGCTGGCAA
Organism: Ormyrus labotus; assembly: GCA_035582975.1. Lineage (NCBI taxonomy): Eukaryota > Metazoa > Arthropoda > Insecta > Hymenoptera > Ormyridae > Ormyrus > Ormyrus labotus. The sequence goes on along the minus strand of JAWWEO010000001.1, from coordinate 25,342,370 downwards.
ATAAAAGATCATTACTGTTCATTAATTTATTTTTCTCAAGAAATATACAGTTAGCAGAATCAAATTCCTTTGTATACTGAAATATACGCGGCTCTGAAGATTCACTGTGCGCATAGCAGTGATAACGGCACAAAAAGAGTGCACCCAAAAATATTTTGTAAAATAGTAACATGGTAAATGTTACTTTTAAGACTCCTTTAAGAAGCTTCTCAAGTTCTGAAATAATGAAGAAATTAAAGAAATTACTATAATCCTCATAGTGAAAATAAAATCTTTTACTTTAAAGAAAGAACGAAATTAATTGTTATTTACATTAAATTAAACGAACAGTTTTACCTTTCGAAACTTAATTTTAATTGAAATGTTGCTCCTCAAGTTCGTCCAAGTTCAATCAGATGTGGCTGCACTTACTGCACGTAAATAATTAATTTTTTTAAAGTAAGATTTTTTACTTCTAAACTTTATTATGATTACGTCCCAGTAAGTTAAAATTTATAAAACATGTTATTTCAGTAACAATTGGAATTTTCTCTTGCAAACTTTAGTTCTTTTCAAACGGTCCGCACAGATGCAGGGCACGATTGCAACTGAGAGTCTCTTCTGTCTTTCCTGTATACAAGTTCTTTTTCTTTTTCTTCTAACGTTGTCCTTGTTTTTGAACGATTTTCCTCGCCCAATAAGAAATGCTTGCACACATCTTTTTAGGTTGGCGTTCTAGAGTAGGTCAGAACTTCCGTATAGGAAGGTGTATTGCAGTACGATTTACGATTCAGTATGAAAATTCTAGAAATTCAGTGGTGAATCTTGTAACTATTTTCACATTTGATGTTGTAGTTAGTTATAGTTAGTTATCTAGCTTATCTGAGATATAAAACCGTAAAAGTGACTAAAAATACATTTCTTTAAAAAGTGGTTTTAATAAAAGATAAAATAAAAATATATTTACGAAATAAATTTCTGAAATAAATGCGATGATTTTCGAGTATTTAAAAGCTATATAAGAAAGCTTTCCTTTTTATTAATATTTCCTTTTTCATTTCATTTCATTAGAAAAGTTTTGAAAAGCAGTTTTCAATATTTCTCGCATTTAAATCTGAAATAATAAATCAGCAGATAAATTAAAAAAAATCGCGCGGCAGGCAGGGGTTCGCGGCCGCGCGAGAAGGAAGATCTACGCGGGGTCGGTAGTGAAATTTCAATTTCCCGCGTCTCGTAAATCTGAGGCAAAGTAATTATTGTATTCCGCCTGAGCTTTCTCGGAGTCCAAGGCAGTCGCGCGTGCCAAGTATATCGCAGTGTGCTTTCGCTTTCGTGCGTCAGCTTGGCCGATGGGCGCTTGGGAGGCAAGTACCACAGGTGCCGCCCCCACCGTCTCTTTTACGAAGGCTCTTTTCCAGCTCTTTAATCGCTTCTCGATTCCAACCACGACTTTGGAAGTGCCGTCGCCGCTTATATAAGCTGTACCGAAAGCTGCTCCCTTTCCCGCTTGTTTACTCGCGCCGCTGCTACCGGAGTTGTATATAAGCAAGTTTACTCGAGCGGCAGCAGCCGATTTCTCCGAGTCGCTGCTATAAACTGTTATGTACTTCAAGATGAAGTGGCCAGCTGTGATTTTCACTTAATTAAGAAACTCGCCATTTTTTATTTGCGCGCGCTGTGTTTTACTTCCTCCTAGATATTTAATTTTCGTTTACATCAGGAGCTTTAAGGATATACTATTCGTTTTGCTTCGAAATTAATTTAAGCTTTCCAGTTTACGAGTGCCATACAATCTACGAGTTGATCATTCAATTTTCTTCGAGACACGTGCTTTTAAAGAATCTTTAAATTCCGTAGAAAAATCTTTTAATTAAAAATTGATTACTTTAATGAAAATGCACAATCAAAAAATAAAGTTTAACATTTTTACCAATACTATTGAAACATTAATTAATAAAGGAGAGTTGAAATGGGATAGAAAGGCTATTCCTAAAGATTTCTACCTCTATTCTTCGGTCATTGTTTTCTAACGTGCAGAGAACTAGCAGCTTTAGGTGTGCGAGGCTATACTAAGACCACTGTGCAGTGCGGAACACACAGCCAAAAAGGTGACAACAAATTCAATTCTACCAAATTAGCCCGCGGTACATGCAAATTGGCACGAAATGAACTCTGTTATATTATATTAGGCCCCTACCTGGGAATTTCGAAGGGAAAACAGAATAATGTCCCTGTGCGAAAGGCAAGGCAGAGGAAGACAGAGTATGAACCAAAGAGAGGGAGAGAGGAATAGAAATGGACGAGGTAATTGGGGACTGAGACATGCAGATCCGTTAATGAGGATTCCCGGCAAGAAACGCAATGAGAAAAAATGAGAATGAAAAGTGTAGAAAAAGGAAGACAGTTACGTAAGAAGTTTTGCTTTGTGTGATCGTTGTTTTTTTTACTTTCTTTAAAATCTTTATCTCGTTATATTTTAAGTTTGGCTATAATTTTTTAACATATTCATATCTCTCACAATGTCCACTCTTATTATAATTATCTGTTTTGTGAATAAGTAAAATAATTAATATAATTATTACGCATTTCATTTCAATCAAACAATTTAATTATATTTTTGCAATATTAAAAATACAAGTCAAAAATTCAAAACAAATTCAATGTTTTAATTTGATGTAATTCAATTCCCCTGTTACGCGGAACAATTAAAATAATAAAATTAACTTAACAATTGCAGGATTGCGCATGAAACCGAAAATAATTAAAGGGTAGATAGAAAATCAGCACATAAACAGAAGTGAAGCTCTTCAAAAGTTTAGTTGTACACATGGAATTCAACAATTATTTTCGATGAATTTATTTAATCGGTTTTGCTCGTGTCGGACGATCACTGGAATGGAGTGCATATGATAATACACAACAAACGCACGTATACGTGAACTGTCGATAAGTATTTTAAAAATACTACATTTTAACTTTCTTGTTAAATTTTTCTCTCAGTTTTTTCCATCTGCCTTTACGTACGTACTTTTCTTTTCATTTGTAAAACGCATTTAATTGAAATTTTAATAAATTTTACTACTACGTTAGTCTATTTTAGTATCGCTGCTTATTTTTAGCTAAGTCAAATTGTGAGAGAAATATTGTAAACTCCGCACGTGTAAATAAGCTCAACATTCCTTCTTTTCTCGGTCTCGAAAGGAACGCTGAAGTGTGCAGGTTTAACATGTGACCTTAAAAGCCCCTTGAGCCCCTTGAATTGGACAAGATCCTAATCTACCTAAGGCCAATTAAAGTCCTTGGTAGGGAGTTCGGCTTCCAGGAGTGAAGGTGGCCAGCATGCTCGGAAAGGCCTAGGAAATCCCCGAGGCCGCGAGGCTTATCAAAGAACATTCACAATCACAAGAATGAAAAACGTTTTCCGGAAAGTAAGAAAGGCGCGGGTATGCGATCGTAATACCACGATATGATCCAAGAGCGATTTAGTTCGTCAATTGTTTATGAAGTTTTGTATTTCATTTATTCGTTCACGTTTTTGTTTAATTCTGGTCTTGAAGCGAATATCTATGTATTATGAATTATTGTTATTGTTTGTATTAATTGTTGTTACGATTTCTGCCGGCGAGATGTTAATATTTATTTAAGTAATGTGGGGAGCGTTCTGGGATTATATGATTGGGTTTTGATAGCAATTGTAGTCGTGCTTTTGTGGACGGATGCAAACTCCGTACCTTTTCCCACGTTAAAATTAACGTGTACGAATTTTCTGTGCCAGCGAAGCTCTTCACGTTAGGTGCATCATTGATGATGACCTAATGGTGATTATGTGACCTCGATAGAGAGTTCGGCTGTCGGGATTATGAGAGTCACCTTACTGCTCGAAAAGCTCAAAAGCTTAGGAGACCGCGTAGCCACAAAGAATGTCAACAGACAGAAACGGCGGGATAGTTTAAGAAGCGCATGTGAAAAGATGCGCGCGCGAAAAGATAAATTTCGGGAGAGAACTAGACTAGAACTTATTGGAAACTTGCTACCAAGAAAGGAACTTGAGAAAACAATTTCGCGAAGCTAAAATTTAATAAATAACAACTAAATGAGCAAGGTACAAATGAATTTTAAGAATTGTGATGATAAAAGAAGAGGCTCAAATATAAGTTAATTTATTTCATAATTTTGATACTTATAAAATAGAGTATTATTTCTTTTCGAAGTAATTATTAAGGGAAGAAGCTCCCAAATTAGACAGAAGGTCTAGAATTGATTAAAAATAATTTTTATAGTCTCAGTAACACATATATTTAGAGAAAGTATGAAAAAATGTATTTTAATCCACTTCAGGTATTAGTTTTAACTTAAATGTCAGATTTCCCCCCAAAAAATTGTAAAAGTACCAAATATTTAATTATCAGTCTGCGCAATGGGTTTCGAAGGACATGTCCTAAATTTTACACGTGAGTTCTTTGTATAAGAATAAAGAAATCTATGTTACAAAACATGCATATAAGTTCTTAGAATATTTGTTAAAATATATATTGTAACGGTTCATTTTGAACCGTCACAATTTATATTAAAATAAATATAAATTTAAGGCTAAAAAGCCAATTGCGAGCAGCCTGGGTGAAACCCAGGAACAGAGGCTCAGGCGGGCAGGCTATATGAATAGCCTTGCCCTTAGAAAACCTAAATGGGAAAGTGCAGTTGAAGAAGGCTCTGCACAGCCGGACATAATTAAATAAACAGCCTATACTTTCACAAGCTAGTACGCGTAGGCTCTTGTATGCCTTTACATAACGGCACCCTATTACAATAAGACCTAACACCCGCTTTTACTATACTTTACTACACTTTACACTGCCGATGGTCCTTGATCCTGGCTCCTTCCCTGGACATCTAACAGCTGGGGGCGGATCCTCAGCTGGCGCAGGCACCTGTACTCCCTCAGAAAAGTGCCGATCGCCCTGTAAACAAACGAAAAACCCTAAAGCAACCCTAGTGAAGTATCAGCAATTAGAAGTGCACTTACCTACTGTTCCTGAAGATCCCAGCCACTGAAGAAATCCTGAGTGAACATGAGAAAGAGTTCACCTTACAAGGCTACTACATAGAGCCTGAAGGTTTGGCTGCAGCTCATCACATCACCGGCTGAGCAGAACAGGATGACGGCTTAGAGGAGACACTCGTTGAAGAAGAGGTAGAGCCTGAAGACTGGGCTGAAGTCCACCGCCTCCGAAGCTGAAAGGAAACCAAGAAACTTTAGTAAGGAGGTTATGTTGATATGCATATGACCTGCAAGTTATGAAGGCTGCGACGACCCCTGCTGTTGACAAAGTTGGAGTCGTCGGGCGAGTACTATCACCGACAACACCAGCTGCTGACATAACCTCACACGAAGAGGGGCACAACACAACGGCCGTCGAACACAGAGCTGAGGGAGCGCAGACTGCGCATGTGCGCGACTGTCATACGCGAGCTGAAGTGGAGCCCTCGCGAACTACGTTCGGGGGAACGGCGTGCCGCCATCTTATCGATGGCGACACTCTGTTCCTGACCATCGTATCGATAGCCACGCGCACGGTATTTTGTTGTGAACATTCGTTAATTGTTAACTTGCTCAAATTCGAATTTTGTTTGTGCGACTTTCAAGAGCTAGCTAGACTCGAAGAGAGAAAGATTAAGTATCCAGAGGAGTCTCAAGTGTGCTGGGTAATTATTAACTGTAAGTTGCAATATATTTAGTTTTTGCGATTCCACATCGCGTTTCTCGTGTCGCGCCGCGTTGGTTTTTCGTGTTCGCGATCGCGGTAAATGAACCCGCTCGGGATTGCCTCGTGACATATATCGTGTGTGTTTAATTAATTACTAAAACCTCTTCCTTAATAACAAAAAAAAGACGGTTATAATATTATAAATTATTATTAATAATTAAGTTTTTTTATTATTATTTTTATTTATAATATATGTTCTAGCAATTTTATGAATGTTTTGTAACATAGATTTCTTTATTCGTATACAAAGAACTTATGTGTAAAATTTAGGACATGTCCTTCAAAACCCATTGCGTAGACTGATAATCAAATATTTAGTACTTTTCCAGTTTTTTGGGGGGAAGTCTGACATTCTAAGTTAAAACTTACCTGAAGTGAATTGAAATACATTTTTTCATACTTTCTATAAATATATGTGTTACTGAGAGTATAAAAATTATTTTTAATCAATTTTAGGCCTTCTGTCTAATTTGGGTACCTTCTTCCCTTAAATTTCGTGTCCAATCATTTGTAAAATATTTTTTGATGATATTCGCGATATTATGGAGAAATTGTGGTACTTTTTGTAAATATAAAGTAGTGCAAATAAATTCTTAATCCACTTTGAGTTAAAAATGCTTTTTGTACGTAAATTAAAAGTAAACAATAATAATAATAATAAATAATCCACAATTACTCATTAACGATATCTATAGAGTTCGCACAGAGTAGTTTAAATTAACAGAGAGCTGTTTATGACTAATTAACTGTAGAAAAAAGTGCAATATTCCAGTAGGACCTCATTTATTGCAAGAATTGTGCAACACAGCGACGGCAAAGTAGAGCTCGTCGACGTCCAACGCTTCGTTTTAAAAATGTATGCCGGCAATTCACAGCCTTTCGCGCGCCATCCATGCATTTGAGAGCGAGCAATTTCTCGGGGCAATCAATCCCCATTCCCAAATAATTAGCAAAGGATGAGAGCAAGTGCAACGAGCTGCAGCCGATCGCTACCAGGTATTCCCCGCTAGCATGAAGCAATGTATAAAGGTTAATCACTCTCTTCTCCTTTCGGCTTCCAATTACTGACGAACGAGACTTTATCGACTGGGGTATATTTGTCGGACAGTGGATAAATAAAGATCATCCATTCTTTTGGATTGATCGAGTTTGCAGTTCGAAAGAGAACAGAAAGAGCTGGCTACTTTGCCCTTTGATAAATGCTTGGTTGACGCTTCCGTTATAATGTAGTCCGTTTCTTTCACTGTTAAGCGGAAACAAAAACAAAAACAGTTGCAAAGACTCTCTCTCTCTCTCTCTCTCTCTCTCTCTCTCTCTCTCTCTCTCGCTCAAATTATCTCGGACCGCGTGTACATAGCTTTTATGGCATCCAGAACGTATAATTACCGCACGACCAGATAACGGTCTTCGTACTGGCATTCATTTCAAAGAGCTGTGTCTTCAGGTGCCGGTATGGTTCCGAGATCAACACCAAATCAGACTTCAGCTCCCGCACAGTCTACGTGAGCAGATCGTGCGCAATCTCGCAGTGATTAAGGTTGAGCTGTATATTATCCTCATTTAGATCTTTTGCTGATCATTTGTAGTGCATCTTTGTACGCTGGACATCTGATACTACCAGCAACGTGTGCAGAGTCCTGTATGCTGCCCTTGTCAGTACAGAGGGCACTTGGCCTTCTTGCATTTAACTGACCACCCTCTCCACATTTTACACAGAGGTTGGATCGGTCGACTAAACTCTTATACTTGATTGCAAGGTGTCCAAATTCCCAGCACTTAAAGCATTTCACGAGTCTCCTTACTCCTCTTATTCGGCAGTTGACCCAGCCTATCCTGATCTTGCCGTTTTCCCCAACTATTTTCTTGGCCACGGCTGACGCCAATCGTACAGTTGCCGTCTGTGTGCCTCCGTACGCCTCCCGCAGGTATTTGACAGCATCCAGCGGGATATCAGTGTCCTGTCCGACTGCGCTTTTCAACGATTCCAGGACGTCCTCCTTACTTGTGACTTCATCGATGTCTTTTATCTCGAGTTCTTCTTCCGGTGCTTTCTCCGAGGAGTTCTTTGATAGCCTTTTGCAAGGAAGGGGCCTCTTCGGTGTTCCTTCTTGTAAGAACAATCAGCATATGTCCATTTTGCTGTTTTGCGGATCTTGTCTACACACTATTGAGCCATACCAGCGGCCGTATCCTGTTTCATCCGTTTTAAGATGTCCGAATACTTCTCTTTATCTTTCGGGTGAATTATCAGCGCATTCGCTTTTGGCCCTGAGTTCCTCTGTTTCTGGGGTTTTTGTTTAATCTGTTTCTTCTTTTTGCCCTTTACTTGCTGCCATTCTGCAGGTTTGGCAAGCGGTCTTTTCTGAACAGTTTGCCGGGCTGATTCGTCCTCCTTCCACTTCTTCTTTCTGACAGCTTCTTCCGGCGTGGTGGTAGGCCTTTTTCGTTTCTCCCTGGTGTTGTTTCTGGAATTGGGCATTGATGTTCCTTCTACCACTATCACCTCTGTCTCCGTTGCCGGGATTTCCGAGGATGTCTGGATGTGCGACGTTGTCGCAGTCGCCGGTGTTGACGTTGATGACGTTGAAAGCCGACATTCTACCTCTTCCATCACCGTTTTCTTCAGTCGATTGAACGCAGTTCCTATAGCAATCCCCTTGCTCTTTATCTCCTTGAGCACGCTCGGTCTTGGTTGAACGAATTCGAAGAGCTTGGCGATCAGATTTTCAACACCTTCCAACTCTTGAGTTTTCGTCGTTTTCTTCCTGTTTGAGTCTTCTGGTTTGAGATTTCCAACTTCTCTTATCTCACTTTGTGACGTGGTATTTTTCGCCTTAATAAATACACTCTCAGAAATTTGGCTTTTCCCGTACCACGGGCACAAATTT
>JAWWEO010000001.1:25298895-25333638 GCA_035582975.1 Ormyrus labotus | reverse complement strand
AAAATTTAAAGTTAGTGAAAGAGGGGATATCTCTTCAAAAAAACGCGCCTATCTATCTACCTCTTGGGTGGTGTGGAAAAGATAACTTATTTATTACATTATTTTAATCCCATTTAATTTTTTTACTATACTCAAACTTGGGGGGTTGACGAGCGGAGCGAGCAGGGGGGGTACCCCCTAGTATATATATTCCATTAGTTGCGATTCAAGTTCGTAGAAATATAATATGAAACTAGATCATAATAACGGAAATAATTTAATTAAACTTTCATTCAGTTTTTCACTTAAGAAGAATCGAGGGTATTGAAAGTAGAAAAGGGCATGTTTGGTCAGCCCAATATTTGAATCAATTAATTCGTGTCTTTAACCGAGTACGATGAAAAATTTCAATAATAAAAACAGTTTTTATTGTCTCCAACATACTCTTGGAAGCAGTCTTTTTTGTTTGCTTAGTAAAAGTTGATACCTACCGTAAAACAGCTCTTCCAAGTATCCGAATCGATAAATCCAAGTGCTCGTGCTGCTCGCGAGGCTCATAATTTCCCTCTTAGCTTAGATTCATAGAAGACGGCAAGTGTGTACTAATAAACTTGCGAAACCAGCTTAGTATACATCTTGGCAGCGATTCGAAGTGCCGAAGACGCCCGATGGTGTGGCTCTCTCGTCCTTATAGTTCGGCCTATCGCGTTCCACCATAGCGCAACTTCGTATATAACGGCACAATGCACTTGAAGCTATCGCATTATATCGCGTTATACGATCGCGGAAACTAAGATGGGACGTAAATGCACGCTCGAAAATTCCTGCTGGATGGATGTGCATTGATTACATTGGAGAAGGCAGGATTCTAATTGATGAGTTGAGAATTTCTGCCCTTTCTTCCGGCTGGAGGAATATATGAATAAACGTACAATGGGAGCAGCTATTGTAGCTATCTTTAGGGGATATTGAACACGCGCCGGGCCCCGCATTGTTTGAGCAGATTCTTTTTTGCTCGCAGACGGAGGTGGGGCTCGAAAATGCTTCGTCGATTTTTCATTTGAGATTCCAAAGAACGATTACACGCGGCTGGCGGTTGAATTGAAACCAGATGTACGCCACGCTTGCCGGCACAGCAGACTCCGGTGCTGAACGTTTCCCCAGACTTTCTCTTTTTATTCCATCCTGGAGAATAAGGTACTTCGAGGTTTTGATTAATCGATTCTCGTTGACCTTCCCAACACACTTTTTTACGTGCAATGAACTTGAAGGCAGTGATAATCTTTGAAATTATGTCGCGTTTGGATATTTATTTTAAGTTAAATTATCTTATAAAATTTCATTGTTTTATTTCTGTGGATAAGTAACATAAAACGTATATGCTCAATTATGCATCGAAAATTCTAAAAGCAGATTGATTTATTAAATTTTAGTTAAATAATATAACATAATAATGAGAACATTTTCCCAAAAGTAGGAAGTATGTAATTTTAGAATTATTATGATAAATTAATTTACTATATTTAGAAGAATCGGTAGAAAGTAGTTCCACCGAGATAGAAAAGCAATAAATTGTCATTTAGGTTAAAGAGAATTTGCATGTTTCAAAGGATTCCCAGAGATGATTATAATAATACTAATACTAATAATAATAATAATAATAATAATAATAATAATAATAATTATTATTATTATTATTTTCATGAAACGCAAATTCAATTTAATTGGACCAAAAAACGTCTAACACTAAGGCAGAGAAAAAAGGAAAGAAAAGGATATGAAATCCATAAATGGAATTTATATTATTGAATGATAATGGGATAGAAGTGGTTTTTTTTTCGCTAAAATTTCGACGGCGCAAGGAAGCGGCTGGTTCGATTTTCTGCTTGAAATTACCTAGCATGAAACTAGCCGAGAAAAAAAGAGAAAGAGAAAGCATTTTCAGAACCGTTCTGAAAACCAGAGAGACATTGGTTTTCGCCCGACGAAGCACGAGGATTCTTCTTTCTCCTTCGTGCTCTTCTTTCTTGAGCTCCGCACTTCTTATTTCTTTGCTTCCATAGCGCGCCGGATTCTGTTAGCCGCGGAAGAAGACAAGGAGGTGGCGCATGAAGGGAGAGACGCAAAATTTCGAGGAATGTCTTTTTCGCAGCCCGGCGAGCTTTCGATTTTCCTCTATTGTGAAAAAAGCAAAGTGTGAGGTATAAAAGCAGCACCAAGAGTCGAGTATAAGTAAGCAACGAGACTTTAAACTTGAAGGAAAATCAATTAAACGCTATAAATAATAACTTGAAGACTTAAGAGTATTAAGTTGTACTTATAAATATCTATTTTAAAAAAAGTTCAGAGATTTTTTCAATACTGACTTATTTATAAATGCATTTAATTGTTTTTTCAATTTGAAGTTTATTTAAATTTTACAATTCTGCAATTCTTTTTAGTCTAGTGTGGTAGAAGCCGATCGCAGCTCCAGTAGATTATATTACTGCTGTCGTCTCAATTTCATTAAAATTCACTAATAGCAAGATTTTTCCAATGAAATTTATTTAGCTTTGGGATATTCAATTTATTTTACACTCTATTGAAATTAGCCGAGGTAATTTTCGTAAAGATATTAACTATATTAAGGCTTATTCAAGAGATCAGGCAACTGTATTATATATATATATATATATATATATTTCGATATGTGCGTAATTGGCTTTTGCCAGAAGGGTGTTTAATAATTTGCGCTCAACTGTTGCACCGAATCAGATTGCAGTGATCACAAGATGCAGTTTACTCGAATTTCATTGGAATATAACGAGTGAGTAACAGCAACGCCATCGGGCTCTCCCAGCTTCAGGGGAATTCGCCTTCGAGCTTCTTCTCCCTGAACTGCGATTTTCGTGGTTCTCGGGGGTGTTTGCTCGCTCGCTGCCCGCTCGAGATCAAAGACGGCCGACCTCTTACGCAGGCAAAAAGACTCAGCTATATATCGTTGAACGTCTGCAGGCGAAGGAGCAGAGCGCAGAAGAAGAGGAAGACAGTCGCTGGCGATTATTAGAGCTATTCGTCATCCGCGTAAACTGCGCAGTCGAGCGTCGGCTTATTGCGTTTCCTCCTGGAATTTCGTTTCTGTCTCTCTCTCTCTCTCTCTCTCTCTGCGGGACCTTTTCCACTTTGCGTGGCACTCTCCCTCTTCTTCTTTCAAGGCACACACCTTATTCCGCTTCTTTTCTCGCGGAATTTCTTTCGCTTCAGTTAGTCTAAGAAAGCTATGTGATTTCGGTGTCTTGTCGTTCTCGTTTCTCGTCGAAGCGTTGCGCTCCGAGAGCGACGCGAAAGAGATCTTTATTTTAAGGTGGTTAATTGACAAACAGCTCTTACGAACAAATAAAATGATGACTTCTCTTTAATTTTGCAGAGATTATATATTTTTAAATAAACAATATATCGTCATTTTACAAGATGTCTGAATGCGGCTGAAATATGCAAGGAGTCTTTCATAAGGATGAATAAAAAGAAAAAAAATATTGCTACAATAATAATCCAATTCGTATTTTATTAAAAAATAAATTGAATTGAGGATAAGTCCCTTAACGCTATTCACCTACGACAAGCATTGAATAAAAAGTTGTTACCGTCATAAACTTAAAGGAAAGAAATTTTTCTTGGGACGTTGGTGAAATACATCATTTCACCTCTTTATGTCCTATCTTTTTCTTCCTCCAGCTTTCCGCAGAACGCATAATTTAAAAGCTCATTAGCTGGACCGTTTCTTAAGTTCAAAATAAAGTTCGTCGGCCGTGGCTCGGAGACCTCGGGATTGTACGAGGTGCAGCGGTGCAAAGAGACGGTAATATAAGGGACGACAAAGCTGCAAGACTTGCACGAGCTTAATGCAGCGGCTACATTATTTCGACATGATTTTCTACTCTTAAATTACGAGGTCTTTTCGGATATTATAAAAGACATTCTCCGAGACATTCTCCCCGGAGTTATAACATTTTTTGTTTATTTTCGTCAAAATGATAAATCTGTGTTACGATATTGAATTATTTTTTAAATATTTGTATAGTATTATCCAAAAATATATTCAATGCGAGCTATTTATGTAAAATAATGTTTGCGTAAAAGAATAATAGAAAGAAACGGCGAAAAGCTGAATTTAATTACTGATTTTAAATAGTTTTGCAAAACTGAAAGATTTTTTAGCAAGTGACAACAATTTACTATATACTATTGTACACATAAGGCGAGATCAAATGACCTGATAAATAGTTGATTACGTCTTTTGAGTTAGGAAAAAAATTGAAAAAATACGAGTAAAAGGACAGGATCGAATTGCGCACGACAGAGGAAAAAACTAACTTAGGATTTGAACGCGTCTAGGGTCTCCGGGAGACGTGGAACTACCGCTCGGTACAGAATATATACGTAGGAGAGTCGAGAATATCTTGTTTGGCCAACTCGGTATCGAGAGCGCCTTTCTCTTGTCCTCTCCTCTTCTCTAGCTGCTTCTTCCCTTTATATCCGACTTCACTGCCTTCGTCGATGGCGATTGTCTATTTTCGTGCTTCCTCTTGTTATACCAGTTATAAAGTAGTTTGCACTCATTATGATGGCTACACCATCGGTTCGCCGGAAGAAATTTGTCTGTTTCGCTCCATCGCGAGATTCGTTTTTCTTCCTTCATCGGAATCTTGAGAGTACATTTTTCTACTTTGTCGATAGAGACTAGTGGGCCTCTAAAAAGCTCAATAACGCTCCCTGAACTTTCTTTCGAGGAACCTAAAAAGTAAATTAGTATCCGTTCCAGTCTCTTGAGATTTCTTGATGGCTATTTTTACTCTATTCCTGACCCACTTTACTTTTATAAAACTTCGTTTTTTGTAAAACATTTCTTTTATAAATCTAAGTAGTTAAGTCCAGATTAAAATATAGTAGAAGAAATTTTGCTTACACGGAGAGAAATGTTTTAGAAAAATTACTACAGCGGTCAGAAATTCGAGGACAGTCTTTGAGTTAGGGTGAAAATTACTATACTTTATATTAATTTTTGTTATATTTTTAACAATTTTTATTAAAAGTTTAACAAAAATTACTAAACGTATAGTAAATTTTATTATAAAGTATAGTCATTTTTTACCCTAATTGAAAGACTGTCCTCGAATTACTGACGAGTATAGTAATTTTTCTAAATAATTTCTCTCCGTGTAATGAGCATAAAATGAATGAGTAAATTTATTTATAAGTTATTTTGGATACTTATCTTATTTTTGAACAAATCTATTATATATTGTACCATTTTAGTCTGCATACAAAGAAGAATAGACTAATTATAAAATGATTAAGACATTCCTTGAACTTGTATTCAAAGCAAAAAAGGCATCGACATTCAAATTTAGTTGTCGAACTTTTCTTAAATTTCAGAGACTTAAGAAGCTTATTCTGAAGCAGCGAAATGGAAGAAAGGACAAAAAAAAAGAGTTGAATGAAGATCAATATTGGTTTGGCCTTGTGCAAAGATGACTTTGAAAAGCATTTACATGGTGGATCCACGCATATCCATCAAATCGTTTTAGGGAGGAATAGCGCGGGTTTAGAACTCTCATGACTTATCGATCAGTCAATATAACCGCTTTGAGCCAATGGCAATTAGTGCTGCAGTTAGGCGCTTCTATAACTACGATTGGTCTGGGCCGAAGGGTTGCCACTCTGCCACTCGATGGAATTATCGTAATTATACCTGAAATTACACTCACGAATCAAGGATTGACGTACGTATATTAAGTATAATAAGTAGGTTAACGTTATCGAGCTCTGAGACATTCAACGTGCATTTTCAATGCACTGTTATGCTACTACTATTCAGTAAACTTTGAAGAATGAAAGACTTCTTGTACAGAAAGTATGATAATTTAAACATATTTAAACATGTTAAATTTTTGTCATTAGTTTAAATTAATAAACGTATTGAGCGAAATCGATATTAAAAAGAGTTTCAAATTCGCTCTTTTCGTATAAATACAACATTAATTTAAAAATTTTTTTGTACTTTTATTTTGTAAATTGAACATGCATACATTTTAATGTCTGACACTTTGACATTACAACATTATTCAGCGAAGTTAAAAATCAATAGATTAAAAGTATTTATGATTCAAAGCTCCATCAAAGTAATGTCACTTTACTTTGAAACAAAATCTTTTTTATTTTAATTCAACTGAAATTGCGTATAAAAATTGCCATTAAATAAATGATTAAAAAATTTTGCATCTCATAGTGAAAATGTAAATGGTCTTTATGGTTAAAAAAAAAAATATTGAAAGTATAGAAACGTTAAAGAATGCCATTATGGCGAAATATCTTTTTATAATTAAAAGTGGTTGTATAATAGTAAAAAAAGCGCAATTTCACATTAATCTTTAAAAATCAATGATGAATCGTAGAGATAATCGGTTGGCAATATGATGCCGGCAGAATCGGCGATCGATGAACAAAGCAGACGAGAAAGAAAAGAGAAAAAATCTGCAGCCACACAAAAGCTTTTTCCAATCAACGGACGAGCTCTGCACGTCTGGCGAAATGCGTCAATCGACGCCGTCGCTAGTAATAATCGACATATAATCCCGGGCAGGAAAAACTTTCAGCCGTGTCTTGTCGCGCGCACGCGACGCAAACAATGAGCTCGTATGAGAGTATTCTTTTTGAATTCCAGGAGTCAGCGACTGAAATCAATACCAGCCACGCCACTGGAAGTATCACCTTTATCCGAAAAACATGTTTCCACTTTTTATTCTTTCCCTCTTGTTCGTCCTTTTTTTTGCTCTTTGGCCTCGGTGGGGTTTCCTCCGCTCTTCTGCTTAACATGCAGTGCGAATGAGCGATGCGTCCGCTTTCGTTTCAGTCAGTGTAATCGCGACTGATTGCACCAAGAAATATGCTGAGAATAAGCAACGAATTAAAAAAATGCGAAGTCGATGGAAATCGAAAGTATCAGTAAGAGAGAAAATGAGATTTTTTTATTATCCGTCATTTTCTTCTTTGATATTTAAATTTATATCGGCAATATTTTATTGTTTTCTACATATTCCGTTTATAAAGCTTTTAGTTTGAAAATTTCCATTGATTTAACCTGCTTAAGAAGAGAATTAGTAAGTTATAATATGAACTAATGCACTATTGCTTTTTAAGGTGAAGTGCCTTCAGATGCAAAATAACCTTATTTTCTCCTAATAATGAAAATATCATGTTCAAATTATTTTCAAACTTATGATTTGAAAGTAATTGAACTCTTAAATTAAATACACTTTCGAAGATCACATGTGTCTATAAATTTAATTAGATTCGTACACCGGTTTTTATTACTTAAAACTGCGCTTAAGTTTTTCTTCAATTTTGTTTTTTGTCGAGCTCCATTATACTTGGGACATTCTAGTATGACGTATTCTTATATTGCGATTAGTTTCTCGCACTTTTGACATTGTTCTCGTTTATTGTACACGTTTTCATTTACCATAAAAGTGTTTTCATTCTCACAAATAGTGATGACTCAGCCGCGATAAAGTATAAAATATGTCACTTAAACAAAAATAACAACTCGTGATTTTTTAGATCCAGATTTTCAGCGTAAACAGTGCGCAAATAAAATGCTCAGTTTATTTATATCATCATGAAGGAAGACTTGATTTTAGCGCGTCGAAAAATCATCCCAGCAAATGGAAGAAAAAGAGCTTCTGTTATGTCCGTTTTGAAAATAAAAGTCGACAGGGCCGCTGTAAAGTCGCAGCTGGCTATCGTAGCCAGAGTTAACACTTTTCTTTTTATTACTAACCGATTATCCTGCTTGTGCGTGAACGTTAGAGCCTACAATACAATAGGCCCAACTGCATTATTTGCTTGCATTGACTTTAAAATTTATTGACACTTGGTTCAGAAAAGTTTGAGATTTTATTTTTCTTTAATAATGCTTACGTTTATTGAGAATATACGCAGAGTTTTTCATGAAATTTTTATAAATTTTATGCCTTTGAACTTGAGTATGATTTCGGACTACTTGTGTTCTACTATGCGAAGGAATGCAACAAGAACATATTATTTATTATTTGATTAGGTTTGCTTTTTGAATAAGTAAATATGCAATAAAAATAACATTGAAAAGCTTGTAATAGAAGGTTATAGAAGTGTTGTATCTTTTATTGACAGAGTAAAAGAAGGCTTTATTGTATACTCTTTGTTGTACCACTTTGCAGGTTATAATGAACAATCGGAGGCTTGTCATCTTTTATTTCAATCTCGTCAGCAATTACTGTTACGTTGGATATTTATACTTTTAAATAGCAGAACTTTAGTGCAAAAGCAGAAAATATTGTAAAAAGAAATATATGATCTTTTTGTATTTGCTTAATGAAAGTGTAAACAAGAGCAAATGAAGTCTTTAATTGAAATCTGCAACATATCAATATTTGAGGATGTTTCGACCTGCGCGCGCATACTTACAGTAAGTTTCTTTCTCGAAACTATAGCAATTCGCGGCCGCACCTTACTACAGAGGCAGCGACAGCGTAGGCGTCGTCGATTGCTCCCAAGATGTAGATAATCTCGGCAAACATGACCCGGGGCCAGCAGCATCAGCGGCAGCAGCAGCATCGGCCTCGCACACGCCAACAGGTTCAAATGCTCGGGGATCCACGCTTCGTGGGCTCAGCCACGGGGGCGGACTGTACAGCCTCGCCAAGTCCAGCCAGCGAACTTGACTGATGATCGAGATTACGGATAATGCAGAGCGGCGAGTCAGTCGCCTTCTCGCTCGCGGGCGAGCTTGAATTTCACGCAGGTGCACCCGCCGCTCTGACCACCCACCGAGAGACAGAGCTTTCTCTCTGTGATATAACGCATTGGAGGCCACAGCAGCGTTTGCTGCATCGTACGGATGAGCCTGAATTATCCCTCGCTCGAATCTGCCGAGCTTTCTTTGAGCCCCGCGGCCATGTCGGAGCTTCAATCATTATGTTAGATCAATCAAATACGCATATTGATCGTGAATGCAATATTTAGATATGATTTGGATTGCTGTTAAAAGAAGAATTTGAACTATGCATTCCTGCTTCAATGATTCCACAATTTGATGTTAAAAACGTAAAACTCCCAAAGTTTCAGAGAAATATTAAATAAAATGACAAGCTTGCAGAAATGCAAGCGACGCAATAAGAGAGAGGCGCGAATCTTATGCTCCTTTGCGCGCATACTTCACTTAGTCCCCGCTCGGCAAAGTCATAACTTAACGTACCCGTGGGACCTACCTCTCTCCATGAGCGTCGCCACTTTCGGGAAAGCAAGAGCCTAATAACGCCATTAGATACATCCAGCATTTCTCTAATCTGGAACTAGAAACTCTCATTGTAGCGCGCCAAAGTGCGGGCGAGCCATGCGTGAGCTTAACTGCGAGATGATACGAGATGAGCTTTTGCCTACGGAATGAAGAACCTGTTTTTAGCTGATGTTTTAGCTCCTGCTTATGCAGCAGCTATAAATCTCGAAGTACTTTCGAGCCTTTATGTGAATGTAGATACAAAAACCGGCTGCTTTTTATTTTGAATATTTAATTCGAGTATTAATTCATATAGTTATGATTTACAACCGTATCAATTAGCAATATAAACACCTGCAATGATTAAAAATTAGAATAAATCTCAATTACAATTAATTATGGGAGATTTTATGCGTATAATTTATTTTCATTTAATACTGAACATTGCTGGATACTGTTCATCCCGTAATTAAACAAAATTAATTACACGAATGTGTAAATTTCCATACGAGAATAAACTGTAACTCTGTTTTAATTATTCCTCCATTTGCATAAAGTTTATCATTTATTCAGCGATAAAATAATTTGCAGGATAAAACAATTTCTCAATGTAATGTCAATCACGTAGAAGGAGCAATTCGTGGAGCAAAAACTAATAAACACCTTTTTAGGATTCAAGAAGCAAAATAGTTTCCCAACCACGTTCGCGGAGCTCAAACATTAGAAAATATTATTTCTGTGGGGCATTGTAGCATTTGTACAGCACGATCTCTGAGAGCAGTGCGGAGAAAACAGCCGAGCACCGGAGCGTCTCTCGCTCGGCCGAACGAAGATTTATCGCCGAGCCAAGAAAGAAAACGGTGGAGGGGGCAGCCGTTTTTCGCGGCTTCGCCGAAGAATTACGTGATCCGGATGCGCGATATATAGCGGCCACTAACGGACTAAGGGGTAACTACTAATGAAAGTTTTCACAGAGTAATTACTTTATTGATACGGGCGAGAGCCCAGTATGATTTTTCTCTATTTCGTGACTGGAAAGCCAGATGAAGAACCGGTTGACGCGAAAAGATGCATCTTTCACCTAGTTAGAGAATGGATTCGCTAACGTCGATTGACGTTCTTTCACGCTGATGCCTTTAAAACTTACTTATTTCATTGGAGATTATAAAAAATGCTCTGCATTAGTGATTCTACAAGCTTTTCAGTCATTGAGAAACGCCAACTCAAGGGTGGCCCGATACAATTACAGACGTTGTCAATTTTTGAAAAAATTAAAAAGTTGGCTTCTCCCCCAGGACAGCCCCCAGACCCGTCTATACGTCGATTCCGTTAATTAAACTATTTCCTCCTTGGTCTTTCCTCCATCTTTATCCCTGGCACCGTCGTCGTCCGGCCAAGAGCCAAGAACTTCATCCCCCGAGATCCGGGGGATTTATTTATAGAGTAACTATCGGGGACATAAGTTTGTCAAGGCTGCGGCGGTGGCGCGGGGTTTGATATACACCGCGATATCAGGCCCGAGTCATGCGGCGCCGGCGGCCACGAGGGAGAGCCGTGGTATAACGACCGTTGGAGAACTTGCGACAAACTTCGCAGGCCGCTCCCCGCTGCACTAATACCTTCATGTAGCCGTCATCGCGAAAATTCCGGCGGGCGTCAATCGCCCTTGAAAAACGCGATACTCCTCACGCGGTTGTCAATGCGGCTCCGAGCTTACTTTCCAGAACTGTATCGGTATTCGCTGATTTTTATGGAAAATATAGAGAAGAGCGTGAAGCTTATATTGAATAAGGTATATTAGTCTAAGTTTTCGAAAAATATATTAAAAATTCTCTTAACTATACCTTACGTAGTAGTAGAAGTAGTAGCTGGTAAATGTACTTTTAAGTTGTTTGGAAAAAGGACCTTTTGAAAGCCCAGGCTGAGTGAGAAGTCCTATTTCCGTTGTGTTCATTTTCATAAATTTAACTCTAAACGGATCTGAAAATATTCTTGCGAAAAGTTGTTAAACATTTTCACAAGGATTTGAATTTTTGATTTAGCTTTGCCTTTCACAAGATTTTTTTTTAAAAAATGTAGGTTTACCAAGTAACTAAATTCATGAATTCTTTCTAGTTCAAAATTATATTAAATCTGATAATTTGGATGTATTTCACAAACCTTTTTCATAAATAATTAAACCGTACAATCGTTATTATTATAAAGTAAAAACCTCTGCCAATTTATTGGCACTTAGCTTCCTCTTAACTAAACCATCGATTTCAACAACATAATTTCAAACGATTCTATATTTATCATTTATTTTTGTATTATTATTTTATTTTTCTATGTCCATTTTATAATTTAATGAACAACAAAATTTAAATAAAAATTTTTTTAATCCAATATTTAAAGTCCTAAAAAACAGAATTTTTGAAACTCCATGCGCAAAACTCGATTTCGAGCAAGCTTGAATAAAAATGCGTGTGCTAAATCAAGCTTTGTAAGTCTTATAAAAAAATAATGTTTAATTCTAGAGCAAAAAGGTGTTTTTAATCTGGTTTTACCTTTTCACACTCTTCGTTTTGAAGAAAATTAAATAAACATTTTAAGTAAAGTCAAGTTCAAAGAAAAGTAATTTTTTTTAATTTTATTTTAACTATATTTCCCCCGCTATATTGACCCCGCTTTTCAGAACCAAAAAGTGGCCTTTCCGGTCGAGAGTGGAATAAAATACTATATGCAATACAAGGCAAAAGTAGATTTTTTTCTTGGGGTGATTATACTGCCCTTACGAGAATATTTTCCGCGAGGGAGCGTTTACTGCTCTCGCTTCGCTCGGGCAGTAAACTCACCCGCGGGAAAAATCTTCTACTTTTACCCCTTGTTGCATAATGTACTATTATTCCACACCCGACGGAAAAACCCACTTTTTGTCCCTGATAAGCGGGGCAAAAGTAGCATATTTTATCACTAGTATCAATTTTTTTATTTCTACGCGATGTTATTGCTGCGAGCAGCGCGCACGTACTGAAACTTTAATGCTAATGACACACGTAGTATACTTGATTTATTTCAGAATTTTCGTAACAGCGATATCAGAAATAATAGGCGATGTCCGTTTTGACCAGTATGACCGTTTTGCCCGAGTCTCCCATTCTTATTTCTGATACCTCACAATACACATATAACATGTTTTTAGAATAACTCCAAAACTTACTTTCACAAAGCTTCCTCTAGGAGGAAGCAAAATTTAATATTGAACTGATATATGTAATGGGGGTTGAAAAAGTTTAGCTTCGTGCAATTTCGCGAGATTTTCAGCCTCCGTCGAGGCTTTGCTGTCTGAAAAGCTCAGGATGTCATGAAAAACCGAGGGAATTTAGCTCGCCGCGCACTGTTGCGAGGAAATTCGTGACTTCCCGAATGCTGTGCTAATAATCTCTCACGTCGTATCGGTATTTTGGTCACCCTTTCGGCACCTCGGTTAATACTGCTCTCTCTCTCTCTCCCTCCTCCTCAATGTTTCTGAACTTCTTGAACTTTTAGCGTTTTCGTTTTCAAAACTTTCCAACGAACGTTTGTAAGAAGAATATTACCGCCTTTTCCAATTACCTGTGGAAAAAGTGATATCTTGGAAAATTTTTGCTACTTTCGTATACTTGCTTTAAACATGAGAATTTCATTGGCTATATTTATTAGGAAAACTCTTTATGGTTAACACGTGATTATAAGGAAAAATGCTGCCAACTGATTTTGGCACAATGCTTTCTCATAGAGAAAATAAAAACTATGAAACAATTAATTTATATTATAAATAGAATGTTATGAAATAATTACTATTATCTTACCTATTAAAATGTGAAATTTAAGTTAAAATTTATGAACGTAATTAACACTACTTCTAACGTGTCATGTTAAATTAGGCGCTATTATGTGATTCATTAATTAATTTCCAAGTACTAAAATTTTTTAGTTCGTTTAAAAGACTATGAATTTTTCACTACACTACATAGCATAACCATGATAGGTTCCTCGAAAGTTTCCAAAGTAAGATAAAAATCTTAAATAAAAAAAAAAAATATTAAAATTATTAATTAAAATTAAATTACTGAAACTAATATAAACAGTCATTATAAAATAACAATAATAATAATAATAATAATAATAATATGACTGTAATATATTATATATGTAATTGCAATACCATGTATAATTTAAAATCGTTATAAAACAAAAACTAGTAGATGAATTTAAAAAATTTTTTTTAATTTTTAAAATTTAGTTAAAGACGAAAAAATGAGTGGTCGCTCATTCAAAAAGATCGGTTAATAAGGAACAGATATTCAAAAAATTGAAAAAAATAAATAGAACCTTAATATCTTTTGAACGAATAAGTTTCATAAGCAGAAAAGATATACAGCTCTAAACATACAAAAGATCTACCCTTTCTCAAAATTTCAAGTCAATTGAAGCCTTTTTAGTCCCGCAATCGTTAGACATAGAAAACTCATTTTTTTTCAATTTTTGGCCATTTACTCATAAACTAGTTAATAAAATGGCTTGAATTTTTACAGATTTTAGAGATATGTATAGTCTTAATTACCAAAATATTTTTCAGAGCAATTGATAATTTAATAATTTAATCAATTATACTTATAAAATACGATTGGTTATTAATTCCAAAGTATTAAAAGGTGGCAATTTGGATCTAGGATATTATCGCCCCAACATCAGCCTATCAGAGCAGTCACATCGAAAATCGAAAATAGAAATATTAATCCTCCCGCATCATCTGCTAAATTTCTCTGGAACATTCTCATTTACAAGCCCTTTTGATGCAACGCGGCTGGATTCTATACATAGTAATATCGATAATAATCATCGAAGCGTTCGCTTGTTCACGTTAATACCACCGCGGCGCGGAGCTGCAATCGGTGGCTCGCACTCGTTTGCAACGACGAGAGATTAAATAGAAATCTAAAGCGTCGCTAACTTATCAGATCAATTAAAGCCAGTGTTTTATTCGGGCCGCTGGGTAATTAAACTGAGGCCGGGCATTTTGCTTCCCGTAGGCTTGTTTCGCATGCCGTTTGTGGTATCTCCGTCTCGGCTTTGTAACTTGCATAATGCGGAGGCGCAAATCGTAATGGATGGTCACCAGAGATAGAAAGGGATGGCTTATTTATTATTAATTAGTTAAATAAAATGGATCGGCAGAGGGGACACAGCAACTTTAGCTCAGGGGACTATTTCCATTTCATGCTTATGAATGAAGGCTATAGAAGTGGCTAATTCGGAATAAAGTACTTGATTAAGAGAAAATATTTGATAAAAGTTGATTGCTGCAAGAATAAAAGCATTAATTATAGCATTAGGAACAGTTTTTTTATCCCCCGTTAATATTCTTTACGAATTGAACCTTTGTCCGCCCGACTGCACTCAAGTTGCACTACTTATATACTAAAAAAAGAATACGGAAATAGCACAGTGATCAGTATATTGAGAAAGCAAAGAAATTTCCATAAGCATCTACTCAACTTTTAAAAATGAAGTAGAATTTAAAGCTAAAGACCAAAGCAAAATGCGAGCAAAATGAACATGTAAACCGCCTCTTAACCTCCTCAGTCCCCTCGGTCTCTCTGTCTCTGTCTTTGCTCTCTGTTTCTCCCTTTCGCGACTTCGCATTCACGCACACGTTCGCTTCCATTTCTCCGGGTCGTTTCGCGTTTTGCACTCAATGTAAATGAGTCACTATGGCTATTTACGTTTCCATTAGCCCGCAAGCTACCGCAAGTTGCACTCACACTTGTATTCCTGCACGCAGAGAGAGGTGGCCAAAGCAATAAATTCAGCTTCGTCGGTCCTCGGGCCCCCGTCGACGTTGCCGGCGACGTGCATAAGTATCCGTGTAGTTAACTCTCTTTGGAATGCTTTCAAGAATCGCCCTTTCTGCAGTTGCTAAGGATCTCTTCTTGTACACGGCTGGAAAATATATACTTGAAATAATAATGATCGATCGGATTTCAATTAAAACTACAGCTGTATTATAACATGTGATTAACGTTTCTTCATAATGTTAATTTTTCTGTTACAGGTCGGAGAGTTGTCCATGTCAATAGTGCAATGTACGCCATTTTATACATTAAGGTGAGTTCTTTTTTATCAATTTTCATTTTATAGTGAAAAACAATATTCTCGGTTTTATTATAAACTTGACGATTGTGATTTGTCTTTACTAGCTTTTTGTTCAATAATAGTGTTCTTGCTTTTTTTATTGAAATTCCTATAATCGTTTAAATAATTTTTTACTTCTGAAGGACATTTCTATATTGTACTTCTTTACTTTACATTGAAAAAGTTTTAAATTGAAAGAGCAGGAATAAAGAGAATTTAAGACTTTTGTCCCCAGCCGTCCAATCTAGGTTTTTATATTGCAAGAAAGTTTCAAAATAAAAGTAAATTAATTCATTCAAATAAATATTTCATATTTTCAAACTTGTAAATTGTAAATTCTTTTGTGGTAGGTTTATAACAGATTTATTCGTCTTATTAAGAAGAGCATTTTTCAAAATAAAAGCAAACTTTTTAAACAAAAAATCTGAATCTTTTATGTGGTAATTAAAATAATCAATTTCTTTGCAACTCCATAAATTCAAATCTTTCTTATTGTTCATGAATTTCAATAACAATGCTCCTTCGTTTTTATCAAATTTCTGTGAAGCCATTATGCTAATGCAAACACTCAATCAGGCTGATTTGCCACTAAACTGTTTACGCTCCCCATGAAAAATAAAGAGAGTGAAGGAGCTTGGCGATTCCCTTCAAGAAATCGACGATAAAACTTAACGACACTTTTTATACTCGGCGCAAATATTTGCCCTGTATAACGCACGAAAATTAGAAAATTATTTAAAGGCAGAGAGCCTCGAAGAAAGCGGGGTAATCAAGCGTCTGGCAGCAAGAAAGGCCTGAGAACAAAGAAAAGCGAAAATGGGTGTTCTCCGGCATTATCTCTCGGTTTTTTTCCCTCACGCGCACATCGTCGCAAAATGGCCACGTTGCGCCGCAAGCGGCGACCGGCTTAATTGTTATAAATTGCCCTCTTCGACCGGCGAGATGATTTAGGACGGGCGCCTGCATAAATTGCAACAAAGATTTTCCTCTAAAAGAGTAATTTACGGGAGCCCTAACCTTACGCCGGGATTTATGCGCGATGCAAGGAGAAAGAGGAAAGAACGCAGAGACGGGATTCCGCTCCTTCGGTTTTAGTCGCGAAGCGCACGCTTTCGCTTTTTCTTTATGCCAACTTTTCTGCCCGGATAACGCTGCTTGCTCGTTTACTCGCGACTTCGTTTAGTGTGAAAATATATGTGCATTATATTATGAAAATTTCCCTAATGAAATAGCGCTACTTATTTCGTTTTTCTCCGCGTTTATTACCTATTATGAATTACAGTTTCTTTGAAATAGTATTTTCAATATTAATTTACTGTAAAAATAAATAAATTCCAACCTAAATATACGTAATTTGACTTCAATAAGAATAAATACACTTTTAGAAACACCTTCTTGTCCCTTCAAACAAAGAGATTCATATTGCTAGGAAGGACTTTGACTAAGAACAGAATTCTAAGAACAGAAGCTCCTTTAAGGAAAAGTAGAAAACCTCCTTGCTCTAAAACGCTTAATTCCAAAAAATAAGTCGAAATTTCATCGTATTCCTACACACCTTCTCTATTCATTCTCTTCCGGCAGCCCTCCTCCTGCTCTCTTTACCGGGAGGCGTCGGAAAGACAGAGAGACGAGAAATACGCGTTCCGAGTTATATACGCGCAGAGCGCCGAGCAATGCTGACGCTGGATGAGCGGTAATTTCCGCGCTATGCGCGTTCTAATTCCTCCATTTAACAGACACACTTCTGCACGCGATGTGGCGGCAGTAGCAGCGACAGTCGAGTTTGTACCTTTTGTACCATTCCTTTGACGCGCGCGATGCAGTTTCGGGATCTTGCGAGAAATGTGCCGGGCTCTTTTGAAATAATGACAAGATTTTGCTTGCGCTAACTCTAATTGAAAGCCAAGGATTTTTGGCGATTGTGCAGTGCTCTCGCCATTTCCTCATTCGAGGCTTTAGATAATGCAGTTATTTTACTTTGGATTAGGATTACACAGTGTGTGAGTGCACAGAAGGCAAATGCCGAGATAGCTCAAGTACATAGTTTAATGTTGTTTTTACGTCTGTTTGCCTGAAAGAAGATACTGTAATTACGCTTTGATATTTTAGATTTGAGGTACTGAATGAAACACTTTGCATTTTACAAGCTGCTTGTTACATTTACGTTGATTTTTACTAATTGAGTTTTACAATTGAGAAATAGGATGCCACTCGATCGATTTGATTGAATATTCCATCCATCATCATAAGTATAATAGTTCAATTCAATGTGTGAAAACTTGACAAACGTTTACTTTGCTTTTGAATAACCTAGTTCTCGATTTCGAAACCTCGAAATTTATTATTCAAAGATATTGAAATTCTGCAACCATTCCGAAGACCTCAATAATCCAAAGTAGAAAACATTTTTGACGATCTATCAAACCGATGTTCATCCCGCTGCAGAAGCAATGATACCCTACAAACGTTGATGCACTGAGTCCCATCGCAGTGTCGTTATACTAGGGGAGTAGTCGGTCACTAGAAGGCTTTTGAGATTGTGGTAATTTCTGCGTAGATCGGCTTCTCTCGGCACGACCGCAAGCTTGACCTCCACTCGAAATTCGCAGCATGAACCGTTCGGGAGTAGGAGGAGTCGCATTTGCGCTTTGTATATAATGTAATCCACCATAGCTTTGGGTCCGTATATGCCGGGCCGGCATGTACCGCGGATAAGGCACGTACGCCGTTGACTGCAGAATCTCAAGCTCGACGGAACACCATGTTTGCCCTAAGTCCCTTTTCCCGTCTTTGTCTATCGTTAGCCCTAAGTGCCAGGATGCTTTTGCTTTGCCCTGCCTTATTAGGGTTTAATGCGTTTAGTGTGTCAGTTCTTCACTTTAGAGCTGTTCGTTAAGAGTCTCTTCGTCTTGTTCCTTGTGACCCTATATACTTGAAATAATAAACTTTTTCTGCCGATAATGTCAATGAGTGCTAATCTAACTAAGCGCAATAAAAAGCACATACATTTTAAAATGGTATTAACCTACATTTACGTAAATCCTTTTTGATTTTTCTCATGAATATTTAAAATTTTTTTTTGACAACTGTCACTTTACTACTTTTTCTCGAGAATCCGTAATTACTCTTTTTCTCCTAAAGAGAATCAACTCTCGTGCGCTTTAATTCCCTAGATTGCAGTGAGCGCGCATCCAGTTATTAAGCCCCACAAAATTTCTGAGCCAACCGCACGCTTTCGAAATTACATTATTAGCTTCTATCATATTTTCAAATAAATCCCATTCTCGGCTTTTCACGAGCCCGCGGCTTTAATTAACATAGCCCGGGCTAATTTTTTGCTCCCGCAGAATTTATCTCGCTTCCCTCGATAGCTTTCGCACCAGCAGCTCTCTCGTTTTCGTTCCTGTTTCTCTTTATTCCAAATTTTCTGCCGCGCCATGCTTCGCACAAACCTCCGAGAGAAGGGGAGAGCTGAAGCTGGAAGATATGGAGTTAATCAAGATGTCTGGCATGAGTACCGGATGGAGGTTTATTGCGTCGTATAAGCTTCGGTGCAAAAACGTGCGTGTGCGCTTCAGTTTCGCCAGGAGGTGCACGGAAAGAGTGGCTTTTCCTCCTTCTCTTTCGAGCCGCTGGCACCACTGGACATTTGGCCTTTAATATCTTTCGTTATCAAATTTACGGCGGGGTTGTTGAACTGTTTCTATTTTCCTTCTTTTCGAAATCACTTTAGTCGGGCTTTCCCCGGCTAAAAACCAACAAAAAATACTTTATTTATTTATGAAGTGAGATGAAGAAGCGCGGAAAGACGGAAAATTCTATTAAGTCAATGTAAGCACTGAAGGAAGCACCCTTTTTAATAATATTCTTTGATAATGCAGATTTTCCTTATAAACATTGTACAAGCTTCTTACATTATTCGCGTCACTCCTTCATAAAAGATTTTAAATTAAAGAGTCCATTAACGTATGTGAAAAATTTTTCAAAATAACCAGTTTTGGACGTTTTCTATCTTTTACAAATGATAGAAATGTAATTATTTAATTTTTTAGGCTAGAAGTAATTAGCGTACATCAATAATGTCGAAAAATATTCTAAATTCGTTTGAACATTTGCTCTATTTAGTAAACATTGTCAAGGCCACTCGTCAACCGACTGTTTCTAACATTATACGTCTTATAGATAAAGCAAACAATCGCTGCTTACGTGTAAATATTCGATTCGCATGCAATAAGCACAATAGAAACAGTTCTAATTTATCAATATAGTACAACACCTGTTACACATTATATTAGACAAGGTAAATAAATGAAATAAATTATAACATGTAAGAAGTGTAGCTAAACATTTCAACTCTTTTTTACGATCAAGTTGATCGTTCAAAAAATCAATCCAGGATAGTCAAGGTATTTTTAAGAAAAGCAATTGCTTTATAGAATAATTGAGATTAAAAATAAGTGTGGTAAAATTCTCAAAGCACAAAGCCGAAAAAGTAGAATGCCCTTTTGCAAGCCCAACAACTTTTCAATGGTAAAACAAATTCGAGAGAGGCACTTGAAATGCCCACTAGGAATAATTATGCAAATCGAGAGAAGTGAGATCCGCAGCGAGAACAGGGAGGTGAGCCAAAGAAACCAAGAAAACAGACAACTCTATTAGTCCTGTCCATATGCAATCCCTCGGCCAAAAAGTTACCCGCAGCTGGTGCACGTCGATTCTTTGACGGTTAATCAGAGCTGCTGGTGCATCGTATATTATATTTCAATTCCAATTTCTCTCGGTGCGCCTGCGCATACGGCCCGCGGATTACGCGCCCGTTTCCCTTCGTCAACATTTATTCACTTTGCCTCTTCGCGCGCCGTGCGTTAAGCTCGATAATCCGATATATCGCGCGCCTCCGCCCCTGCGAATCGACATTAAAACGCGCTTTGCCCGGTGCTGTACTGCTGCTCGCGATTGCAGACGATTACATCGAAGGATGCAAAGGGAACTAATGCGCATTTCAAGTCCAATTATCAATGAAGCTCGGGCATCGTAAAACCAAAAACTATTATACAAGATTCAGCCATCAAAATTATTCATCAAAATAAGTAATAAAAGGTGAAAATCTGAATATTTTAATTTCTCAATTTTTTGAATTCTGGACTTCGAATTGAATGAATTATCTACTTTTAAACCACGATAAAGAATATCGATGGAAATTTAAAAACCGATTATATTAATTAAGAAACATAAATCCTGGAAATACATGCTGCATGAATTTCACGGATGAATTAATATGAAGCCCCCATACATTATACGGACCGGAAAATTACCGCTTTCTTGCTTTAAACATATTCTGCAGCTGTAAATTAAATAAAATCGATTTTAAAAAAATTCTTCCATCGCATTATTAATGGAAGGATATCAATTTAAGCGTGTTAAACCCATTGAGATATGTGCATTTTACGCTTCGCCGGTGACTTGCAATGTTTATCAGATTCGCTTCGGCGATATATTTGAGAGAGAGAGAGAGAGAGTGCGGATTTTCCACGAACACAGCTCGGAAGAAATCATTTACATACACGCGGACGCTCAAGCCAGGAGGCAGATATATCCAGCAAAATATTTGGCACTTTTGCGGGGATAGCATCCTCCTGTTTTACGATAATGCTCCGATTCTGATATTTTCCCGTAAATTTTTGCCTTAAAATGTAATCGAAGGCTTATGAAATTCCTGGAACTCGTTATCCGCGCCGCCTATATCTATAGCGGGTTATAGTTATGCAGATGATGAATTTTGTAGGCCGTTTTTGCAATTATCCTTTAATCTACGTGATGCTGTTTGCGTTTTTAGTTTGTAAAGGTTTAATTAAAATACCGCAGATATTAATAAGCGTCCCGAACGTTAACATAAAATCGAAGTACAAAGTAAATAAAGGGCTTATTTGCTTCGAGATTTATTAGTTAATAATTGTTCATGTATTGGATTTCCTACTCGACTAACTCTTTTTATGTTTGGATTTCTGCTTTATCTCTCAATTTGCTCTGAAAAATCTATTTAAAGTACCAAGTGCTACTTCGACCGTAACAGCACGGAAGAATTTATGAAGTGCGAAAATATCCTTATGAAGAAAATCTTCGATATGAGAAAATCTACTCTGCCTAAAAGAAACTAACGACTAGAATAAAATAGAACGGTAGAAGAAGTACAAGGGAAAAAGCAGGGAAAAGAGATAAAAGAGGATGGGGGATGATCTTTGGCGCACGTGTGGAGTCAATCGCTCTCGAACGAATTGAAGAATACGGTATACGCTGGCAGTCGTTGCTGCAATAACTCCGTGTCCCAGATGTTTCTTGTAATCTAGACAAATACAACAATATCTAATACGCGCAGATTTTTAGGAAGAAGTCGAGGCAGCTAAACAGCAATGCTTGCCATTGTATCGAAATTGATGTTTCGAACATGCATAGAGTAAGTCATGGATACGCTACAATGGATAGAGCAAGTATGCTTTGCAGTAAAGCAGCCTCACGCAGATATGCGCAGGAGTGCGTGTCACGAAAGGACGGGCGCATACGCACATGCATCATTATAAAGGTCAGTGGGTGAATCCATAGTCGCAATCAAAGCGATAGGCTCCCGAAGCAATAATGCACCTGGAACGACCTTTGCTCGCATATATTACGCGTAAATACGTGTACCCGCTCTGCCTGCCGCGCTGTGCGCAAAAATACACGTACTGGTTGCGCGAGCGTCCGTGTAGGTGTTTTATTGGTACCATCCCGGATAAATGGGGGCTCATTTCACGACCTCTAACTCGGCCATAAAAATGATAAAGAAGGGTATCGCGCGGCGCAACCGGCGCCAAATATAAACGTACATACATATGGAGCGAGGGGAGCAGGGGGAGGACGCGCGAGCATTGGAAATCAATGCTCGAGCTGTCGACGTCGTCGTTCATCCTGTCGGGCGCTGGCAATCCTCCCTCCCTCCCCCTCCCCCCCCCCTCTCTCTCTCTCTCTTTCTCGGCCAATTGCTTGAAAGCCTTCCGAGGAAGAGGAGGTACAATCGGCCACCAGCTCGGGTACGTCTGTTTTTCACGCTTCCGACTCTGATTTTTCGGCGAAGCTCTCTGGGTGTTTGCATATACGCGGAACGTGCGAATACCTTTTCAGCGCGGATTGTCAGCCTATTTTTCGTACTCATTGATGGAAAGACAACAAGAGATTTTTCCGAGAATAGGGATTCGTAATGTTTTTCTGCTCTCGGAATAGCTGGAAACACAGGAAATGAAGAGCGCGAACAGGCAACGGAAATTTAATTTTTTAAAACAAGTATTTTATGTACTTTAGAATATTCTTGATGAAAACGTTAAAAATTTTATCGCACAGCTTAAAAGAGGCAAAAGTAGCTTTCTGCGCTGTGAAAAAAATCTATTGAAATCAAAGAAAGCTTCATTGCGGGCAATCGATTAAATATTTTTTTGATTCCTATAATTTTCCTTTTTTAAAGAAACTTTCTCTTCATTAAAAAAGGGATTTCTTTGAATTAAAGAATGTTTTCTTTGAATCAATAAAATATTTAACCAATGAAGCTTTTTTTGATTTCAAGATATTTTTTTCTCAGTGATAACTCGTCAACATGGTAATTTATCACTCCCTAAAAGAATTCGTACTTACATAAAATAGACACAAGAGCTATCATAGGGAAATCAGAGTGTCGAAGAGCCATTCTCTCGGTGGGACATCTTCGCTCCTTGGCTCTTTGTTTTCTATCTAGCAGCGTTCGAGGGGAAAGTCGAGGCTCTCTCTTTAAAAGATCTCCTCGCCAGCCAAGTGAGATAAGCTTGGCGCGGCAAAAAATGCGAGCAGCGCGTCCATTGCGGGTGCGTAAACGAATTACACAAGGCGGGACGTCCGAGGAAGGGGAGTTCTTTGAAGCACTGCCCCGAAGTGAACTAAAGTGGATGAGGAGGAGCGCAGTAGTGATAGTAGAACGAAAGGGAGCTTTGAGAGCCGTCGTCGTTATCTCTGCAAGAGAGCGGAAAGTAAAAAGAGGAGGCGCTGGGGAACACACTGAGGAAAGTCCGGAGGGAAGCTTACGAGGTGTAGAAAGGAGAAAAACTTTGCTTAACTTTTGAATTGGATTAAACAATAAACAGGAATGTTTCGCTTTCTTTCAAGTATTGGGCGAATTGTACGAAGTGGAATAGGAGTATTATGCATCCCATAATATTTATACGTGGGAAAAGACTAGAATTGTAAAAAGAGAAGCAGTAAGTTCTAAATCAAAGTTTGACCTCATAACTCTAAGAAAAGCGAATGCCTTAGGCGTTACATACTTGGAAGAAAGTATACCAGACTCTAACTTTTAAAAATTTATTAGACTATAAATACATGAACAGTGTCTTGTTTGAATAAGTAATATTAAGTAATATTAAGTGTAATATTGTATTCACCAGCCGAAAATTTCTTATCTTTGATATTGAGTGAACTACATGCAAACAAGCTTCAGAAAGAAAGTGAGATGTGACCTAGAAACGATTCTGCCTTCAATGTAGAAAGTAAATTGAAGAATAATAGGTATAATTTGGTTAACATTTCGGCAATTTCCCCTTCGTCTCAAAAAAAGTGTGTTATATTTATTATTGTAAGTTATTGCCAAAGGATAAAAGTAAAGTTTGTGGCACAATGTAGTTTAAAGTTATCTCAGCTTGTAAGATAAAAAATAAAATTAAATCACAAGATGAAGCCAATCAGCTGAGGTACCATAAAATCAATAAAGAAGGGAAAAAATTGACAATGTAGGCGAAAATTTTTTTATTCATTTTCCTCTCTATGGTCAGGAAGGAATACGAATGAGAAAAATTTACGTGTGCATCCGATACTTTCGGGTTCGACAATCGTGACTCTTGTACTGCAAAATGCGACATACGCGAAAACGTCGACGGAAGCAGAAACACGAAAGCGCAAAGTTATTTGTTCGTTGGCGCCTGCAGTTAAAATAATTTCTACGAATCAATAAAAATTAGATAGCCGACGGATTTTCTGTAAGCTCTTGTTTAACCTCGTTAAATTTAAGCATTTAAATTAATATTGTCGAAATCGAAATGAGGTTCGATCAATCAGTCGGCAATTCGTTAATGGAGCAGGACATTAAAATTGACTCAGCATTGTTGAAATCCTCCTCACAAACCTAAGCAGAGGCTCAATCCCTGCAACTTGCGATCGCAGGAAAAAGAGCGTAACGTCAAAATCCCCTTGGATATAGAGAGAAACGAGGATCGGGCGCGTTGAATCGGAAAACATCGATAACACGGCCGCCTTACAAACAAATGAATGCCGAAAGCCGAGCAGCGTACTCGAGAAAGCCTCGACGACGAAGTAGTAAAGCCTCTTTCAGGCGATTTTCATTTTGTTGCCGGGTTGCCGCCTCTCTTTCCTTCTCTCTCTCTCTCCCTCTCCCTCTCTCTCTCTCTTACTTGCTATTTTCGCCAAGGCTCTAAAGTTCGGCAAGAGAGAGAACGAGAAAGAGTCTTGAGAGTTAGCAAGAGTGGCGAGATGCAACTGCAATGTTAAGCCGTAATCGTCTTATTCGATGTTAAATCTTTCCCCTCCGCTGGTATTCTTCCATGATTCTTTCTCATCCTGACTTTGCTTTGGCTATTCAATGCGTTTTTTTATTTTTAGCCTTCCTTTTTATTCGAGCTCGGTTTCGTCCTCCGCCTGATGAAGACTCTTAATGAATCTGCACTTTGAAAGCCCAGTTACATTCATACTTGGAAACTTCAAAGATAATTGTTAACGATAAAATGTTAGATATACTTTTTAATTTTAGTGAGATTATTCTTTTTAACCTTTCAGTGGAAAAGACTGCTTGTGTTGTGTCAGACAGTTTATTTGAATTAAAATTACTGACAAAAAAGATCTTGTTTATGTTCTAGGCTGAATATTAAAATAAATTTAGTATTCATGTAGAACAATAATGCTTTATCGAAGATACATAAAATACAAAGACATAAAATAACAGAACATTATAATTTCTTTTATCTTCCACTCACCCACTTTTGATCCTTCCTTAAAAAATCCGTTAGATGTAAGTTGAAGCTGATCATCGAGCGTTGTGATTGGTTTAGAGCATATATATATGTATGATACGTATAAAATTTTACGTACATTACTTTACGTATATACAGCTGCATAACCCTCGGCGACTTTTCAAAGACGAAAGGGTTAGGTTTTTAAAAACAAAATGTAGAGGTTCCCTGATTCCCTCCTTAAAAAATACATGAGATGTAAGTTAAAGCTGATCATCGAGCGTTGTGATTGGTTTAGAGCATATACATACGTATGATACGTATAAAATTTTACGTATATTACTTTACGTATGTACGGCTGTATACCCTCGGCGACTTTTCAAAGACGAAAGGATTAGGTTTTTAAAAACAAAATGTAGAGGTCAGAAAAATGAACGCTGTTTTCGAAACGGAACTTTTGACTGAATTTTGAAAATGGAAATGTGTGGAAAGGGTTGTAAATAAGTAAGATGGATTTGGGGGATGTCATTAATTTTATAAGTATTATTTGGACAGCGGGTAGGGGAGTATACAATTAAGTTTAACCTACACTTAATTCAAGCAAGTTGAGAATGGTATTAGAATTAGAAGAGAAAAAAATGATTATTAGAATAATAGCCAAAGTGAATTCTGAAGTTGTTATTGCAATCGAAATATTGTGTTGGAAAGATTTCGCAAAACAAGAAGGAAACTTTACGATTACTGTTAGATTAATATTTTTTTTTTATTTTACATTATTGAAAACATATATGACTCATATAAAATAAAAATTAAAAATATTTAAAAAAGATCAATTTTTTGTATACAATTCAACGAAAAAGCCAATAATTAACAAAGAACACGGTTCATAATTCTAAAATTCTTATCCAAAAATTATGAGCAAATTTAATCGTAATTAAAAGAAACCTTCTGTAAACGCAACCTAGCTTACGAATATTTTTAATGTTAATCTGCAAATCAAATAGTAACCAACTTCAATTTTGTATAAAAAAATTATTATTATTTTAATATTTATAAAATCATTAAATGAAAAAAAAATACATGTACGCGCACGAAGCGCGCACAGACATCACTAATAACAATAAAAAATCCATGAGAAGCATTTGTGCGCGCATAAATATCCATGGAGTAGAGTCGAGCTCTTGGTTGCCTATGCCTCGCGGTGGGGACAGAAAAAAGGAAGGAGGTGAAGGAGAAAAAAAGAGACAGCTACATTGGCTGGCAGAAGGCTTAGCTATATATAAGGCACTAAACCGGCATTTAAAGCTGAGAACTTTCCTTGGATTAAAAGTGAGAGCCTCGTGCTTTCTTTGTCCTGCTGACTGGTAAATATTTTCTATTATGCATGCGAGCAAACGCGCGATCCAGCCAAAGCTCGTCAAATTTGCCATCTCGATGAGCGTTTGGGCTCGGCGAATGTTCTGTAGGAGGATGCAGGATTACACTGGCTTCTTTTGTCACGAGATTCGCGAGGAATGCGGAGGAAGGAGAGCCGGCTTTTCTTTGAGTTCTTAAAATTCATCGGAGTTTATAATGCTTCTCAAAATAGCTTGTTTAACTCTTGTACCTTGTTGTACTAGATGATATTTAAAAATGCTACGTAGTTTAGTGAGATAAAGAGAGAATTTGTGGTACAAAATTTGAAAATACTTTAGTTTAATTTAAAATATGAAGGAAGCCGCATCCGTTCGACCTAACGCTCGATTTTTCAAAAGTAATGTGCTCTTTTAGCAAAAATCTAAGAAAAATCGATTTTTGTTTAATCACGTATAATTTCTGAACTATTAATGGTACAGTATTTTAACTGTTGGCATT
This sequence comes from Ormyrus labotus, assembly GCA_035582975.1. NCBI lineage: Eukaryota > Metazoa > Arthropoda > Insecta > Hymenoptera > Ormyridae > Ormyrus > Ormyrus labotus. The sequence goes on along the minus strand of JAWWEO010000001.1, from coordinate 25,306,335 downwards.
TGAAAGGTGAGATCAAATCCTATCGATTAAAAAAAATTACATCAAAAAATCTTTATTTGTTCAAAAGTCAAAATTTGAATTTGCATGCAAAAATTTAGAAAATTTTAAAAGTAATAGCTTAAAATGTAATTATTAAAATTACTAAAATTTTGTATTGCAAAAAAAAATATTAATAAAAAATATTTTAATTATTATTTTAAGATTAGTAAATATTTTTATATTATTCTTTAAGTTTTCGAATAAAGCGCTCTCAAGCGTTTCAATCGTGTTCAATCGTGTTGTCGCGGTCGCAGCGAAGACTGTGTGTTAGTCAGCTTCTTGGACTCACTTGTTAGTCCTAATGTTTTGTCTCTGGTGTTGGTTGAGGTCAACTATTTCTGTTTATTCCTTGACGTGTAAAAAATAATTTTTGATGAATTATGAAAGTGTATAATCATCTAATAAAACAGCACATAACTTTTCAAAAATCGAGCGTTAGGCCGAACGGACGCGGCTTCCTTCATATTTTAACATTAGAAAACATATCTCAAAGTTACAGGAAAATCCATTACCCGAATGTCGTACACTCTCCTTGTAAGATAACATATATTTATATAGAATTATAACGAATCTATCATTCATTTTTCTAAAAATACTACGTTATTGAATTTTGACGAAATCAAAGGTGCAATGATAGCGATCAAATTTAACGTTTCATTGAAAGTCAGTTTAAAATGTTGAAACCTCAGTTGCTTTAAAAAGCTCGTTAACGACAAAAGAACTTGCAGCACTGCAACGCACTACCTTTCTTCCTTCCTCTTCCTCCCGATCGTTCTCATTCTGCCACCACCTCTGTCAGCAATATTCCACATCGATAAATGCCAATTTCACTAATGTACCTTTGATCGATTTCAACTCGTCTGGACATTAAAGCTTTCACTATTTTTCTCCATCTTTTTCTCCCCACTCTCTTTTTCTTTGTCTTTTACATTCTTTCATATATATATATATATATATATATACACATATATAAGTTTCTTTAATGTGTGTTCCAGGACTTTTCGGGGGTTAAACGTAACTTTCCAGGACAGTAAATATCCTGGATAGTGTGGTTACTTCTTTAGTAACCCAGCTCTTATACATGGGGTCCTGGATCGAAACATTATTTCTACTTATATATGTATATATATATTCACATTCTTTCGTGTATATATGTTTCCCGACTTCCGACGTGATCCCTTTGATATTCCAATTTTTGCCCTCCTTTTTCCTCCATTTACTGTCTTTAAATATTTTTACTCTCTTATATTCCTTGGATGATTAATGGTGCAGAATGTCTTTGGGAAAATCTAAAGTTATAGCTTTAAGAAGTTCTCTTGTTTCATTTTGCTATAAGACATCGATCTTATTTGAGTCAAAAATTGAACAAAAAAACGTTTGCCTTAACAATGAATTGTTAAAACACAATGTAGAGATAATATTGAATTGAAATAATTTAAAATGATCCCATCTATCTCGGAAAAAAATAAAAGCATCCTGTTTCGAAGCAGCAAGAAGTTAAATTTTTACTGTCAATACAAAACGAGGAGTCGGTACACGAGTGGTGAGCAACGCAGAGTAACATCATATTCCAGCTTTTTACGCTAACCATGAATCCAAGAAATGCCCGACAGAAACGAGCCAAGTGCGCGAAACGAGGCAGTAAACGTAAAGTGGCGAAAGAACAAACTCCGGGAATCAGAGCTGAAGATCGCGCCAGGCCGACAAACTAAGTGCGGAATCCACTCTCTTCTCCCTTCCCTTTTGCTTCTTCTCCTTTATCTTTGCTTTTTCGTAATTTTTCCCTCTCTTTCGCTTTTTTATTCTCACACAGTTTTATTCTTCTATTTTTTTATTTCACAACCTTTCTCTATTTTATTCTCTTTGCCTCTTTATTCCTTTTCATCCGTTTTGAAAACTCTCTCTTACTTGACGGTTTCCCTCTCATTCGCTTTTATTCTTTATATTTCCTTTTTATTTTTCTTTCGTATCATCTTAATATTTTCGCGCCTTCGTTCCTCACTCTCGCTTTCTCTTCTTTTTACTATACTTTTATTTCTCTTTGATACTTTTCTCCCAAACTATTCTAACGTTTTATATCAAATAGTTTATTTAAAATGCCCCTTACTTTTTTTCTTAAATATTAAATCTTTTTATTAGCATAACATATAATTTTCTTTTAGTACGTTTTAAGTGGAGTATTCAACAAATAGTCAGACGTAGATTTTAATTATTTTGCTTTGTTTAAAAGTTTGCTTATTATTTTACTTTAGTCTCAATGCAAAAGAAGTTCTGAAACGAAGAGGCAGCTTGCATTTATCATTCCTTTATTGGTTCGACTTTCGTTCACCAATGCTGATTCCTCAGAGTGAGCGACTTTTCACGGCACAATTCCCCTATGACATCTTGGCCACTTGGTCATCCGATTATTAGATCGTAAGCTACTTCTAGTAGTAGTTTAGTGGTACAGTACCGTAGCGAGGCTCATAAGTTACGCTTGTATCTTCCGAGTTTTCTTCAGAAATTTTGGATTTAGAGAAAACTTGTTTGAATATTATTTATTGAAGTAAGTCTGCCTACTGTTGGATATTACTTGTAAAATGTAGTTTTCAATAATAAAAAATTAAAAAGACAATCAAACAACATTTTCTAAGTTTATGTATAATTCTTGTAATGTTTTAAAAGGAAACCAATTGCCCGCAAAATAATTTACTTCTGCTAGAATTGCGCGGCTAAATTTTTCAATATACTTTTCCAAAGCAATCTCTAATCATGCTCCATTTTCGCGGTTTCCGCAGCTAAAATATCACTCTATTTTTAATTCAAAGCCATTCAAAGCCGTATTTCATGTTCAATTTGTTCAATGTAATGGGCGAACAATAAAAATCGTTCCTCTTTCCTCCTTTATGGTACCATCTCTCTCCTTCTCGTCCACTTGTTCAGGACGGCGCTTTGTGTGCGGACGAGGGCGCGCGAAATCGCCGCCGCCGCACTCGATGAACGGAAGCCGGGGGCGCCGATTCGTCAGCCGCTGGAGCCACGTGGAAGGGGAACCCATTAGGGACGGATTTAGCTGCCTCGAGCAAAAAGCTAAGCCTTCTGGGTCGGCGAACCGATTTTTGTCATGCGATTATGGACTAAATTACTTTGAGGAAACACTTTTTATTTTTCCGACGCGTGAAAAGCGGACAGTTTCGATTGCGCAAATGAAAATTTATTTCATTTCTGCCTCTGCAATTTTTTATCAATTCGAATTCGTGAATATTTCGATACTGGAAAAGGAGATCGCTCTAAAATTTTTTATTAAAAAAAAGATTAATCAGGGAATGAAAATGAATATCGAAGGGCAAAGTGAAGCTCTGTGCTTTTCGGCAATTTAATTAAAAAGTTAAAGAAATTTTTTCCATCTATGATATTGTAATGATAATTTAATGAAATTTGGAATACAAAGAATGATTACTTGAAATCTAAGAAGTAATTGATTGATCAAAAATTGACTGAAATTGATACGAGCTTTATATAATAAAGGCCGGACAATTTAAATTTTGATCGGGCTTGAGAATTCTTTGAAGGTTGGTGGGGATTTCTCTTTCCTTCGCATACTCTTGCGAACCAAAATTGCACTTCTAGCGGCGCGGCGGCTACTTGCCCGCCGCGAAATTGCATCTTATGGAAAGTTCGCGCACAGAATAGCGCCGCGGGAAACTCGTGAGCAGCGATGGTTGAGAAAATTACCAAGTGTATGGGAAAATAGTTAAACGGAGAGAGAAGTGCGCATTAAGAGGTAAGGAGAAGGGCGTCGTAAATCTAAATATATTGGATATTAAGCTTGCATCGTCGTTCACTCATTTCGACGGTAAAAATTTAGATTTTTAGTGGGGTACTTGGGGATTATTTTTAATCATCTTTCAAACTATAATATTAAAGCAAACAATATTCTTTGTTAGAATATCATTTTCAAATTATAAATAGTTTGGATTGCAAACAATGTAATACAAATATTTATAACAATTTTTAATATGTGCAATAAAAAATATGTAATTTTTATCGCCTAAGTGAAAATTCTCACATAAAACAGTTTTCTCTATGGAAATGTGATGGAGCGAGTTACGCATATTGAATCGAACTCCGAGAATTTCTTATGAATGTAATCGACTTTAATTGACTTTCTATAATTCGTTATAAAAGCAATTACGCTTATTAAAATAAGCCGGAAGCTCAACATAAATTTTCAACTTTCCGTATAATTATAGACTTGGAAGCTTTTGTGAAGTTCGATGGCGCGATCACTCATACAGCGCTTTCGGCGACTACGGCAACTTCCGACCGCCAAGTTCCGAACTATATCACCTCCGCCGCCTCGCCGCGGGAAACAGAAATCCCTCGACGGTTGCAGCTGCATCGATGACGTGAGAGGAGTCGCGGGGAGCAAAAAGAAAGCGGGCGCGAGTCACGATCTCGAGCGGCAGAACTAATTACGGAGTTTAAAGAGTTTAAAGTTGCTCGCGTTTGTCGCGCTCGCGATGCTAACGTGCGGCCATTGTTTCACCGGCGAAACAGGGCCGAGGAAAAATTGAAAAACTCTACTCGCCTAAGCCTCGGGTGCAAGGAGAGAGACGCTTATCGAGCTAATCGCTGCACCGAGAAATTATTACAAATTACCCGCGACCGTCGCGGAGGTGCCATGCTGACGTGCGACTTTTTTACTTTTCTTATTGGAGAAGCTCGCGTGCACGAGGAACTGTTTTGCGCTAATTTACGCAAATTATCAACTTTTAGGAGAATGCTTCACTTCGTCTTATGATTGCGGCTTGCTTAATTGTTTTCTTGGGGAGGACTTTCGCTAAGAGAATCGCCCATATTATTACGTCAATTTGCTTCTGGAACGTTAATTTTAATTTGTTTATTCTTAACACGACTGCCAATAACGAAAGCTTTTAGATTCAGTAAATAATGAAGTGAAGTTACAGTATTTGAATTCAGTGAAATGATCGAATCCAGCGGTGTTCGATGCAATTCATTTAGAACGCTTATAATTTATCGAGGAACGTCGTTAGAAGAGTGATAATATTGAATAATTTAACAGCCTTGAAATATGAAAGACGCTCGATTTTCCAACTGCCGAATCCCGGCATGCTCTAGCATTGCTTGATTATAAACTAGCGGCTGGGCTTGTACGAGTTTCCGCGGGATATTGCTGAAATTTCCGGTCGCCGAAAGATAGGGGTGGTAGCCGAACAAGATGTGACCGACGCCAGGCCAGGGAGCCGAAATCGTACTCGCTTGCCTAAGTAGGTCAGCGATAATTGAAATAGCCCGACATCGTCATCGTCGTCGCCGAAGTCGTCCCCGCGTGAGATTTTCATTAGAAACGCTGCCGCCGCCACCGCTCGTCAAGCGTTCGTTTCTCCAGCACGCCGTGTGTACAATATAGACTCTCCTATTTGCCCTGCCTCTTCCTCTTTCTGTTTCTCTGCTTTTCCTTTACCTTCGGGCATATAAGATTCCGTCAGACTTACGTTTAGCTCAGACTGGAGAAAATGTTAGCTTCGGACATTGGTCACTTAATTTCGCGGTATTCAGCGTTTAATCCTTCGGTAGAAACGTTATTTTCAATTAAAATATTCGTATTTTTATTTTAAGAATTCATTGAAATTGAAATTTATTTAAAACGATCCAGAGTCGCACAATTTTAATTTAATCTTATAAAATTATACGAACAAAATACATTTAGATGGTGACGATTGGAAGGTCTGTACAACTTTTGTCACACGAACTTTAAGCATAATAAAGGACTTAGTAAGCGATATAGTTTGAACATTGCTGCTTGATCGCATGAAAGCTAAAACAGATAAAAACGAAAAACCTATTATTACGCCCTTCATCCATCAATGATACTCTAAACAGATGTAAGAAATTATAATTGCGCTTTTTCATAAATACATTCATACTTAAGGAGTCTCATAGGTTTCGCAGCCAGAGGGAGGAAAGGGGAGTCCCCTCTCTCTCCGCGAGCGGCTCCCCGTTCATCGCGCCCCCTCCGCAGCCGACGAACTCAATATTTTGTTTACGTTTTACCTTAGTTCTTTGTCAAATTCCTGGTAAGCGATTCACAGCCGGGCACATTTTGATTCCTTGATTGTCTTTCTATAAAACTATCACTTTTTTAACTTAATCTCTATGTTTTTTATCGCGAATTCTTACGGGTAAGCCCTTTTTTTCTCCAAAATCGTGTCGATAAAAAATTCTGAAAAAAATCATATAATCGTATGTTTAGCTAAAGAATAACATACAAAAATTTGAAGTCATTCTGTATGATTTCATGAAACCTATGAGACTCCTTAAATAACAGATCAATATTTTATAGTGGGGGATTTTTTCGATTCAAGGCTTATTATTTGTAAACAAAAAGATAATTTTTTACTTAAGGGTAGGGTACACTCAAAAATCACCAAAACAACTCATTTTTTTTTTATTTCAGAAATGTGTTCTAGAAGTATCAAAGAATGTATAAAAGCATTCATTAAAGTCAAAATAAAAAAAAAACGAAATTTTAATGAAATTTCGTAAAAATGAATAACACTTTATTTTTTTAATGTTCTGATTCATAATATGAAATTTACTACGAAATACATAGTATGTGACGTCTATGACGCGTCAGGACAGTCAGAATGCACCCTAATGTTATGGCACATGTATTGTAATGTAACACTGCAAGCGCGTTGGCTGCTACTGTTTACTTCATTCATTGACTGACACATTATTTATTTGTTCAAAACAAAATCAATAAATAGAAACCATCATTCAACAAAATAGAATAATCTACAGGAACTTGCACCTAAAAGTTATGCTCTAAAGAAGAAAATCTTAAAACTGTTTTGATTAATCCAGAATAACCTGTTGATTCAACTAAGAAGAGGCATTAAATTTTATTAGTTAATTATTCATCAAGGAAAAACCCGCTTAAAAATATTGAATACAGTGAGTGAGTGAGTCGCTTGTACATTTATCAAGTGATACGATTAATGAAATTTTATATATTAGTGTATCTTTTAATAATAGCACATGGCTCAACGAGCACACAAATTTTACTCTTTATATTGTACTCAACGAGAGAAAAGAAATCCAGAAGAATGTGAAGAATGAGATACATTTTTTTAATCTTCAAGTGCCAAGGAAGTAATCGAAGCAGAAATTACCTGGAAACGAATCTCTTAGTCTTGATAAGTGCAGCAAATTAAACAAAATATCAGCAGTCATCAGACACTTCATTAAAAAAGCAGGAAGAAGTGTTGTACAGTGCTAGAAAATTTTGAACTACTCAACTAATAAAGCTATGAAATTGTTTTTGTGAGAAAATTTAAAGTTGTTTTTCTCAAAATCAACTTTTTCAATCTTCCAAATGTTTCTTACGGGGCAATT
>JAWWEO010000001.1:25275936-25286653 GCA_035582975.1 Ormyrus labotus | reverse complement strand
TTGAGAATGGTTATTAGTATTAGAAGAAAAAAATGATTATTAGAATAATAGGTCAAGTGAATTCTGAAGTTGTTAGTCCAATCGAAAGATTGTGAAATCTGCAAATCAAATAGTAACCAACTTCAATTTTATATAAAAAGATAATCATTATTCTAATGTTTATAAAATCATTAAACGAAAAAAAATACATGTACGCGCGCGAAGCGCGCACAGACATCACTAGTTTCAATAAAAATTACTAAATTTTTCGGTAATACAAGCACAGACTGCCAAAACCCAAAAAATTACCATACTTTTTAGTAAATTTTACTGAAATTTCAGGAACATTTAATAAAATTACACTAATTTTTATTAAAATTTCATTAAAATTTACTAAAAAGTATGGTAATTTTTTGGGTTTTGGCAGTCTGTGCTCGCTTTTCTAAATAGTATAGTAATTTTTACTGACACGTTTTCTCCGTGTGTACATATAACTCAATGAACTAAAAATAAAGCCAATACACCAGGGATAAAAAGCTTCCGAAGAAAATCTAAGTTATTATATCATAAATATTTTAATTCAGCGAAATCCAACGAGTCATAAATTCGAACTGCGACACAAGGAAAATCCCAGGTTGTGCAAATCGCGAACGCCATTTATTCCACTTTGGTCGTTTTTCAGATCGAGACTTTGCGGTTTAATGCCCATCGTCAGCGAATTGGTCAAAGCCCTGCGGCTTGTCACGTCAATTGTGAAATTATACGTCGATATAGTACAATTGTACCATGATTCCGGTTGGACGTTGGGCGCTCACCGTTCTATTATTATTAATAATATTTATTTCCGCTGCCACTGCAACGTACCGAAAGGTATAAAATCTATTTTTGAAACGTTGAGCTACATTCTAAATAAATTGTTGAGAAGCAATTTTTACTTAAATGAATTAAAAAGTTTCTAATTTCACATTATTTGAAATAACAGCCTCAATGAGTTGTTTTAGAAATTTTTGAACTATTGAGTCTGAGAAAAATGACTAATAATCGTATATTTCAATTATAATAATTTAATGAAAATTTATTTAACTTTATGATTTTAAAAAATGAAGTCCTTTTATTAAATATACTACACTAAAACTACGTGTCTAAAGTATCAGGTTTAATTTAAAAATATGTTGGTTGGTTTAATGTTTCCTTGATATAAACAACTTTAATCGTAATTTATGTACGAGACCGTTATCAAATTAAAAAATTAAATTGCATATAGATTATTAAAAAAACGTATGATAATTTTTATTAAAATTCAAAATTGGATAAATTTTAAAAAATTGCATTTTAAAAATTCTCATTAAAATAATTTATGTAGGCAACATAAATTACATAAATTTTGTTCATATTTTTGGAAGTTTTTTTGAAAAATTAAAGATACAACTCATAAGTTATTTTATGGGGTAAGTTATATACGGGGATTCTAAAATTTTATTGATAATAATAGTAAAATATGTCAAGACAACAAGGCAAAAGGCTTAAATTTGTTGCATAACCGCATAATTTTCGTAGCATTGTGGCCCCAAAGCAGCCTCAAAATATGACTGCTCGCTGGGACGATGTATCCCTCTACATATATCGGGTAAATATCGTTGTTTCACGTGGTAGTGCAAAAGAGCAAGAGAAAACGAGTCAGGTTTGCATGACTCGACTGCAGCGCGGCGTGTTCGACACGAGAGAGCGGTTATACACGAGGTTGACTGGCTGAACGCGATCGATATTACCCTTTGTACGTGGCCGTGTGTCTGTACTTCCGACTCCTGAAATTTAGAATTACACGGGCGCCACTCTCTCGTTTTGCTGTCCTCTTTCTCTGCTGGCGCTCTGTAATATTTCTCGACACACGACGCCGGACTAAACCCGCCGTTGCATGAAAATCATGTAACGCTGTACGTAGTCTGTTTATTACGCTGCTGTAACCGGCCGCACTACCAGCGGAAGTAATTGTGTTTAAGATGCCCTGGCCTAAGTTTGAGTGAAACTTAAAAATCAGGAGGTAAAAGTGAAAACTGCCCTATTTTTTTATAATGTTACGATTGTTATCAATATATATATAACGAAGTAAAATCAGTTTTATTTTGATTTAATTTAATTCAATTCAATGTTGCATTTCACTACCTAAAAATTAAAAACTTAAAAAATTATGGTTGTATTTTTAAAAAAAGTACTGCTCTAAATTATTGTAAAAAACCCAGCTGGGTGAGCACGTAAAAAGTGCTGTTAGCGAAATCGTTATTCGGAATCGGTTGACCTTTTCATTATCAAAAGTTATTAACTCACCTAAATTTTGAGACCCCTAGACCCATTTGAAGCAAAATGGCGTAAAAATTCGTGTTTTTCGTTTTTTTTTATATCTCAGTCAATTTTTGAGGTAGAAATTTTTTTTTTCAAATTATAAATTTTCTTAAGCCTCACTTGCACTGTCAGAATCTCATTTGTTTCTTTTAAATAGTAAAGTCCAACTTCGTTATTTTCATTTATCATTTCAACCAGATAAGATATGGATTATTATAATTGATACGTTCCAGTAAAAAATATTTTTAAATCCTTTTCAGTCAATTCTGAAAAATCTGATGTCATTCGAGGTTATTCGTTGAAATGGTACTATTTTCCTACTCCAGCGACTAGTTTCAACTTCTGATGCTAGAGTGTTTTCCATGTCTTTTTGTTGAATCATCCATTCTAAGTTTGAAACATCATGTCATTTCATTTGGAATATTGATCCTCACTTGTAAATTTTTTTTTCAACTCTAAAACTAACCATGTGGATGATATATTATTATGTTTAAACTGGTAGTCTAATATAACTTTTATATTCCAAATATAAATTTTGATGTTATAAAAGGAAAGTACATTTACATCAATACAAAATCATCATAGTATTTTATATATATACAAAATCTTTTTTAAATCAGTACTCTATAATGAATTATATTATAAAGAAAATAATTAAGAAGTAATTTATTTTAGTGACTTTTTAAAAGTACAAACAGAAAAAGATAGTAAAAATACATCAATTTAAATATATAATTTAAATGATATTTACTATTAGTATATTATAATTAATCAACTTAAGAAAATTTTTGTCTTATGCCCAAATATAGTGGTTGTATATAAATCTACAAAATATAAATCGAACATTATAAATTGATATAAAATTCTGAAAGAAAGATAATTTTTTAATTCTAAAATAGTTACATTCCTTGAAACATCAGTGATAGACAGATTTAATATATTGTCCGTGATAGACTAAAGCAATTTTTTTAATATACAAGGCCTGATCGACTGCAACTATTTTTTATTATATAAGGCCTAATTGACTCCACCGACTATTTACGATTTGACGCCCTCTTTTATTTTTAAATATAAGAAGTTTATTTATTCATGTTAATCAAAATTATTTATAAATAATCATATTAAAAAATAGCACATAGAATGCGCACAAAACAATCTTCGGTGAATATGCATTTTTTGAAACATGATATAAAATGATCATTGAAGAATTTAAAATCCAAAAAATATATATACATATATATATCAATTTGGACACTTTGAGGAGATTTTCAGCACGTGTACTGAAGTTTTAGGCTTTTTTGGTCAGTTCGGGGATCCTCCTCAAACTTCCCAAATATATATCGGCACCCGATAGGAATTTTGAGGATTTTAAGGTGCGTACCATACCAGAGAGGGAAATTATTTCTTTAGCCAGGCACCCCGAGAGAAAATTCTGGAGTATAGAAAATATCGAGGCAGCAATACAGATTAATATTATAATAAATTCTACGTGCAGAATAATATTATAAAATATATTTCGCTTGTCAAGAACTATTATTAAGGATATCATTAGTTGAAATAATTCATTACAAATTTATATTTCATTAAAGATTTTATAAAAAATGTATCCTATAGTAAATATTTTTTATACCAACTACTTTCTAATTCCGAATTGAATCGAATTGATTACTGCTTCAAAATATTGACTGAAATTTATCTCATAATGTTTATACCGTCATTTTAATCTAGTGAAAAGATAAAACAAGAATTTTTTAGTCTAAAAGACTTGGTCAATTTTAAAAATCTGAAAAAATTCACATACGTACATTAATTTTAATACAAAAATGATTTTAGAATTTTTTTGAAGTTGCATGAACAAAAAAAATGTCGCCAATTTCAAGTTTTTAAATAGCCGTCTAAATTCGAATTTGACTCCAATTATTTTTTGAATAAAACCATTTATAGGGCTTAAAAAAATTTATAATTTGAAAAAAAAATTTCTAGCTCAAAAATTGACTGAAATATAAAAAAACCGAAAAACACGAATTCTTACGCCATTTTGCTCCTAATGGATCTAGAGATCTGAAAATTTAGGTGAGTTCATAACTTTTGATGACGAAAAAGTCCACCGAGTCCGAATAACGATTTCGCTAAGGGCACTTTTTACGTGCTTACCCGACTGGGCTCTTTGATTTAATTAGCTGTCAATTTGATTGTTTGCTCCAGAGAATTAATTTCGCAGACCATGCAAACTTATAATATTAATTAACTCATTGAAACGGTGTTCCGACTAGCAATTAGCTTGCCAATATTATGCATTTCTTGTTAAGCGTTTCCCGAGACATATCCTTGGGCGTTCAATTAATGCATATTCTGTTACGCCTCCCCTCCCTCTTCTCTTTAGCTCTTGCCTGCTCTCAGTCTGCTTCGAATGCAAGCTGAGATGTTTGAATTTATACGTACGATTCTTGGACTTGCTCACGCTCGCTCGCTTAGTTCGATCGCCTTCAATGACAAATTTACTGAACTATACGAGGAACGTTTGCCGACTGCTATTCGTTGAAGAAACTGTTCTTGCTGACATATCAAAGAAGAATATTTATTCAATTTGCAAGTATTTCTTTATTTGCTCCTCGGTTTCTTACCAATATATGTCAGTAAAAGTATCGTAAAAAAATGTAAGTAGTAGTAGTTTTATTCAGTCAGACCTAACACATTAATCTTGTCACTTCACTTCTTTGTATTTGTCGAATTTGTTCGAATTTTTAAAATTTTTTAAGTATTTGGACCTATTAATTGTAAACTAATTTCATTTTAATTATCAAAGCTGTACTTTTGACATATTTCTTGTCGCACTGATGTTTTTAATTATGCTGTGTTTATTTTTCAGGAAGTAAAGTAATTATTTAACGCCTTCAGTCAGAATTAGTGAACGCTTTAATTCCATATTTTCTCCACGAACCAACTTCCAAGGTAATCTGCAAACTATTTCGCTCTCCTTGTCAGCGTAAAATTGCATCGATGCGTAAGCCAAAGCCGTTCACTCGAAAGGAATGAGTATTTAATTAGGGAGGCGCGACGATCGCGAACGAGTTGCGTCGGGTAATTGAATTTGCAGAGTCATTTCCGAGGACACTCGGCGGGGAAATCTCATTCGTTCTTGCAAATCCGCTCGTTCGCTCGCTCCTATACCAATCTCTTAAGTTTCTACCCCGTCGGACAATATGTAGGCGCATTCATTTGAAACGCGAAACTAGCCGAGCAGACGCGCCAAATTTTTGTTCCCGCATCGTTGCGCTGAAAAATCGTCGCCAACTCTCGCTTTGTTTTTGCCCCGATGACTTTCTGAATGGTTCTTTGTAGCCGCGGAATTATTTTCCCCGAAGGTTGTTATGCTTTTATGCGTCTGGCTGCAGCTGCCTTTTATTTTTCCTCTCGGTTTTATAATTAGCGACGATTTCTCTGTCCGTACAACGTTGAATTATTCTTAAATGCTAACTTTGATCTAATTATCTCACGGTAGAAAAGCACTTTCATATTTAACGGTGTTGTACAACGGGGCGTGTAATTAAATGCTAATTAATTTTTAACTAGCATACTTTTATTCTGAGCAGTAATTTTTGCAGAATATTTAAATTTTACATTCCAATTATAGATTTAAACCATCATTGGCTATCTATTCGAGTAATAGTATTTCAAATTAATAAAATGGCGTTTTATGTTTGGGAGCGAAAAATATTGCAATATATATTTGATTATCAAAAAGGGAGAAATCTTGCTATTTCGAGTTTTAATATACGAAAGCTCGCTTTGTACATAAGCAAAATTAATGTAATTCGCTCGTAAAAGTTAAAGCGAGCTTCGCCAAAAAGAAGCGGAAGCAAAAAGATCTTTGCAGCGAAACCAGCCATAACCATTTCTATTTTTCTTTGCTCCAACATTTCTTCGTCCTCTTTTTTCTTGCCAAGGCGTTTTTCGAATTTCTCCCCTTTTATTTAGCTTATTTCTTGCATATCTCCGTCGGCGCGCTTACAAGCGTGTCTTTCCCTTACCATCTGCAAATCTCTGTCCTCCCATCTCTCTCCCGCGTTTTTTCCAGCCCCCAACGTACTCCCACGTCTCTTTCTCTCTTTTTCTCCCACAGCGGGATATTATTTAAAATAGAAAATGCTCTCGGGGAGAAGGCGAAATCGCAGGCGGGTATTGGAAAACGATTCGAGGTCCAAGATGAAAACGATTCGACTCTCTCCACAATAGCGTGCAGCGATCGTATCGGCGTCTTGTCTTTTTTCCCCTCTATCTCTTTCAATTCGTCCTTTCTCTTATGCGCCGCAGCGGAGGCTCTGCGTTGGCATGCGTGAGTGTCGCTCGCATCGACAGACGATTTCCCTACCGATTTTCCCCTTTGATTTCTCCTCCGAAGGTGGGAGAGCTCGCACTCCGATAAAAAGAAGATAGACTGCAGCCTACGCGGCCGCGACAGATAAAAAGCTCTTTACGTCGCCGGAAGCTTTTGTTGTCCGTCATCGCACATAGACTGCATTCGGGCTTTTTATTTCGCCTTTCTTTTATTTTTCTCAGTTTTGTTTTAGTGCGCTTCCATTCGACGTTCGGTTTTCCCGGCAACGCGGGTTCGGATTTTTTATATTTTCCGTTTGTTTTATTTTTCTGTATGCGAGTTTTGCGCTCTTTTTTCCAAGCTCCCACTTTTTATTCGACCAAGCTCAATCTCGAAAATTAAAATACTAGGCCTCTAGGCACCCGAGAACTGCTCTTGCAGCATGTGGTATATGCGGCGATGACAAATCCACGGCTAGAATTCCTAGGGGGGTTCCCGCGGAAATATGAATGTTGTATTTTATTTGTTAATGGCTGGGGAGGAGAGAGTCACTGGGAATCGCTATTGTGCATACCCGTATTTTCAGAGTACATACTGTGGAAGTAATTAATCGGTGGGAGGTAATTTATATTTCTATAGCTTTATTTGCACAAGTGGATTATACAACCTTTTCTAAAGATGCCCCCTTTCAACTGGAATTGCAAATTTGAAAGGAATTCTAATCTACTTTTTTTAGAAATGAATTAAAAAATTGCTTCTATCTATTTCCTCTGAATAATTATCAGTCTGTTAATGCAATAAATAGAGCAAACTGTTTTATTGGAAACGCTGTTTTTAACGAAACTCTGTCAGAAGTAGCCTCCCTCGCCTCCTCTCACTCCTCTTAATTTAGGACAGCATATTTTGTTTTGTAGCTAGTTAAAAGCCAAGTTATTTCCGCCAGAATCTCAGAATAGATTCCGCAGGTAATTTTCGCGTTAAAGCAAAGCGAAATTGATCTCGTACGTAAGATTTTTCAAGCCAGTCAGCCAGCGGCGGCAGCAGCAGCTAAGCCTCCAGCAGAAACGCCGGTCGCTCCTTTAAACGAGAGAGAGAAAGAGAGAGAGAGAGAGAGAGAGAGAGAGAGAGAGCGAGGGCGAGAAAGAGAGCGAGAGGGGGGGCCGGATAAAACGTCTGCGCCGGAGTAGCTCGTGACTTGAATTAAAATTCCACCTCCTCCGCTGGATAATACCATTTTAAGGAGACCCCGAGTATGCAGCGCTGCGAGCTATATATACACGCGCTAAGCATATCTGCAACGGCTTGCGCGAGGCAGTAACGAAAAAAAAGGAGCGAGCGTACGGGGAGAACGGAATCGCTGCGCAGTACTCCAAAGTAAACAGAGGCGTCTCGCTTCTATAGGCGAAAAATTTTCCTGTGCGAAGGCAGCAGAAGGAAAAAAAAAATTTCAGGAGCAAATCGCGCGAGAGAGCGAGGCTTTCGATGCGCACAAGCGATCGAGGGAGGAGGAGAACGCAAAATGCTGAATTGACGAGTTTCGCTTGACGCTTCGAGTTTCTAATTCCAAAGCTCAAAATCGTCGATATTACAGATCGGCCGTTTCCACCGAATCTGCAGAATCGCGAAATGTGAAAAAGCCCAAACTGCGAGGATTCCGCCCGACAAACATCAAACGAGCTATCCATGCTTCCATAGCCTGCTATTATGTAAAAAAGTAGAACCTCCAATTTCAAGTGCCGATGCGAAAAAAATAAAAACTTTGTTTAAAAAGAAACTTTTACTCCGGCAAAACAGTTTTTTCATGTAACCATAAAAAGGTTTTTATTAACTTTTTTAACAGCGATAAAAAAAGTCGCACTTAAACTCTTTTTAATTCTTTTAATATAAGTTTATAAGCGCTTTACATAAAAAGAAATTGCAAGCTCGAAATCAGAACTATTTGTCCACCGAAAAAACCCCTTACAATGAGCGTAATTTTTATTGGCAAGCAAACACCGAGCTAAAAGGCTCAGGAATTAAAATAAAAAGCCCGTCATGCAGCACCTGTCGAAAAGATCGAGCACAAAGCCCGCACAGTGCGAAAATGAAAACGTGCTCGGGACACAGCCATCGCTGCAAGCTCAGCCGATGATTTATGCAGAACAAATTGCTGGTTTCGCACGGTATGCACACACGCGGCCAGTTGCGCGCAAACATAAGCTTATTATGAATTCAAAAGTTATTACCACTCGGTGCTATCTCCCCGCTTTTCGCTCTTCACTCGAATGATCGTTCACCGAATCCCGTCTCGTAACGTGTCTCCCGCTGGTTTGAATAAACTTTGCGCAAGCGTCCGCTTTAAATAAGGGACTGCTTTGGAGGCGGCTCTTCAAGTCGGCAAATGGAAAATGCAATTTCTGAACACATTAAAATGTCATATTTACCGAGAGATATTAAAGTGCTTCCGTTTGCTCCCCGTTTTAATGGCTACCAATCGTTTCTGCAAGATTCGTTTATTATTTTTACTGTTTTCGACTAAAGTGTTGTAGGGGAGATCTGAGCAAAATGGTCATCCTGAGCAAAACGGACACCACCTATTATTTTTTATATCGCTGTTACGAAGATTTCGAAAAAAATCAAGTATATTATTTATGTCATTAGCAACAAAGTTTCAATACGTGCGTGTTGCTTGCGCCAATAACATCGCTTCGAAATAAAAAAATTGATATTAGTCTGTGAGTTTCCGATGTTACCAAGGTAGAAAACCGCTGCCAAGTCATTGGCAGTTAGCTTCCTCCTAACTAATTTATTGTTCCATTATTATCTCGTTTTTATTATTATTTTATTATTATATGCTCATTTTAGAATTTAATTCCTTGCGCAAAGCTCGATTTCGCGCCAGCTTGAATAAAAATCATGCACTAAATCAAGCATTGTACAAGTCGTATCAAAAAATAATGTTCAATACAAGAGCATAAAGGTAATTTTAACTTGGTGTTACCTTTTCCCACTATCTTCGTTTTGACAAAAATTAAATAAAAATTCCAAGTAAATTAAATTTTCTGTAACTAATATTAGTCACGGAAGTAATTTTTTGTATTTTATTTAAACTATATTACTAAAACAAATGTAAAAAGTCATAATAGAATAATAGTAATAATAATAATATGATAGTACTATTTTATATATATAATCGCGATACCATACATAACTTAAAATCGTAATAAAACAAAAACTAGTAGATGAACTTCAAAAAATTCTTTTTGATTTTGAAACTTTAGTTAAAGACGAAAAAATAAGTAGTCGATCATTGAAAGAGATCGATTATTCACTAAGATACATCTATTCAAATAATTAAAACAAAATAAATAAAACTTTAATATCTTTTGAACTAATGCGTTTCATAAGCAGAAAAACTATACAGCTCAATTAGTTTTTGAATAAAAAGCTGAAAACCGAAAAAAATGAATTTTTTATCTCAAACAATTACGGAAGTAAAAAGACTTTAAATTACTTGAAATTTTGGAAAAAGGTAGGAAAAGGATCTTTTTATGTTTAGAGCTGTATAGTTTTTCTGCTTATGAAACGTATTAGTTCAAAAGGTATTAAAGTTTTATTTATTTTGCTTCAATTTTTTGAATAGCTGTATCTCAGTGAATAATCGATCTTTTTCAATGATCGACTACTTATTTTTTCGTCTTTAACTAAACTTTCAAAATTAAAAAGAATTTTTGAAGTTCATCTACTAGTTTTTGTTTTATAACGATTTTAAGTTATGTATGGTATCGCGATGATATATATAACATAGTACTGTCATATTTTTATTATTATTATTATTTTATTACGACTTTTTATATTAGTTTTAGCAATATAGTTGAAATAAAATACAAAAAATTACTTTTCTATGATTAATATTAGTTAGAGAAAACTCAATTTACTTGAAATTTTTATTTAATTTTTTTCAAAACGAAGATAGTGTGGAAAGGTAACACCAAGTTAAAATCACCTTTACGCTCTAATATTCAACATTATTTTTTTATACGACTTGTACAAAGCTTGATTTAGTGCATGATTTTTATTCAAGCTGGCGCGAAATCGAGC
>JAWWEO010000001.1:25252599-25275836 GCA_035582975.1 Ormyrus labotus | reverse complement strand
TATTTATTTACACATATGGTATTTGCTTTAGAATCGGCGAAAGATTGATAGTTTACTTTGTTATCTTTGATATTGCATGGATTATTGATGCCCGCTCGACTTTTGCAAAACCGAGGCGAAGCCGAGGTTTTGCTGGTTAGGGCGGGCATCAAAAATACATGCATCTTAAAAAAATGCATACGAAGGTGAAAAAAATTATTAAAATTAATTACAATATAAATGTAGTTTTTATTTATAATTTACATTCTTTAGAAATTTACATTCTGCCAACTAATTCTTAAAAGTTAAATAAGCAATAATGCATAATATATACAATATAAGATATAATTTATGTTACAATTACATATATAATACATATTCCAATAATACATTGGAAAAAATTAATAATTTCAATATTTCTTTGAATCAAACAAACATTTTTTTTAATTAAATGTATTCAAAGAAATTTTCAGTTAATTCAATTAAATATTTACTTGAAAAACATTTAAAGAAATACTTCGTTGAAATTACTAATTTTTTTAGCGTATAATACAAATACAAATAATACAAAATTTATTACGATAATTTAAACTTTGGTTTTGATATTTAAACTTTTTCAATATATTAATATTGATTTGAGATCAATCTTTGTTGGATTTTTTCATATTGAATTTTCTGTATAGCCTTGCGCTATAATGTCAGAATGCCATCTTTCTAATTGTTTAATTATTTACATGTTAGCACCAGAATTAAAAAGAAGCGTTGCTGCTGTTCTTCTAAAGCAGTGACCGGTGTATTTTCTTGGATTTCTAAATTTAGATAAGAAGAGATATTTTCTGTTACTTCACTTATCTTATGCTTTCCAATGACTTGACGAGTATATTTACCATTTTAGTACTGAAGAATCTGTCACTAAACTGACAATTGGTCTTAATAAAATTCTTAACTTTGTCATAGAAAAGGTTTTCAATAATAAACTGTCCAGGATAATCGTTTTTGTTATGCTGAGTCGATACTAGAAACTTATCACCCAGGTCTTGTACATCTTGAAGCTTTATATTAATAATTTCATCACAGTATATTTCATCTGCAAATATTAATAAAATAAAACTAATTTAATGAAGTATAAGAGATAAAGCGAATACATAAATAATAATTACCTTTGTGGCTAAGTACACAATCATTGGCTGTTATCATAAAATTTATTATTTCATCCTAGATTTGCTTTTTAAAGCTAAACATTTGCTAATATCAACATTATCTTTCGTATTCAAAGTTCTTTCTTTTAATGTATTAAAATAAACAATTAAATTGCTTTCTCTCGAGTTTGTTGATAGTTTATTTTTATTTTCTTCTTGACACTTTTTGTAAGTGTTATAGACAAGGAGATATCTTTCAGAAGACTTTTGTGATAATGTTTCTGATTGTACAATTACTCTTGCCTCTTCATTAAAATTTCGCAAGACTTCTTCTTCGTCTGCGATTTGTTATTTTTGTACATCTTTTAAAGTCAAAAACTTGCCCGTTTTACTTTTCTTAATCTGCACTTCTTAGGTAAAGCCAAGCACATGTGATGAAATGAATGAGATACTGGTCGCGACGCCACTGCCTCTCCTCTCGGTGAACTTTGTCTCTTCGTCTCTCGTTTGCTTGGTACTAAATTTATACATAGAAAACATAGAAAACAAAGATTTTAGTACATATTTTATTGTCTTACCTTGCAGGCAAAACGATGCCGTGGACGTGAGGCAGTTATTTTTTATTTCTTTAGGAGGAAGCAAAAATAACTGCTTCAATTGAGTGACTACTGTTAGAATTAGAATAGTTTAAAAGGAATATGCTACTAATTAAGAATCATTTTGAAACAAAATTCGAACAATGCTAACAATTGTTCTTAATGAGCGAGGTTATTCTTAAGATGAACATTGGGCGACACTGATGGACGACTAGGCTCACTCAGTCAAAAAGGAAACCAATATTCCTATTGATTGATTTATGAAATGTGGAGAACGCGGAATATAAGAATAGAGCTAAAGCATTTTCTACTTATAGGTATATAACATCAGGAGCATTTTAATATCGTCTAGCTGCAAACATGCAAAACTTTCTTTCCCACTTTTTCCACGCAAATCGGAAAAATAATAGTTTTGCTTGTTATCAACAAGGATGGAGAAATGAGGCTGTGTACTTAAAAGCTTTTCAGATTACTTTGCCGAATCGCTAAATCTTCTTTCCCCTATTGCGAAAATAACTTCTTTCTTAAATTTTTGTTATTAACTCAATAACTACGATTTAAAAATTCTTTATTGTGATTTAAATTGACGTATACCATTATTATTTGACAGCACTGAACATCGAAAGGGACTATTTACTTTTAAAAAAAGCTCTGCTACAGATTTCTCCTATGTAGAGCAATAATTCTGGCCGGATTTTACAGTATTGGAAACACCTATAACCAAAATAAAGACCGCACATGAAAAAATGACGATCGGAAATAAAGAAAAAGAATGCAAGTGAAAGTTTACGTCGCCTAAACTCGAATCAACCTCAGAGGCCAGTGGGAATTTTCACAGATCATTTGGCTGATGGCATATTCGCCGGTGTTCATTCCCGACATATTCGATAACCGCCCGCGAGCCTCCCCTCTCTCGAGATCGCCGGCTCGTCCCCTCATATTCCGTGTTATCCACTCGTAAATGTGGCTCGAGATATTTCGAGTCACTGCCGCGTGTTCTCCTTGTGCTGTCTGAAAAGAGATGACATTTTTTCCCGAGGACAAGGAGAACCGAAAGAAGCGCTGCCGTGTGGGGACGGAAAAAAGGACTGAATCGATGGCAGCGTGCTTCGGTTAATGCACCGCGTCCCTCTTCAAACAATCAGGAGTTCTGCACCACTTCCGGCTCTCTCCATGGATTTTCTGCTGTTCCATAACTCTCTCTCTCTCTCTCTCTCTCTCTCTCTCTCCCTTGGCCGGGCAAGTTCGTTTATTTCTTTGTTGAACTTGTCCCTGTTTGTGTTTCGGGAAGTCCGTTGGGGAGCGGCCATTTCCAGGTACTTAAAATAAAAGCGAAGTTTAGCGGTTTTGAATTGTTTGGTAATTTATTGTAAGAGCTTTATGAAAAGTTTTATTTATTATATTTAAAGTTTTAATATTGTATGAAATTTGTGAAATGAAGTAAATTGAGGGTATGCAAAATTTGTTGTAAAAATGTGTTGTGTGAATGAAATCGATTTTTTGAAATGTAGAAGAATTTACTTTGATTAATTGTGTAACAGTATTTAAAATAAAGCATTTTCAAAATAAAGTATATATATATAGTTTCTAATTATAATTGAAATAGATGGAATCTATCTATCTATATTGATGACTGCTTCTTTTTCTTTTAAGCTTTTCTAATACATTAAATTTCAAGAATGGAACTGGATTTTATTTTTTTTGCGTTTGTATTAGTTATTATATATTCCGTAAAAATTAAAATTTATTAAAAACTTACAATTTCTTTATTTTAAAGTAGTGTTGTTTTGTGCATTTTATTATATTTGACAGTTTTATACACACATTGATTAAAGCTTTAACGAATAAGATTTTTATATAAAAATAATATTATTTTAATGTCTTATAATTGTGTTCTTATTATTCTTTTTCTAAAGTTTTCGTAAATTAACGTAAGAGAAATCTTTATATTCCTGTATAATAGATTTTTTTTCAAGAAAAACATGCAAATACAATTATTTTAATTAAAATCTTTAAAAAACCATGCCAATTACACATTAATGGAGTTACTCTCTCCTTTGTTCTGTGTTTTTCTCACTGCTAGACAATAGAAAAAGTACTAAATAAATATAAAATGCGTTATAATACTGGACATCATTCCAGAATAATTACGGTCAGAATTAGTTTCTGTCAAACACTTGGAACCCAACTTATCTTGAGTAGGTCTGTATGTTTCTTTTAACGAGGCCACGTAACCATCGTTATCATCGGAATTACAGTATTATGGAAAAATTTAATTAGTTTTTACCGCGAAGGCACGTAGTCGGCACAAGATAATAAAAGAAAGCGACCGACCGCTTTGCCTTTCTCTTTTTCTCTTTCCCTCGTCACTTTCGTCTCTCGCTTATTTTCTTTTGTCTCCTAGACTTTTTCGCTTTTATACGCAAACACCAGTGTCTATACGTGCGTGGAAAACGTTTTTTGTTGTCGGTAAGCCATTTAAAGTTTATACTGGGACAGAGAATATTCATTATAAACTTTTATAAATTAAGTCTGAAAATTGCAATGACTAGTATGCAATAATTGCGCAACTATTTTATTGATTTTAATCAATACTGATCGAATATACGTAAAGCAATTTTTACTTTTAAAGAAAACGATTTCAAAAAAGAAATTCAATTAAAAAATACCCCATAATTTAAAATGATAGGAGCAGTAAAATGCGGTCAAGAATTGCATTTAATAAAAGAAAAAATTTTTAAAGAATGTCTAGTAATTCAAATCAAAAGCTTTCTCGCACTACAAGTATGCAGATGTTCGCTTGAAAGCAGATTCTTGCACATCAGATGTGTGCGTTCGCATATAAAAAGCGCAGCATTCAGTTTTTAATTGCTTTCAATTTCCGCCTTCCGGCATAAAGGCACGCAACTTTCTCCCTCGCTCATAAGTCTTTTAAATGACGAACACAATCGAGCTTTCATGTACTTTGCGTTTCCCTAAAAATTGCCTCCCTCTCCCTTGCAGGCTTTTTTCAAACTGCGAGCAGCTTGTACACACCGTGCTGTTTCCCCGCCACTGATCCCTGCTTTCTCTCTCTCTCTCTCTCTCTCTCTCTCTCTCTCTCTCTCTCTCTCTCTCTCTCTCTCTCTCTCTCTCCGCACTTCATTCCGCTGGCTACTTCTCTTTGATGTCTCGGCGTAACTCTCTCGACGCTCGTTCGCGCGAGTGTGGTCTTTTCCGTTTAAAGGTCCGCGCATTTCTTTCATCTTTGCTGCTCTTTCTCCAAAGAATGTTCACTTTGAATATGAATTTACAAGAGCTCTCAGAGGCAGCGGCAATAATATCACTTTAGCGCGCAGCTAAATAATGCGAATCTCGCTGAATCAAGGACGAGAGGGAGGAGATATCGGGGAGAGGAGCAATTCGTTGCGCATTAAGTAAACGAGGAGACGTGACGCGTTCAACAAACGTGACTTTTTAAAAGGTCCTTTCTCTTTCTTGAGGAAGGAGCGGAAGAGACGGTGCTCGTGTGGCCCAGTTTCCTTTCACTGGATGCTGGAGGTCGTTTCTTCCACCTCCCACCCCTCCCCCCCCTCTCTCGCTCTCTTTCCTCGGCCCATTGAACGGTGAAAGAGTCGAAAAAAGACGAGTCTTCTCCCTCTCCTCCCCTTACTTCCTTCCATTTGCCTTGCCACCAAATTGCTTTTGGTGCTCGAGCAGCCTTTTTGGTGCTGATGCGAAATGGCTAGCTTGAATCCGTTACGTTGATTAAGATTTTGGGGAGAGATAGAGGAGGAGCGTGAAATTTAATTTTTTTAAAATGTATCACAGGAATCGGGCTTGATTTTATCGCGTCTCACCTACCATTTTAAGCCAATTCCCTTTGGATCACGTATTATTGAAACAAATAGAATTATTATCGGGTAATTATTCAAAATACCTAATTTTTATTTACACAAAACAAGGGATTGAATCTTTTAGCATCTTCTGGTAGAGACTGAATGAAATTTAATTTATTATATTTAGAAGTTTTCACTTTTAAGGAAGAAATTCTGTAATTGCGTGCATTACAGGGTGAGTTTTCAGTTGAAAGGAAAATGCGCTTTTGAATGGTGGTATCCCAGAGAGTTTGAAAGCAAAGTTGAACTAAGTTCTTACTATTGTGCTCAAAAAGGAGTTTAAACCATGAACGGAATTTAACCGGTTTGATTATATAACAAGAATGAAAGGGAATGAGAAACTTGAAGAAAAGCTAAGAAAGCTGCGTGAAAAGTACTCGAAGAAAAGTGTTTAGCCAAGGTTTAATAAAGCTACTCAAAAGAGGACGAGGAAAATCTCTTTTTGAAAAAATAGCTCTCATTCATTCGCCCTTACTGATTAAATATTACTTCGTTCTAAATTAACTTTATAAACGCCATAGGAATTTGCTAATTTTGCCGATCGCCTGATGCACATCCGTCATGATATCGAACCTCTCTGCTCTCCAAAACATTTCAGCCATTTCAGCACAAATACACAGGCGGCAACTTCGATATTACATGTATACTGTACGGCCATAAACGCAGGAGGGAGAGTAGCCACATGCGCGCATGCGCGCTGCCTAACAATGGAACAAGAGAGCGAGAGAGCCCGAACGCGTTTGCGGTTAATTAGACAGCTATGCTGTTAACGCTGTCCCGGCATTCCAGCGTCTCAACGCTCGGCGCGCGACACGTCGTTCAAATCATTCCGCTGACGAAATACACACACCGAATAGTCTCGATGCGCTCGCGCGATCCTGACATGTTCAGCGCGCAGCCTGCATACGCGCACGACATCCACAACTTTCTCTAATCGTTAAATGCGAAGATTACTGCCGATGAATTGCTCTGATTAGTCCTGCCGCGTGCTGACACCGATTTACGGTCCTGTTGATTAGTGCGATCGAAGCCTGGAATTGCTTCGGTTAGCATGGAACACTTGGAAAATAGGATTGAAAGAATGAAATCTAAAAGTGGCTCGCAGAGTTTAGTTCAGTAACGTAAATATAGAATATCCTCAATTTACGTACTGACTTCGAGAGAGAGAGAGAGAGAGAGAGAGAGAAATATAGAATATATTCTTACAGAAAGAGCGCGTGCAATTGCAGATTTATTTAGAATCTGGAATATCTTTTATAAATCCCTCTATTATTAGCAGTCGCTGTAAGAGTGCACAATAAAGACTCACTAAATATTTAGCTTTCAATGAATTTAAATGAGCTCTATTTATTAACAAAAAGCTAAAGCTATTTTTACATTTTAAAGAAAAAGTTATCAGCATTGCTAAAATATCTAAAGCTAAAGAAAGTCAACGCGCTTCCGGGGAGTGTAACGAGTGAAGCCAATTTATAACTCCGAAACAAATAAGAAATCTAATTACCCGCGTAGCCCGCGAAATAATTAACCGAAATCTCGGGGGATCCCAAGACCTCGAAACGCATTTCAAGGCAAGCTGCTGCTGCCACTGCTGCTGCTCCAGCGACAACAAATTAGCGGAAGTCTCTCTCTCTCTCCCTCTTACACTCTTCGCGGTCGAAGCTAATTATGGTGAAGCGCCCGCCTTGAAATTTACGGTAACACCGCTAACGCGACCTTATTGGGCCGCCCACGTAAGTATAGACCGGCCCGGGAAGGCGATATTCAAGATAGCCCAAGAGGGAGAGCAGGAGGAAGAGCAGGAGGGAGAGCAGCGACGGCAGCAGCAAGAGCTATAGCATTATGTCGGCCTCATCAGTCGAAAAGCACATTAGCATTACTAATGACCGCGATCGTTATCGCCACGTGCTACTGCTGCTACGCATACTGCTGACCGACGGGCCTCCCTCCCCTGTCGCCGTCCTTCTCTCTGATGCTTCGAGACCGTGGAAATACCAGGTAGGTCGCTGATATTCGTGTATATACGAATCCAAATAATGCCAAGAGTTGGTTCATACCAACGACGGATCGTAATCAGACTATGTATACTGACCGGCTCATTTAGTTATTACGGTGGGGCTTGCAGTTTTCTGTTGGCCTGTTTTTAATTGCAGAATTATTAGCGTTAGCTAATTGCCTATATAAGATTCTGAGGGTAACTCTTTTATTGTCAAATATTTCATCATAGAATGTATTGAAAGCCTATAGAACAAAATTTCAATTCACTTTTTTTATATGAATACTTGTGTACCTGGTTTTTAATGTGAAAAGTAGGGCGAATGTTCATTTTAAAAAACTTGTAGAGTGCGCTTTTGCAAAATCTTGCTATTTAAAGATATTCCAGCTTTCCAAGTTCCATTACCATTAAACCAAACATCAACAATTTTTTAAATTAAAACTTATTAAAACTTATGTTTAAAAACTTGTACTGATAAAAATCCTCCTATTTGAATAATATACTTCTACAATTAACAACACAGAAAAATACGTTAATTTTTTTTAAAAACCCAACGTCTTTACAGATTAAAAAATAACCAAGGAGGAGGCGCCTGGTGTCCAAAGTACATGGTAACGAACGAGGGTAAGGAGTACCTGGAGGTTAATCTACACAACCCACGCGTCCTCACGGCAACGCGAACTCAGGGCCGTTATGGCAACGGTCAGGGCGTCGAATACACCGAGGAGTACTACGTCGAGTACTGGCGAGCCGGTTTTACCAAGTGGCGCCGTTGGAAAAATCGACGCGGAATGGCTGTGAGTATATCATTGTTCACCCTAGTTTTCATGCCTCTAGTACCCACTATTGGGTTCGTCGTCCTTAAATAATCGAGGAAGAAAAGGATTTCTTTGGCAAGGTGGGGTTTTTACACATAAGAATCCTGCACATATTAATTGTGCACACTTTAGCAGTATAAATATTTTCTATTTTTCGGCTTTGAATTTTGGACTATAAGTAAAATAACTTACATTTTTTAGAAATAAAATTTTTTATGATCTAGAATAATTTTTTCTAAACTATGAAATAAAGTACAAGTTTGACGTACCCGTTTGAACTCTAGAGTTCATTTCACAACTGTATGCGTATTTGACCTATTTAACATTCAAGAAGCTTAAATGATTTCTATAATTAAGGATTTTCTGGGAATTTAATTAATTGCTTCCCGGTATAAAGGAGCTTTATGTTAATAAACCTCTGATTACTTAACAGTGAGGAATTTACAATAAGTAAATGAAATTATTAGTTTATTTATGATACAGATTTTCAATTAAGAAAGAAAAAAGGTCAGTTATAAAATAATGAAATTTTCTTTAAAAAACATAATTCAATCGATCTAAACATTTCTTTACGTTTATGGGAAACGACAAATTTTTTACATCATTTTGATTTTTGAAGAAAAACTGGTTCCCTTAATGAAATGTCAACATAGTAGTGAGAAGTATATTTACACAAATGGTTTAAGTTACTATTCCTCTTATGTAAGACTATTTTGATGCAGTGACAACAAAATAATAATTCTCGCTAAGCCAGTAGCAATATAAAAGAGTAGTACTCGCAATTTACATATGTATCGGTATACAGCGTGAGCATCTATGCATCTCTGTATCGATTGCGAATGCGAATCAGCACTCGGACGCAGGTAACGCACAATTACGGAACGTGACACGCTAATCAACGTCTCTTTAGCACGATAATCTAGCTGTAATGTCCATTAGTCTATCAAAGCAGATGACAAGGGACGCGTGCCGCACGGCCGGCGAAGAGTCAGCTTAACGCTTTTTTGCGGTAATAAAATAGATAGATACATCGCGGGCGGTCACTTTCGACCGCCGGCCATAAATCAAATTTAGCACGCTCCTGCACTGTAAACAAGCTGATACTTCTATGATCGGCAGCTATGAGCGCGTGCTTATTAGCTCGATCGTCATCACTACCGTCGGCTGAATGGACTGTGCTTGCAAGCTCGTCTTCCTGCTTATTAATTGGGAGAGCTAACAATACTTTTAGAAACATCGATCACGTTTTTCAGAATCGACTTTCGCTGCTCCAAAAATGAAGTTTCAACTGCAGGATATTTTGACGGAAACTGCCGTTTTAACATGGACATGCGTCACTTAGCCTTTGGATGAATTTAGCTGCAATTAGCGAGGATTGGGTTCAGCTGATTAAATTTTCAATGAACTGAAAATATGAAATAATATTTACTTAATTTTGTGTTACGCTTCCGAATAAAGTTGCGCTTTGTAACCGACACATTTATTGACCTAGAAAAATTTGTTCAGTCCGCAGGAAAAAAAGAAACTCTCCTGGGCGCATCGTATTGCACTCGATGTTCATTTTCACTACTCAATAAATACATACGTGCAACCACCATGACGACTCTCGAACGTGTCGACTGCCGTTGCGATTAATCGCGAGCCCCAATCATTTAAAAAAAAAAAAAAAAGGAGGGTGAGAGCTTTCCTCCCTTTTCCTCTTTTCGTTAATTGTGGGAGCATTTATTGTACCAGGCCCTCCTCATTTGGCATTCGCGCGCTCTGGCCGCGTCAGTTCATATTAATCGTAAATCTACGAGTCCATGATTAAGCGGCTGTAATGCGTCTCTGTCAATGAAAGGCAGGCCTGTGTGTGCGTCGCCAGCGTTGCCGCGTTGACAAAGCGTTGGTGTCACATCGCGAAGTCGCGCGTTTGTTACGCGGCTGGACGGCTCTACCTGCGCGTGGCTGCCTGTGTATGTGCGTGAGTGTTGGTGAGGATATCGATTTTCGGCGAACGATGATTTCGGCGGGAACCAGCTGCCTCCTGATGTGTGAGCCGGTTGAAATTTCAAGTGGCCTGGGCACGCAATCGCTTTCTGAAATTTTTTTCTCCTTTCTCCAAATATTTTTCCAATATTAAAGTCCGGGATTTGGCTTTCTGCGATGAAAGTTTACAGTTTATTGAAAGAAGAGAAGTAGCGATTGAAAAGAAAAGAAACTGTTAAGTATTTTGGAATGATCATATTATAAAAATACTAAAAAGATAATTTATATAGTGATCAAATAAATAGGGGAGGTTCAGCTAAAACGATCATACTGGGCAAAACGGATACCCCCTATTATTTTTGATATCGCTGTTACAAAAATTCTGAAATAAATCAAGTATATTATGTGTGACATTAGTAACAAAGTTTCAGTACGCGGGTGCTGCTCGCGGCAATAACATCGCTTAGAAATGAAAAAATTGATTTTAGTCTGCGAGCTTACGATGTTACCAAGGTAAAAAAATGAACTTATTTTTTACACGGACGATGAAATTAATTCAAATCAATGTATTGTATTTGCAGATATTTTACCAAAAAAACCTTTTAGAATCAATATTAATTTTTTTTTTCACTAGTTTTATCAAAGAAGTCATTTTATCCATTTCGGGCAAAATGGTTACCCTGTCCTGTACAGATAATATGTATAATATATCCTCTCTTAAAAAGTGGTGACGGAAAGTTGAAGCATGAATAAAATGATTGTGATTGACTGATTCTCGTGAAAAATAAGACCATTTGGCTAAAATTTAACGTTATTGTTGCATTAAAGTCTTACGTGATTGGCTGAAGTATAAAATAAAGCTAGATTGGACTGTTTTGTAATTCATTTGTAACGTCTCAATAAATTAAAAGAATTTCAATTTTATGAGAGAAATATATTTTTTTTAAACGTCTAACATAGAAAAATTCAGCGCTCGCAGCGCGCTTGGATGGTGCTAGTATTATACATTATATATAATTATATATTATATTATCACAAATAAGGGTTTATGACCACCGCAAAAAGGAAGGAAGATGCTTTCTCTATTAAGAGCAAGAGAGAAACTTCGTTTATGCCTACCACCGTAATTTTCTACGGGTGCGATCAAGATAGGCTTATGTGGGATAAACCGGTCGGTTGTCATAAACCGCTATAAACAAATGTATATATAAATATAATCAAAGTTTCTTATTTAACCAATTTTTATTAATTTTTCCTAAGAATGTCGGTTTTGCCCGGCGATTTTTGAAGATCTCAAAATTTCAAAATTTTTTCAACAATTTTTTATTATATGTTTAAACAATAATTCATCGCTATCGTTGTGCGTACTTATTTATTTTGACGTCTACTTTAGAAAAAAATTTTAATTGATTATATTTCTTTTCTTGAGTCCATTTTTTATTCGTTTTTTTTAAGGAGAGTCTTGCACGAAATACATATACACTATATTTGCTAATTTTATATATTTCAACTATTTAAGGTTTAATAATCTGACTGGTAATATATGTTAAAGAGGTGTTCCCGACAAACTGAATAAAAAGTTAAACTCTGTAAATATCATTCAACAAATGCAGATATAGTTCATTAAAAAAATAATTGTTTAAAACATGGGAATGGTTTTTGTTTTTCATTCAATTTAATTTGGAAGGTTTCATTTTCTTCCTTATTCAATTTCAGGGGGAGTTACCAATGCAAAAACTAAGGTATTTTCAAAACCGGTAAAGTTATATTCACTTGTTTATAGAATTATCGTTGAAATCTATAAAATTCGACGATAAATCTATAAACAAGTGAATATAACTTTACCAGTTTTGAAAATACCCTAGTTTTTGCATTGGTAACTCCCCCTGAAATTGAATAAGGAAGAAAATGAAACCTTCCAAATTAAAATTGAATGAAAAACAAAAAACATTTCCATGTTTTAAACAATTATTTTTTTACTGAACTATATCTGCATTTGTTGAATGATATTTACAGCTTCTAAATTTTTATTCGGTTCGTTGGGAATACCTCTTTAACATATATTACCAATCAGATTATTAAACCTTAAATAGTTGAAATATAAAATTAGCAAACATAGTCCATATTTCGTGCAAGACCCTCCTCTAAGGGTAGATCTGCGTTTCCAAACATTAACCTATTTAGTACATTAATTCATCGTTTTGTGCCCCTAAATGTAGCTTATTTAATACGATAATTTAATTCGAAGTTAGCAAAAATTCCATTACTGTGTGCGAAAAAAAAAGACGGCAAAGGAGTTGTCGAAGCGTGACAAAATTGAAGGTGGATAGCCAAGGATAAAGGGAAGGAGAGTAGCTATTCTTCTCTTCATTATTCGACTGATGCCTTCCGGACAAAGACTTGGTATCCGGTGGGCCTCTAAGAGAATGACATCAGCGGAGGAAAGACGCGCAGACGCTCCACCCACTTTCACGCAGATTTTCTCAAAGCGAGTCCATGAGAATCCTCGAGGAAGCCTCGAGGATAGATTTAGTCCCAGAAAGGAAAAGCGGAGAGTAAGTCTTAAAACTGACAGTCAAAAATCAGCGGAAGACCAGAGTGCTGGATAAGTAATGTATAGAATGAGGAGCAAAAGAGAGGCAAACAAACAAAGAAATGTATATCTATATACCCGGGGGGGGGGGGGGGGGGGGCCCACCGGGTCCCTCCTGCTCGCTCCGCTCGCCAAGCCTCGTCACAATTGATTACGTATTAAATATAAATTAAATTTTTTAAAGTAATCTTATTAACATAAAACTAAATATTTAATCCCTCTAATTATGCTTTAACAAAATTTTCTTTATAAACTCAATTTATAGCTAACTGAAGTTAGCATAATAATTAAAAGTAGAGAAAGAAAAAAATTTTCAGCCTATTTTAATCAAATTTGAAAGAGTTTTACTTTAAAAAGTAATCAAAAAAGGTGCTTATTCGAAATGTCTCTCACGGGGCAACGTTTGAGATATCACCAAAAACTGTACTTTTTTTATAACCAACCTTCGTTAAACAGTTTTAGCTGGATCCAATAAAAATTGCCCCGTAAGGAACATTTGAAAGATTGAAAAAGTTGATTTTAAGAAAAACAACTTTAAAGTTTCTGACAAAAATTATTTCATAGCTTTATTAGTTGGGCAGTTAAAATTTTTTCAGCACCGTACAACAATTTTCCTGCTTTTTTAGTGAAGTTTCTGATGTCTGCTGATATTTTTTTTACTTTGTGCACTTATCAAGGCTAAGAGATTCGTTTCCAGATAATATTATATAAATAGCTGCTTCGACTACTACCATGGCACTTGCAGATTTAGAAAATGTATCTCATTCTTCACATTCTTCTTCATTTCTTTTCTCTCGTTGAGTATATTATCAATCTCATCAAAATTTGTGTACTGTTTGATGCCATGTGCTATTACTAAATTTTATTATTAGGAGATACACTGATATATAAAATTTCATTTATGATACATAATTGTTTACTTGATAAATTTACAAGCAACTCACTCAATCATTCACTGTATTCAATATTTTTAAGCAAGTTCTTTCTTGCTGAATATTTAACAAACAAAATTTGCCTATTCTTAGTTAAATCAACAGGTTCTTCTGGATTACTAACATCAGTTTCAAGATTATCTATTTTTTTCTTCTTTTGAGCATAATAACTTTTTAGTTGCAAGTTTCTGTAGATTATTCTGTTTTGATGAATGTTGGTTTCTATTTATTAATTTCACTTTGAACAAATAAATAGATAAAGTGTCAGCGAACAAATGAAGTAAACAGTAGCAGTCGACGTGCATACAGTGTTACAGTACATGGACCATAATGGCAACAACATTAGGGTGTATTCTCACTCTCGAATTCTGACTGCTTTTAGGCATCATAGACATCACATACGTATTTCGTATTATAATTCAGAAAATTAAAAAAAAAGCATTATTTATTTTTATGAAATTTCATTAGAAATTCGTCTTTTTATATTTTATTATTTAATCGAAATTTCATTGAAATTTTTTTATTTTGACTCTAATCAATGTTCTATCACATTCTTTGATACTTCTAGAACACATTTCTAAAATAAAAAAAAATTGCGTTTTTTTTATGAATCTTGACTGTACTCTACCCTTAAAAATAATATTTATAATTTTTTTTCTAGTTGATTATAATCAGTTTATTGATAGTTGAATTTACATTAGTTAGTAAAAGAGGGGATACCTCTTCAAAAAAACGCGCCTATCTATCTACACAGGCACTACCTCTTGGGTGGTGTGAAAAAGGTAGAAAGTACATTATTTTAATCCCATTTAATTTTTTTGCTATATTCAAACTTGGGGGGTTGACGAGCGGAGCGAGCAGGAGGGTACCCCCCCTAATATATATATGTATAAGAGAAAGAGAGAGAGAGAGAGAGAGGCGGTTGATCGAGGGAGAGAGCAGAAAGGAGGCGGCAGTAAATGAGGTTCGGGACACGTACGTTTACCTAGCCTCAATCTGGCCTGGTAGCATGTGATCTTCGCGCTGTCGGTCCCGCTTTTTCTTTCTGCTCTGCACTTTGAATACAGCCGAGCAGGACTAGGCAAACGGCGTGATCGCGCGCTACGTGACCCGAGCTACGTACTAACATTTTCCCGCGGGCGCCAGTTTCGGGACGAGCCGGAACGAAGAATAGAAACTCGAGCCCGGCGCCTCCGGGTAGAAGTTAGCGCGGATATGAAAGTGTGGAGAGCGAGGAGTTGGAACAAATACTCTGAATATTTTATTACGCCTTGTGTGCACGATTATACTGCTCCGCCTGAGTATCAAGGGGCTTTTCTAACGCGGAAGCGGTGCTTCATATCGTCAGCGAGAACGAGATAGGAAATTAAGAAGGAAATATAGGGTCGGCTAAGAAATTTTAATAATTGAGAGGATTTTCCCGAACTTTCATTTCACCGGGTTGAAAACCGTTTTAATCTTGCGTAGTTATCATTTTCAAAAACAAACTAGGAAATTACTGTACTATAATAATGCTGAAAAATTGTTTTCAGGCAGAAAATGGAGTTATTGTCGAAGAATGTCCCCTGATTCTAAACGATCTGAATTGCTTTAAGGGTATTATACCGACAAAATTTCAAAAAATGGAAAATTTTGTTATTACATATTTTGATTGTATATGTTATAATCTGTATGAAAATAAATTTTTATACAAAAATTTAAAAAATTAAAGAAGTAATAGAACTTAAGGTAGCTCTATAGGTACTCTCTAGTCAGTTGAGATATTAAAAAAAATTTCTTTTTAAACACTTCATTATCGCACGAAAAGTATTTAAAAAATATTTTCCAAATTTTTAGTATATTTTGATGTATTATTTTGTTTAATTTTGTTTAAATAAATCATTATTAACAATAAATTTTGATAGTACATTTGACTTCGGTTATTAGGTTAATAATTATGACGTATCTTGCGATATTGTCAAACTGTATGACGTACCTTGCGATATTCTATTGTTTTCGCAACTATAACCATGAAAGCAAGATTTTGCTTTTTTAAATAATTTATATCTTTTTATTTTACACGCTAAGGTATACTAAATTTTATATTTTTGGAAAGCTGGAACATTAATCTAGTAAATACTAAATTTTCAATGTCGTCGTGAATCACTATCTATAAAACAGTCTTCTATTTCCTGTCTCTCGGAGGACCGTTTTCATAAGAGAACGTGTTAAGTACCTCAACTTTAAATCTTATTATTTTTAATTTTTACACGGTAACTCACCTTAAATTTTATCCAGTATATTCTGTAAGTTCTAATGAGTACTTTTAACTAGTTTTTAACATGGTTTTGGATAAATCAAAAAACTATAGAGCTACCTTAATATGAAAATTTTTAATTTTAGATTTTTTGAAATAATTTCTAAAAATGTTATATTTATGAATAAATACTATAAAATAAATTTTAATACAAAAAAAATATAAAGTTTTAAATACAGCGCGCGGATTGCGCTTCAGTCGTGTCGCTACGGTCGCTGTAACTACTTTTTGACAACCGATTATTTTTAGTAAGTGCTGCATGTGCGTTGAGGTTAATCGTGTTTGTTTATCCTATAAAGTAAGGTGTAGAATCTTCAAGGGTCATCATATAAGGAAAATATCCCTGGCTACAATAGTACGATTTCAAAGCAGGTAAACTTGAAAGTTCCATTATTACTTCAAGTTGTGAAACTAAAAAAAATAACTTTCATTTTTCTGTTTCAGGTCCTATTTAATCATGATTTTGAAGTGCTTTTTTATATAGTGTTGTGTTTTAAATGCTATTTTAAAAGTGCAATTGGTACAATCAGTGTTTTACAGATCTGTAATTCTACGCCCTATGCCAGCATTGTCTGATACTACAGACATTATGCTACTTTTAACATTATGCGCATGGACCACAAGCTTCCACTTATTGAAGAAAGAATCATCATGCAGATATTAGTTTATAGTAATGATTCCGATGTTCTTGGTCAATAGTTAATTCACAGCTGCAATGACAGGGTTTGACAGAGAGATAATAGAGAAGAGTCATCTTAGCTTATCTTCATGACATTGGAGTATGATAAGAAGAATTTAATCATCTTTGTTGACTTTCAAGAAAACTAGTGATAATGATAGTTTAAAAATTTTGTTGATGCGGGTGAACATTTTTAGAAGAAAACAAAAAGTTCTGTTATTGTTGTTTCTTGAAAACTTTAGTTTTTTGGAGTTTGGCGTAAGCCAAAGACTGAACTGATAAATGGATTGTCATCTAATGTGGTTTAAAATCTTTGTTTTTTATCTCTTTCCAGACTGAATCTGATTTTAAGTTGAAACATTTTGGTTTACTATTTTTAAGTAAAGAAAAATTAAGAAAATTCATGAAATTTATTAAAATTAATCATTTTTTTCAGTTTTTCTTAACTTACAAATAGTAAACCAAAATATTTCAACTTAAAACCAGCTTTAGTCTGGAAAGAGATAAAAAACAAAGATTTTAAACCGTATTAGATGAAAATCCATCTATCAGTTAAGTCAGGGGCTTACGCCAAAGCAACAAATTTGAGATTACTATATATCTCTGGATCAAATGGGCCTACAGAGTACAGTTGGGGCCCATTTGATCACAATTTTAATACATATTTTTTTATAACTCTTAATACTAAGGATTTTTTATTTCAGGTGTTTTAAAGGCAAATGATGGGTATAATACCCCCTTAACTCCAGGCGGCCGGCGCATTTATGAATGGGCCCAAGTCATACTTTGAAAATTTTGTTCCTAGAAAAATTTCCAAATGGACTAGTAATATTGCTCGACCTTGATGTGATGCCGATCGGCATCATCCCGGCCGCGTAGAGGTTAAGCGCTGGATGCTTTTCATGAATTTGAGATGGTACCCGATTCACTATCAGCATATCATGTGTTATTTACTTGATATTTAATAGTCGGCCAAAGTCATATTTATTAATAATAAATTCAAATACAAATAATTATTTTAAAAAGAATTTAAAATTTTCTACAACAAATCCCTACCAGTAGAAAATAGCCATTTCTCGGGTTCAAATGCAGAATCGCAGCAGATTTAGGTTTGAGTGAGGGCGAAAAATCACAGCTTTAGTATAAGTAAAATAAAATTAATAAGGCTTTCCTGAAGCAAATCCCAGAAAAGCGGGTAAAAGGAAGCACCTTCGTAATCGTGAAGATTTACGAGGTGCATGATGTGATAGAGGAGCGTTCTCCATCTTGGCCCGACTGGGACGCAGAAACATCTTCCACGTCTTAAGCTAATTCTGACACTTGGGATTCATTGCGCTGCGCCATTGGGATTACCGCGGCTGCGGCAGAGAGGAAAGAAAGGGTATATGTACGCGCAAAGGGAGAGAAACAGAGGAAAATGATAATAAGCGTCTTCGGGTCGAGATATATACAAGGCGCAGTCAAAGTCGCTCGCGAGCTGACGATAACAATCCCTGAAACGCGGCCGCGATAAATGTGCTCTTTAAGAAGCAAGACAATGCTCCCGGCACAATGATAATTGTAGCATTGCGCAAATCGTTTACTCGCCTCTGTCCCAAGCCGCTTACAATCAGAACGTTTTCACTTTTTATTAACAACCCTACTGGAAGTTTTCACCATTATTTCATGAGTGTTTGGCGAATTATTTTAAAATTGGCCTAGTTTTTTACCAACGACCCTGCTAAAAATGACACCGTTTTCGTAACAAAATTGGTGAAATATTGGTGAAAAATTGAAAAGAAGAAAAAAAATAATAAATAATAAAATAAAAATAATTATAATATATATATAGAATTTGAAGATTCAGCACCTTCTCACCCCTCCTCAAAAAACCGTAAAATTGTTTAGAAAAATACGATATTTGAAAATATAAGTTGATCCTCCTTGCTCCTCCTCCCCCCTCCTTTTCCCCTCCTCGTAACCCCTCCTCATGGACCCTCCTCATGGAGCCTCCTAATGTGCACTTCTTTCGCATGGTTCCTCTTATCTGAAAATTTTCAAGGAAAAAATATTTGAGAAAAATATACAAATTATTTCAGTGAAGATTTTATTAATTATAAAGAGAATCAAGCATTGAATCATATTAATAATACATTATTGTTAGAAAATGTGTCTCATAAAGATTTTGATTTACCAGAACCTGACATCAATATTAATAATTTTCAAGAGGACCAATTATTTTTTTGTAGCGAAAATATTTTCAATGAAATATATAAAAAATTAGATTATGATCAAAAATTAATTTTCAAAGAATTAACTAATAATATAAATAAAATTAACTTTATAGATGGTCCCGGACGTTCTAGTAAAACATTCTTATATAAAACACTTATATATTATTTTATATCAAATAATAAAAGCGTTTTATCAATGGCCTGGACAGGTATAACATTTATTTTATTACCAAAAGGTATGACTACTCATAGAACATTTAGATTACCACTTGCATTAAATTATATAGAAAGTTCATTTTTGAAATTAGAATCAGACAAAATAAATTCAGTGCAGTAGAAATTGTCATATGGGTTGAAGATTCTGATACCCAAAAAAGCTTTAGAAATCATAAATAGACCTCTCAAAGATTTATGTTTTAGTGATTTCATTTTTGGTGGAAAATTAATGATTTTAGGTGGAGATTTTCGAAAAATTCTTCCAGTAATAAAAAATAGTTACAGAAGCGCAATAATTGACGAAACTATAAAATATTCTGAATTATGGTCTTTTTTAAAATACATAAATTAAAAAAAAATTTACGTTCTGAAAATGATGAATTTTCAAAATTTTTATTACAAATAGGAAATGGAGAAATAAATCCATTCATAATACCCGAAATAATTTGAATCTAATGTTGAAGCAGAGATAATAACGGGAGAAAGTATAGGTAAAAAAATTTGTATTCCTAGAATAACTTTAAATACAGGTGAATCATCGTCACTACCACTTATACTTTACAGAAAACAATTTCCTATAATATTAGCGTTTTCTATGACAATTAATAAATCTCAAGGTCAAAGTTTTAATAAAGTAGGACTATTTACTAGATGACCTTTATTTTCGCATGGTCAATTATATGTTGGTCTATCACAGCGTACAAATCCAAATAATGTATACATTCAAAATGAATTAGAAAAATCTTCAGAAGTAAAAAATATTGTATGGAAAGAAATTCTTAAATATTTAGTAAGAAATTATAAAAGTAATAATAATATGAAATACTAATTAATTAGAACAAATCATCAAAAAAGTTAAAATTTTAAACTTTTAATTAATATTAAAATCTATTAAGTTATAATAAAATCTGAATTAAGTTAATATTAAAATCTAATTTTTAAGTATAATTTGAATTTATAGTATTCATTGAAAAATAAAAAATAAAAATACACATTAAATTCATAGAGTAATTTTATAAATTAAATATGATTTAAATTATTGATATATATTTTTTTGATATGCAGAAAAAAATATATGCAATTTTTAAATAGATAATTTTCATATCGAAAACATTAAATTATTTCTCGCGAATTTGGATACTACTCATACTGATAGTGAAAAAACTTTTCACTTGCCTATTGAAAAACTAAAAGTAATGATCGACAACAAAAATCCAATCGCAGAAATTTACAATTCTTGATAAATAGCTGTCACAAACGATGGTCTTCGAGCATTTCAATTGAATTCGACGACATTAAAATCTAGCCGATAAATTTTTCAACGTTCCGCGAATAATTAAATGAAAAAGCGCTCGCTCGAGCTACATTCATAATTCTTGATTAAGCAAATTCATCGGAGTTTAACCTAGAAATCCGGCGGTGCTCAGCGCTCTTGCGCTAGTCATATTGGCGGTAATGCCGGCAACGACATTATCGCGAAATGGAGTATTTCCTGGATGCCCATATTCGCAACTGCAAAACCTATATATACGGCAGCGCGTCGCGAAGCCAGGCGGAAAAAGCTTCGGCGAAATGAATATGTTAATTGGCTCTGGAATTGGCTGTCTCTACAGGTGATTGATTAAAACTCGATACGTGCTCTCTGCTCGTCGTCCTCCCTCCGCCTCTCGCTAACGTGACTATATCTCCCTGTCACAAAGCTCGCGCTGCATGATCCCCCGTGCGTTAAAGTTACTTTACCTCAGATAAACGAGACTGAAATTCCAACTGAAATTACTTGCAGAGATTAGTCTTTGCTTCTGGACTTTCGACTCTCTTTTTATCCCGCCACTGTGTTTATTTCATTTACTCTTTTTCCTTTGCTTCTCGAGGGCAGACTTAATTTTATTCGTTCTTTATTGCATTCATAGTACTTCTTCAGTACTTTTCCTGTTAATTTTGATTTTTAGAGTAATGATTAATTGAAAAATTCAACGAACTTACCTATAAATGAAGTTCATTGTTTATGCTTGTTCAAGTTTATGCATAACAAGATTAATTAAGTTTAATTAACCTTCTTGACCTTTCAAGTTATTCTACTTCAAGATGAAACGACACTTACAAGAGAAGGCAGGCAAGTGTCCCTCTCTGATTTTTTTGAAACTTTGGTAGATTATCGAAAAATATTAGGCACTTGTTTTTTTAACGGCTAATACGATGATTTAGGCGGTTAAAACCACCCCTAAAGTTTATTCCTAAATATCGCCGTTAAAACATATTCTGCAGATATTTTTACTTCGAATCATTATTTTTTAATCAAGTAAAATTATTTTTATAACCTAAGGACCCAATATTATGTGAGTTTTGCGAACCATCAGCTACGTTTCCCTTATTAAAAAATCCCACGCGATATTATCGATCTTGAGCGAGAATCTCGAGCCGGGAGAGCAGAGATTTTCTTTAGCGAAAAAGAACAGTTGAATAACGAACGCGAAACATCGGCACGCGAAGCGCGCCCATCTATCCTAGTCCCTTATTAAAAAATCCCATGCGATAGTATCGATCTCGAGCGGGAATTTCGTATGATTTCAAGAATCTCGAATCGTTTTGAGATCATCAGCCGAGAGAGCAGAGATTTTCTTTAGCGAAAAACAACAGTTTAATAATGAATGTGTGCGCTAATCTATCTTAGTTTTTATTATAAAAATGCCACGCTAAATCCGTTCACTTTTCGAGTATTTATCGATCTCGAATCGAGGATATCGAATTATCGCTTGATTTTATCGAATTATAAAAAAAACGTGAATAACGAAATGCGAATGTAGGTGCGCGATGAGCGCCTGAATTTAGCTAGTAAACCGAATATCCTAACATTGCCGAGCACCTTGAATTCAAACTTTCGTAGTACATCAATAAGACTTTTCTGTTCCGCCAAGCAGTCTCTTGGCGACACGGAGACGAAGAAACGGCCAGGTCGCGCTTTTATTCCCCCCAGGATTTTAGTCACGTTTGGAAAATCGTCGAATTCCGCAGTGGAGCATTAAGAAACCACCGGCAGCCTGGCGCACGTATCTCGACGAGGCCGAATTAAGGATAGGCAATGTACGTACTTGAAGAGCTTGCGGCTGCTTGAACTCGGGACGAAAGCAAGCGCTTCACGCGAGTACGTGCGCTTTCGAGGGGGAGAATTTTCGCGCGCTAACAACCGCAGGCAAAGTGTCGAAGCAGATGAAACACATGGTGGGAGGAAGGAAAAGGGAGGCGGGAGGTTTAAGCTCACCGATGGGCGGAAAATT
The DNA here is from genome assembly GCA_035582975.1 of Ormyrus labotus. NCBI lineage: Eukaryota > Metazoa > Arthropoda > Insecta > Hymenoptera > Ormyridae > Ormyrus > Ormyrus labotus. The sequence continues at coordinate 25,253,261 of JAWWEO010000001.1, read as the reverse complement.
TTAGAGCGACAATTTTTATCTTTTTTTTCGATGAAATTCCGATTTAGCTTCGGTTTAAATTGATGCTTGTGATTAATATGAGCTGATAAAGTTAATAAAATGTAGAATGCAAATGTGACTCGATTATACGTTTCTATATGAGAGTAAATTCAAAATTTTCGCTATAAATGTTGTAATTTCCATTTAATCAAAATTCAAGTTTGTTAAGCTTCATTATACACTGTACAAAAGTATGATTAAATTTAATGTATTTTTAATTTACAATTTGTGACGATCCGAGGGGATCGCTCCGATTGCGACAAGAATTTTAGAGGAAAAGGGCCAGGTAGCTACGATAGAGCACGTGGGCCGGCAATCGAATGTTCGTGAGTAACTTATGATGGTTAATAAAAAGAATGTACACACTAAAAGAATTATTCTGATCCCACTGTAACACTGGTTTTATTAATTAAGAAAAACTACCGATTCTACAGAAATTAACGAGCGCCAGCCGCAAGTCTTTTCGCGACACCACGATCCAAACCGCACGGCGCGAGCACACAAAGTGAAACCGAATTCTATATTCGGTTATAAAAAAACCGCTGGCAAGTCATTGGCAGTTAGCTTCCTCCTAACTAATTTATTATTCCATTATTATCTCGTTTTTATTATTATTTTATTTT
>JAWWEO010000001.1:25241746-25252499 GCA_035582975.1 Ormyrus labotus | reverse complement strand
TGATAACATTTATTAATAAATTATAACGTTTTTAGAAATTATTTCAAAAAATCTAAAATTAAAAATTTTCGTTTTATTTGCTATTACTTCTTTAATTTTTTAAATTTTTGCATAAAAATTTATTTTCGTATAGATTATAACATATACAATCAAAATCTGTAATAAAAAAAATTTCCATTTTTTGAAATTTTTTCGGTATCAGACCCCCTTAAAGCAAATATTTCACAAAAATTAAATTTAATGCCAATCTAGCATAAATTTATTGTTTTTTTTTTCAATAAATTAGATTTAATGCAAATGCACTTAAAATTTCATGAACATAAAAAACTGCCGTGCCACTGTTATTATTAATAATTCATGAATTATTATTCAATAATTCATATTAATGGTAAAATAGGAAATTTAAAATTTAACCACTATATGATTGGCATTCTAAAAATTACTATCAGAATATACACTTTCATTTGACGAAATTCAATAGTACCCAGGAGTTCAAATAGAACAGACCTAATAGAAAGCAGAAGCGAAAAAGAACAGCGGCAAATCCAAGAGGGAAAGTGGACTGCGGGGATGGTAAAAAAGGCCACTTTAGGATTGACGGCTTAGCGGCTGGGCGCAGAGAAAGGAAGTCATGAGAGGTGCATCGGCGGATTACGGATTACCGGGGGAACGTGAGCGGCCTATTAGCGGATTACCGCAGCGGCGCGGAAACAATTTTCTGCGTCCACTGTTTTTCCCTTTCAGTTTTTTCCTCTCCCGGGCCTTTCCACCGCAGCAGATGATTTTAAGAGTAGTTGCTTCTCTCTCTGATTCCGCTCTCGCACGACTGAGCAGTTGATCCCGAACCGATGGATTCCTCGGCTTTTTGCGCCTGGCGACTCCTACATCAATATTCCCCGGACGAAATGAAAGAAGTCAAATCTCTCGATAATACCCTGAAATTGACAGATGTGCATAATTATCGGATTCAAGATGTGTGCTACTTCGGAAATTAAGACATATATTGGGCGACGTGTCGATCTTTTTTTTTCTTTTTTTTGGGATCCATTAATTATTTGGATTATTTGGAAACCTTAGAAGCGAATTTTACTGTGTGCTTAAGGGGTCTTACACCTAAAAATGTGTCTTTTTAAAATAACCAGAAAAAACTAAATTAAATTAAAAATCTATTCATACATAGTTTTTAAAATAATATATTCAATTTTTGACCAAATAATCCAAGCCAGAGCTTTTTAAAACTCTTCGATACCGAAATATTCAGATTTAAACATTTTTGCTCTGCTGTAGCTTACAGTTTTCACAAATTGATGGATTTTCATTCAGTGGAGCTTGAAATTTTGGTATTTTATACAATTTTGGACTGAAAAGTTGTATGTATGCAATTTTTTTGATTTAGTACTTTTAAAATTCAACAAATTAAAAAAAATTGCTTAATTAATGAATCTTTTTAGTTAATTGAATCTTAAAAATATTAAATAAAAAAAATTGCATACGTATAACTCTACAGACCAAAATGGTTTAGAATACCAAAATTTTAAGCTCCTCTGAATGTAAATCCATCAACTTTTGAAAACTGCAGGTTACGATAGAACAAAAATGTTTAATTTTGAATATTTTGGTATCAAAGAGTCTTAAAGAGCTCTGGCTTGAATTATTGTTCAAAAATTGAATATATTATTGTAAACGCATTGTATGAGTATATTATTAATTTAATTCAGTTTTTTTTCGGTTATTTTAAAAAGTCAGATTTTTAGGTATAAGACCCCCTTAATTAACTGATAACAAATTTTGATTTTACACTTGGCTTGGCATTTAATACACAATACAACAAATATCATAAATTATTTTGTATTTAGCCCTTCAATCAATTATTTTGCTCTTTTAATGAACTATTCTATAATATATTATATCAAATGTGACCTGGAAACTAGTCATGGTTTATTAAACAAAGTCATGAATTTCAGGCTGATTATTGACATCCGAAACTGTGATATAATAGACTAAATAATACCTATCACTGCATTTCTAATGTTATATGTAAATATAGATTTCTCTAATGAATCCCGCCTAATGAAAATATTAAAATCTAATGTGCCAAGTTAATCATAAGCATAAATAGTACAATTCCATGTTTACAAAAGAGAGAGAGAGAGAGAGAGAGAGAGAGAGAGACGCGTAGCCATGAAACAAGCAAAGTTCCGGAACGAACCGCAGTGCACGCATGCACATATATAAACTGCTTGCATCGAGAGCGACGCTAGAGAGAAGATGCAGCACTCGGCAACTAAACACGTATACAATTTAATAGTACCAGAGCGGTAAGCGCGTCTCCTCCTCCTTCCACCGTTCTCCGACGTAATCTATTGTAGCTCGATTATGGCCGAGAGCTGCCTTTTCCCAGGGCTCACGAGATTGCCCGCGAGGAATCTCCGCCGAGCAAGCTTCGCTTGATCTGTCTATCCCTGCCTGCTGCCTGCGCTTCTCCTCTGGTATTGCCAACTCTAAAAGGTGCCTCTTTAGCGCACCGTCTGTTGCTCTTTTGTATCTAATACTAATCACCCTCAAACATACGCTTTATTAGGCTTTCATTGTTTTCTATTTTGGTTTCCAGTCGATGGATTCTTTATATGCGGTTATTACTTTATTAATTTTTAATATGAATTACAAATATAATCTTTTTAATTCTGTAGAGAAAAAAAAGAATATACATCAATATCTGCCTTTATTCTTATTAAATTTACTTGTTTCGATAAAACTCCTGCATTTAAATGTTCGTATTTCGAGCCCCAGCAAAAATCTACTTTCCTCATTTATTCACAAAATCCCACTTAAGTTTTCGAACAAATCCTCACCATTAGGGAACGGATTGTGTTCCTTGTCTTATTCACCGTTTCAATAAAACGGCAGCTATAATCTCATCCCCTTCAGAATCGCTTACACCTTACCTGTGTCTCCCTGGAAGTCCTTGTCTCAAAGCAGCGCTCCTATCTTAAAGTCTCATTCGAGAATTGGCCCTATTTAAAGGTACGAGGTGCTTACTAACGAAGTCTGAATCCTCCTTTGTGGACGCCTTTGGGCACGTAGGTATATATATTCCTTGGGTGCGCAAGAAGCGTGTGGCCTACTTGATGCACGTGGCTACCCCAAGAACGGCGAGAGTCTCGTCGACGCGTCTTGTAAATTTACCTGTGACGACAACCGACAGAAAAGGAGACGACGAGAGCGGAGGCACAGAGGTAAATCGAGTTACTCATTGATGCCTTCCTTAATGGAAGTTATTCCACTGCGAGAATTCCTTTTGCAATTAATGCTGCTAAAGACAGATTATTATTATTATTATTGAGTTTTGTATTATCACATTGTAAAAGAGACACTCCCAACCATTAATATTAAAGACTTTTTTAAATAAGAAATCATTTTTTAGGTATTGCCGGCGGGCTGTAGTACAATATGAATTAATTCTGAATTTTTTATGAATAATAAGTTCCTTTTATCGATGAGAAATTTTCAAGAACTAAAATGTTTAGAAGAAATTTAAAAAGAAAGTTTGGTATAAAAAAATTGAAAAATAAAGGCAAAGACTAAATGAGCTAGATGGAAAAAGAATTAATGTGAGAGAAAAACTGGAATCACTTGGAGTACTCGAGCTGCAATTACAGTATTAACTCCGTACAGTTTGTTTCGCTGAGGTAAGAACTTTCCAATTTCTTCTCCGGTGCCATGAGTTTCCTTATTTTCTATTTTGTTTTTTGTTTTTATTACTTCGGTCCAATTTTTAACGCGTGATTCAATAATATTTGCCTTTCATCAACTTACATTACAGCAGCAAACTCATTTAGTTATATTAGGTAAATATTTTTTCCAGTCTACATTTAACAATGAAGAATAAGAATATTTTAATTAAGAATATTCCTTATTTAAATAAATGGTGAATTTAATTGTTATAATTTCTTTTTAAATACATAATTAATATAGGAAATGAATTTGTCAAAGATTCTACTGTAACTTTTTTCAAAAAAGCAAATTGTCAAATTGTCTTGAAGTTAAATAAAAGGGCTTCCAACTTTTAACTCTTACTTGAGTATTTTTCTTTCGTTTAAAATAAAAATTTCAGAATATTCCAATTCGCTAGTTCAAAACTATTATTAGACTGTTGTTCATTAGCGCAAAGAGTAAGTCCAATTTTCGCCATGCACTAACAAATTCGAGTCTCACCTGACATTCTACGCGGAGGGCCGTCCCGGTTATATTCATGCAGGAGGGGAGCACAAAGTAATTGCGGTTACGCGAATGTTTACGAAAATGCCGCGGACCACTTCTCTACTTAGCGTCGTCTCGCCGCTCTCTCATCCAGCCGCTTTTTCATTCATTTGCCTTGCTCTCCTTATTCTTACGTTTTCTTTGCACGACGACTGCACTCCCTAGTCTTGAGTTACTTTTACGGAATTAAAGGGATGTAATGAGGAACACTTAAAATACCGAATTAGTTTTTCCGCTTTTTCTTTCCGAGCCCCGCGTAATAAAGATGAAAATCGCTGTGTGCAATTAAGTACTTCATGTTGAAGACGCATTAAGGAGACGTAGTGCTATACCTAATTATGAAAGGTAATTATTAAAGTTTTATTAATCAGATAAATAGATTTCTCTTTAATTTAAAACTAAAATTAAAATTCATTTGTTTTTCCTGCTTGAATCCCTCTGGATATTTATCACGATTGGAAATGTGGTCTTCAAATATCACGAAATAGGCAATTTTCTATTTTACATTTATCTTTTTACTGTATACCAAAGTTCTTCTCTTCTAATGTGTACCGTTAAAATAATTAGGAAGTCTTTGCGAACTAAGATCCAAATTACATGAAGAGCTGAGCATATCGATCTCCGCAAACGAGGCTTCTCAGTCCCCTCGAGCACAGTACAGCCTTAATGAGGCGAGGATAAGCGGCGCAAACAATTTTTGAATTACAAGCTGTGCAAATTGAATAAAGCTCGAGTTTGTACCCCCGGAGTGGCACTCGTGCGAGCGAGTGTTCTTACACTTCTGTATAGTTGGAGTGTGCGCACTACTATCTCTTTCTGCACATGGTTAAACTCTCGCGAGCTTGGAGGAGGAGAGTTGACGCTAGGATCTTTCTTGTCGAGAGTTTGGGAAACACGAGTTTGTTTAAGTGATGTTGGAGTTGAGCCTACGATAAAAAAAAATGCGCTTATCGGCAAAGCGCAGACTCGAACTCGTTGGTCCAATAATTTTATATGCAAAAGCACGTGATTACAGTTTTCTAACTGCGCAAGAGTAGAAAATTTTATATCTCAAGAAAATAAAAGTATTGTGGTTTTATAATTACTTATTAGAATCTTTTTAATTAAAATACTGTCCTTCATTAAAAGTGCGAGATGAAATTTTTTACACTTAGTATCCGGCAGCTAAAATAAAGCAGTAGATAGAAAATTGCGCGAGAAGCTTGTAATCATTCACATATTTTATCTCTTGTCGCGTGTTTTTCACCTTGTTTACCGCTCACGTGCTTCTATTTTGCAGGTCGCACGCGACGCGCGCAAAAGCGTAGTTGCAACGCTGACAAAAGGAGTAATGGAAGGATGACACGCCGGAGTCGCGGGAGGAGAACAAAGAAGCTCACTCTGGCCATAGTTTTCTTTAGTCACATATGTTCTCTTTCCGTGGCTCGTGCTTCTGCCAAGTGCGAGACACAGCGGCAGCCAAATTTTGCAGCGAAATTTCTGCTACTTTGCGAAAACATTTGGGACACTTAGGTTATTGAAAGAATTTTGTTTACCGAGGCCTTTTGAAAACAATGCTCGTGTGATTGCGCTGAGAATTAGTGGATAAAATAGAAGTTGAAATATTTTGGTAAAGTTTTTCTTGGTCAAATGTAACTGGTGCGAGAAAAACTTGAGTATATTAAAAACTTTTTAGATGTACGTAATATACGAGAGGATTTAAAATATTGTTTCTGTCTAGCCAGACATTGCGGGGGTCATAAAAAGTCATAAAAAGCAAAAATATATTATTAGAGTGTATTTTTCGATACAAGTGATCGAAGTGTAGTTTGTCGCCCGAGCGAAGCAATTTGAGGACGAAAAGACGGGTAATTCCGCAGGCGCGAAATAAATGAATCTACGCATAAACGTACTTCGTGCACGCCATGTGTAAAGCAGATACTTCGCGGATGCAGAACAATAAACATAAAAAGGCGAGTTTCGCCCACTCCGTTAAATAATAAAAATATAGTATTTTTTTAACTGAGTGCGTGAAGCTGTTTTTGCTTGCACGAAATAGCTGCTTTACGCACAGTGTGCACGAAGTACGCGCATGCGGATTAATAGAATAATTGTAACGATTCCGAATTCCACGTCTTCCCGTCCTCGACTCGCTTCTCTAAGACGACAAACTTTATACTCGTCGAGGACAAACTTATAATTTACTCTTTACTCGTTTCAGCTCGTTTCACTTACTCCATTGAAAAAAAACCTTGAAAATAACAAAAATCAACGTAATTCAATTTTGAACTTTTTTTCGCCGTTACAAAGCTTTCTCTTTGAGAAAGTAAAATAAAGTTCCATACATGTGAATGAAGTAGGTGATCCTCATATGGGTGTTTGTATCATTCTCGCTTCACTCGGGCGACAAACTACACTTATGCGGAAGTCACCCATTTCGCACACTTGTATCGAAATAGACTGTAATAATATACTTTTGCTTTTTATAACAATAGTTAAAGTTCAGGGAAAACATTTTTTTCCTACAATATTCGTGGGACCCATATAGGATCCACATGGGAACTATGTGGGAACCATATGGGACCCATGATAGTCCCGCCGCAAAATATGAGTCCCAAATGGTTCCCACGCAGTTCTCATGTGGGTCACATATGGTTCCCTGCTGGGTTTTTCAATAGGGCCCTGGATAAAGCACTAACTTTTTTCCCGCAATTAACACCTTTACATTTTGGCACATGTCTTCCAACCGACAATATTAAGATTTCCCATTTTTATAACATACAATATTTCACAATAACAATTTGATTTTCTTTCAAGAATAAAAATAAAAAAGTAAATAAAAATAAAATAGTATATTTCCAATAATTCCGTCCTACGAAAATAAGCCCTTAAACTGCACTCCGCGTGCTGTTTTATGAGGTTTTGAATATCCAAGCAAATACTAAACTAACTTTCCCACTGTAGAATCAAAGTTGCTTGTAAAATAAAGCCGAAAGTGATGAGGCGCAAAGCGACACACCTTCAAAGATCCATCTAAATGTAAGCAGAATCGCAATATTCGGCTTCGTAGCAGCAGCGTTGCGCCGGAAGTACGGCAAAGACAAGGCTGCTGCTGCGGGCTTGGAATACGAGCTGAACGGTGTCGAGTCCCTCTCTTGGGCTGTCGGCCACGCGTATACCTACGCGATACGAATAATTAATACAGCCATAAACAAGACCAGCCGCCCATGGGGCAGGCGATACCGTCGCCCCACCGACACATAAAATTGATACCCCGGCATGTGCGCCTGTCTCCCTCTCTCCCTCTCACCTTGCAGTCGAAACTCCCGTTGCCCATCACGTTCACACCGCCGGCGCCGCAATCGTACGCAGTGCGAGAGCCTCAAATTAGAAGTGCCACATGCTCTAAATCTCGGTCTTGCTCGTAACTTTGGGCAAGAGTGCGTCATCACTGAGAACCCTGTCTCTCTTTCAACATGGTTTAAGAAAATTCAGTCTTTAAATCAATAGAGAGTAATCACTTAAAAAACAACTTAAAAAGCGAATAAGATGTATAATCTAAATGGTAGGATAAGTCTTTCGATATTTGTTTAATAATCCAATTTATACTAATGCAAGTGCTTCTTCAGTATAAAGATAAACATTCCTGATAAAAATAGTAAGACTCTCGAGGGGGGGGGGGGGGAGAGAAAGAGGAAGAAAAGCCGAAAAGCCAGAAGTAGCGACCGGTCGGAGAGGTGTGCAGATTTAACGGTTAAATTTGCATTTAGAGAACCTACTCCCTCCTCCATTTTCTCCTAGCCGTACACTAATCGGATTTGAAAAAACGGGGTCGAGAATGCGGTGGCGGCGAATCTCTCCGCTCTCGAGAACCTCCCTCTCCGGGGAGGCAATAAACACACGCTCCATTGAGCTCGAGCCTAGTCGACCACACTATGCGCATTGCGAGCGGTCCACTCTGGAGCCGCGCTCGTCCCGATTCGCGACCGCCAATTAGCGTAATTCGTTCGCTCGAGAGCGTTCCCGGAACGCCCGATGCAGCCCGATCGTCAACTTCCACTTTCTTTTTCCAAAGCGTCATGAAACTTTGATAAGTTCTGATGGTTTCGACTACTTTTCCAGATTGCCTGCCTCTTAGTTTTCTAGTTGCTCCATGAAAGTCCAATTGCCTCGGTAATGGCGTTTAGGATTTGGCTTAGGCCACACGGGCTAAGGCATCTTTAATGTTGTTAGACGTAACGTAATTTCCGAATTTTTTGGCTCCTTGATTTTGAATAGTCTATTACTTTTTCTACATAAACTTCAATTTATATTAGAAGTAAGAATTAAATAAGGTATTCAGATTTGAACCTTCTTTATTCTATTTAATTATTAATGTAAAATTGATTTTCATCCTTAAATTTGATCAAGTTTAATTGCTTCGATTTATGTAAGGTATTATAAAAGTGAGACGAATGAAAATAACTCAAGAACTTTGGGTAAATCTTTGGATCTCGAGTCAAATGTAAATTTTAAATTCGCATACTGAAGCTGAATTCGATCCCTGATACTAAAGCCTATATACTCAATATTTTACAATGTAGTCGATGAACCGTGACTTACCTCTCCGGTCTTTTTCCTTCTCTCGAAAAATACAGCCGTGTGTACATTTTTGGTTCCAGTTGCTGGTGGGAAACGACAATCCGCTAACGGAGAAGGAGCAGATCTTTGATCCACCCATTGTGGCGAACAGAATCCGCTTCATCCCCTACACGTCTCACATACGCATAGTCTGCATGCGGGTGGAACTTTATGGCTGTCCTTGGAACGGTAAGTGAAATTTACGATTCGGACTCTTCGAATCGCGAGGCTCCTTCCCCCAGCTCGCATAGCCATTCTCCGTCGTCTTGCGCTTCCTTTTCATCCTCCTCGTATTCCTTTGCGAGGCCTCAACGCCGCGTGTGTACCTATGTAGGTGTAGTGATACCAGCGAGTGTACGTATATACTCTGGCGGAGGCTCGACGAGCCGCGAGTAATACGCGATTTACGAGATACATAACGGAAGGAAATAGAAACAGATATCGAAAAAGATTCGACCTTTCGGCGAATCGTAAATTACTTCCTCCATTGTGTTTCTCTACTCTTCCTTGCTAGTGCGCTACTCGCCTTCCTTTTTATGGGCCCGGACCGATTTTTATTGCTACGGATTTTCCTTCCCAAAGTGCATCTTGCTCCTAGGAAAATAAAGATTAAGCTAAGGTGGGAGGAAAAAAGAAGAAGAGAAAGAGAAATACAATGCGAGACGGAAACTCAAAGGATTTAGTTGGGATCCCTTAAGGTATCTTAAAATTTCCTAGCCTGATAGATTTTACTGGATTTCAAGTAAATCTATAGAGGTTTATTCGAAAAATTTATTAATTATTTGTGCGTAAAATTTAAAATAAATTACGGTAATATGAATTACTAGAATATAGTTTAATTAATTTATTAATGGAAGTTTTCATACATACGTACGGTTTATTAAATTAGACTGAAAGTGCTACATTAATAATATCTTCATGACATTTTTATATTTCTATGCTTTATTTTTGATAAAATAAAAAATTGTAGGCTTTGCTGAATGAAAATGAAGCTGTTTTATTTGAATGAAATGAATACCCATATATTATACTTAAATAGTGGAAAAAGTAAAAACAAAGAATAGATACATAACGTTGAAATATTTAACCTTTAAAATTTGATTTCTTTCTGCAGAAGGTCTGACGGCATATTCCATGCCCCAAGGTGTCGAGCGCGGCTCAGAGCTAGATCTCACGGACCGCACGTATGATGGTACCGAAGAAAATGGTTATCTTGCCGGCGGACTCGGACAACTTGTAGACGGTCAGAAGGGAGACGACAACTTCAGACTTGATATCCACGGCAATGGTAAAGGTGAGGGTGATAATCTGTAGACTTTGTCTACAGGGTGGCCGATTCAATCACGGCGCAGGTAAAAGCGTCTTTTATTACAAGATTTTTCTCGTTTAAATACTGAACATAAAGTGATTGAATCGCCTACCGAATGCTATCTATAAGAAAGAAGAAAAGATTTCAAGTACGCGGAAGCATGAGTAAAAAAAAGTGTATCAAATTCGAAAGGAATCTCTATAAAAAAGCAACCGCGTCAGACAATCTTTCAGTGGGAATAAAAATTTTGCTACAAACAAATCTGCCGGTGCAATCGCGGATCGTTTCGCAAGTGTTAAACAATCTCATGCGCTACACGCCCTCAGTGCACATATCTATAAATTTTCGCAAGGCCGGAAGATTGGTCCCGGCACTATGCTTTGGATTTAGCCGACGCAACAGAAACAACGGAAAATTCGTGTGCGATTCCGGAAAAAGAAGTCCGAGCTACGTTCCGATTTATAAAAACGGAACGGGACGCAGAGGAACGACAGAAGAATCGTCAAGGAGAGAGGGGGGGGGGGGGGAGAGAGAGAGAGAGAGAGAGAGAGAGAGAGAGAGAGAGAGAGAGAGAGAGAGAGAGAG
>JAWWEO010000001.1:25215608-25241646 GCA_035582975.1 Ormyrus labotus | reverse complement strand
TTAGTAATCCAGAAGAACCTGTTGATTTAACTAAGAATAGGCAAATTTTGTTTGTTAAATATTCAGCAAGAAAGAACCTGCTTAAAAACATTGAATACAGTGAATGAGTGAGTGAGTCGCTTGTAAATTTATCAAGTAAACAATTATGTAGCATGAATGAAATTTTATATATCAGTGTATCTCCTAATAATAAAATTTAATAATAGCACATGGCATCAAACAGTACACAAATTTTGATGAGATTGACAATGTACTCAACGAGAGCAAAGAAATGAAGAAGAATCTGAAGAATGAGATACATTTTCTAAATCTTTAGGTGCCAGAAAACGAATTCTTAGCTAAAAACGAATTTCTTAGCCTTGATAGGTGCATAAGGTTAAAAAAAAAATATCAGCAGTCATCAGAAACTTCACTAAAAAAGTAGAAAGAATTGTTGTACGGTGCTGGAAACTTTTGAACTGCCTAACTAATAAAGCCATGAATTTTGTGAGAAACTTTAAAGTTGTTTTTCTCAAAATCAGCTTTTTCAATCTTTCAAATGTTCCTTACGGGGCAATTTTCATTTGATTCAGCTAAAACAATTGAACGATAATTGGTTATTATGTTTATAAAAAAGTTACACAGGCTTTTGTCCTTCAAATAATTCTTTAGTTTTTTATTAGTAATTGTATTGTTAAAAATAGAGCTTTTTTTCACATTTTTAATGTTTCGCTGACTCGAAAAGGTCTTTAACATACATTTTTGAGTATATGAACAAAAACCTGTGTAAAGTTGTAGGTCTTGGCACTACGTATTAAAAAAGTACAATTTTTGGTGATATCTCACACTTTGCCCCGTAAGAGGCAAATTTGATTGAAATACGCTGAAAATTTTTTTCTTTCTCTATTTTTATGTAACTAAAACATAGTTACATTTCTGTAAATATATATTATTAAATACAGAATTTTTTTTTGTGACTGTACCCTACCCTTAAGCTCTGAAGGTACACTAATAATATCCGAGCAGTAAAATAGTTGGACCGGGTAAGATAACTGGACTTTGGAGAATGACTTTAATGATGCAATATGGATATTTTTGATACTTTATGATTAAGAGATTAACTGCGACTGGATAATTTAATTATTGCGAATTATTAATGTTCTCATTTTATCGGAAATTTATTTACACATGAAAATTCCTCGGCTTCGCCTCGGCCGACAATTACGCGTGATCTGAGACATTTCTTATTTTACTGGCCTAGGTACGTAATATACTATTTTCGGCCCTCCAGCCGGAAAGCGCCAACTTCCCGGCCACTTTCCTTTAGTTTCCAGAATGAATAATTTTTAATAGAATTTAGTTAATTTAAAAAGAAATTTTAAATACTACAAACGGCCTATAAGTGTATAATCTGTATAGTATTGATAAAAATACTTTACAATCACCAATAATACGAGTCTATAAAAAGTAGAGCAAGCTGCATTTTCGTTCGCTAATAAGCTCCAGAATCCCGAATGAGATTGTCGCAAATTCACAGCCGATCATTCAGCATATAATCGCCTGAGTATTGGCATTCTTCGAGCTAACCACTTGACACATAACTCCGCCCTAGGACAAATATAGAACAATTCCTTTCATCCCCGTCTCCTAGGTAGAGGAGAATCTCGCATTAACCACCTGCTACTCGTCTCGGGAGACAAGACTCCGGGAGCGGTGCGGCGGCATGCGCACCCAAGTGACCCGGTCTGCCTCCTTCGCTCCCTTTCAAACGGGCGTCGACACTTCCGGTAGAGTCGTCGTATCTCCGACGCGCCAACCGTATTCTCAAACGACCCCCCACCGTCTTGAATCTCGAGTGATACAAAGCAGAAGGCTATGACGTTTATTGTTGAGGCTATCGTCGAATCGCCCTGCTGCTGCCGCTGATGCTCTGCCAGCAGTACCAGAGGGGCGTCTTGCCTTTCATAATGACGGGTATTGACTCGAGTTCGTTGTCATTTTATTTTGTTGAAATTGGATTCAATAAATCTTTAAATCTTTAAAAATTAATAAAAATTCGTAAATATGAGTCAGTTTTTCTGAATTTTAAAATACTAAATAAAAAAAAATACACTAGCAAATAGCGTTGGCCCTAAATGACATAAAAAAACAAAGATTTTAAGCCTTGTTTCGCCTCAATCTATTCAATGGTTCAACCTGGAGTTGACGCCAAACTACTAAAAACCAAAATTTTCAGAAAAGAGCAATAAAAGAACTCACTATTTTCTTCTGAAAATATCATACTCTTCGTAGCACTTATTTTTGAACTATAATTACCACTTTTATTGAATGGTTAAAGTTGATTAAAGATGTTCTTCTCGTACTCCAATGTTATGTAGAAAAGATAACTGTACTCTTCTATAGGTAATTGAGGCACTTCTTTGTCGGACACTTCAGATCAGCATTAGTCGAATAATATCATTACTAAATCCAGAACTTCATAATGATTTCTTCTCCAATAAATAAGCTTGTTGTAGTGTATGATGTTCAAAGCAGTATGTCTGTAATATGAAGTAACACTGATACACTGCTGAAAGTGCTTATCTACAACTGCACTTACAAACTATAATTTTATAATAATATTTAAAACACAATACTATCAAAGAACACAAAAAAGTAAAGTTTTATGTTGGCGTAAGAGTAGGACCTGAAAAAGAAAAATGAAAGTTGCTTTTAGCTTGATAGCTGGAAATGATAATGGAATTTTCAAATTTACCTGCTTTGAAATAATAGCACTGTGTCCAAGAGTGTTTTCTTTGAAGACATTAAATGATTGTACACTTTGCTTCAAAGAATAAACAGACATGGTTAACCTCAACCTCAAACACACTTGAGGCAAAACATTACGATTAAAAAGCGATCAGCTGACAAAAGGCATAGCCTGCGGCGACACGACTGAAGCGCGTTGAGCGCGCTTTTTCAAATTTCAAAATTGAAATTATTTTACCCTGGTAGAATTTCGAGCATTGAAAATGGCCAGGAAAAAAGTTAATGCATAAGTCGCGTGGCTATTTAATAGGTCTCGATGAAACCATTTTTTTTTTCACATGATTTCTCTATTAAATGGACTGATAATTTTCTTTCTAAATTGACATGGCTAGTAAATAGCTAAGAAAGTTAATGCTGCACTATGATATATATCCTAACATAACACGATAAATTTTACCTTTGAAATACGCAAGCAAAAATTCCCAATTTTAAATTGTCAAAAATTTGATTTTAATAGCTAAGAATAGAATAATTATCAGCTTTCAAAACTTTGATTATAAATCTTTTTTTATGTTTCATTATTCATCATTAAACGTAAATAAACTAATATAAAACTAAAATAAATATAAATATAGTACATAATATGTTTTTTTTATGTAGACGGACAATCGGTAAAATTCTCGTCTAGTGTGACATTAAGTGTGACGAGGTTGTACATAGCCTTACTTTTTCAGAACATTTAGATTAGCTACTTAGTATCTTAAAAATGGGTTAAAGATTTTATTCTATTAAATGTTTAATTCATGTAAAAAAAAAACGTTTCATGCTAGGAAATTACATTCTAAAAAGGTTAGCTCGTTGCTATCTAATCTTATTTTCTGTTACCTATTTCCTAGGTAAGAAATGTTTTCCATTTCTACCAGGGTATCTAAAATCAATAAAGCATAATAGAAAAATGTTTGATAATGTTAAAATAATAATTAAATTATTTTTACAGTCATTTTTTTAGTAGACGTAAATTTGATTATTTTTAGAAAATGACATTGTCAGCCGTAAATTTAAAAATTTTTTAAATTTGTGTATGAAAATTTTTTTTTAAGTTTTGAATAAAACATAGAATCAATAACCCTCTTAGTTAACTAAACTAGTGATTTCGAGAAATTTAATTATCTAAAATTTAATGAGATAACCATCTGCTTGTTAAATAAATCCAGCAGGTGGCATTAACTAGTTCTCAGACGTTCAACCGAAAAACAGCCTCTCCATCACAGAAAACTCGGCTAATAAAACAAAAAACGCAGAAGGCAACGTCGCTTATCAAACGCTAATTTAAACGAGTTTCAAAACCAAAATTCATCAAACGCTGAAAGCGGACCAGCCAATTAAAAATTCGTTGCCGCGACAAGGACTGTTCTTACTCGGTAGCGGCGACTTGCAATAGCACTGCGACGAGTTGTAACGCGAGCGGTCGGCTGCGAAAAGGGAGGAGATATAGGCGGTGGCGACGATATGCGCGGCGCGCGAACCGCAAATTTGCGGCAACTCCCCAGATTTAGAGTTTGTTACTTTAAATTAAAATAATCTGTTTTGCCTCAATGCAGCTGCTCCTCCTTACTCCCCTGGATCCTGCCGCCGGCAAAGCCGCTAATCGTATTAGCTCACTTTGCGTCGTAGAAACCCGAACGAGGACTGCGCGCGCAGCTTCTATTCGTTTGTTGTTACAATTTTGTTTAGCAAGTTTTCTGTTCGATGGCTTTGATCAATATGAAAGATGACGATTTGGTAGGAAAACACACATAACACTGTGCTTCAATTTTGAAAGTAGATGCATCAGCTTGTTATACTGAATTATTCAAAGTATCACTTCGTTAGATTGTAAAATTTTGAATTTCAAAATTATCATAAAAACGTTCATTCTAATCCTATATGTTTTTTTTTATTCAATACTAATTTCCGTAGATAATTCTTAAGGTATACATTAATATACCGAAAAATACAAAGTCAATAAAGTCGCTTAAAAAATGAATAAAACTATCAGCTGGTGAGATACGACCTAATCAGGAGTACAAATTGCGAAAGGAAGAGTGGCTAGTTCTTAAGCTCCTTCGATTTCTAATATATTCTCCAATCAGCCTCTTCCGTTCGTTCACTTCCTAGGCGTCGGTTTTGTTCCTCGGTCTACGTAAGCGCGCTACGTGGTTTAATCACTAGCAGCACGAACGGCTGTAATAAATATTATGAAGCTCGACGAAATTGCGGCCTGCCACGCGGCAATTTTTTGCCACAAGAAAATGCGCGATCGCCGGATCGCCGGCAAGCGTGGCGAGTACCTCTCGAGCGCATGACACACTTACGGTTATTGTAGAAAAAATCGTAATAAGTTGTCGCAAACGACAGCAGATAATTTTATAACGTCGCTGAATTGCATTTGAAACAGTGGAAACTTTATTACGCGCTCGATATTCATTTGAAAAAGAGAGTTCTTACTTATAAAAATAATATATATTTTTTTATTATTTACTGTTTTTAATAAACTTTTTGTTAAAATGTTAGTTGGTGAAATAAATAAGATCAGCACGCAGCTTAGCACAATCAGATAGTTTTATCATTTTTAAGTTAACAACCCAAAAACAGTAAAACTCTATCTGTACGTTGCTTTGACTTCCGGCGGATAAAGAATTTCGCACTCTATCAGAAAATCAAGCAAGGCCGCGAAGAAGATGCTAATGAGAGTTTCAGTTTCCCCGAATCGATTCGTCGCTGGTTGTCGGCGGGAGCCCCGGAAGCTCAGAAAGAAAGAAAGAAAATGGAAAAAAGTTGACATGACACGCTATCAGACCGCTCGGCATTTTACATTTGGACTCCGGTGCAGACTTTCTCTTTGTATTTATCCGACGACACAATAATCTTGCCGTCTCTTTCTTCTCTTCTTTCCCGAAATGTCTGTATATCTTGCTCTGTCGTTCTTTGTCGAAAAGCGGCAGCGAGAGTGTAAGGGAGAACGAAAGAGAGAGAGAGAGGGAGAGAGAGAGAGAGAGAGAGAGAGAGAGAGAGAGGGACTGACGGACTGGATTATGGAAATTTCGTGCTCGCGCTTGTCGGGCCGGCCCCAAAAGCGCTCTCTGAATATGTAACGCCCGCCCTTTAACGACGCGACGGCGTGAATTGAATATCCGTTACGTCTTAGCGCACTAAAGCGTTCGCGCCTCTCCCCGGCGCAAAGCTACAGCCACTACGCTGTCCGACCCGCCTAATTAGAAGCATAAAGTTTCGTCCTTTCCTCCTTTTTCGCTCCCCTTTGCTTTTTTCGACGGGGCTAACTTCGTTTTAGGCAAAGTCGCTTACTGCGGGAGCGTAGGTGGACGAAATTTCGGAATATCGTTTAGGAGCCGTCGACGGAACTGCAAGACTGATTAACAATTATGGAATGGCTACTTGTATTCGTAAAACTAATTTTACTTTGCCTTTTAAAATAATCAGTTATTAATTTCTAATTTAATCAATTATCTTTGATTAAAATTTTATTATATTCAATATCTAAATTATGATTCATTCTAAAAATTAATTCCTTTGAAAGCGAGTTTTCGTTGAAGCAAACAGACGCTATTTCGTTAAGCTCGTTAAAAAGAAAAAAACAATATGAATTCGTATTGTCACCTTGAAGCCTCGGCGTCGTGAAACTTTTAACGAGAAAAAGCTAATGTCCTTGACGAGTTGCAGAGGGACAAAAAATGAAAGGCAAATAAGAGCCAAAAAAGAGAAAAGAGTGGCGCTAGCGGTGGTGTGAGAAAAGACGAGCAAACTAAAGAAAACGAGGGAGACGGGGCCTGTTCGCGCGGCGCCAAACTCCGACGTGATAAGAAATTCGCATTCAATCCTGATAATGGCTAAGCGGTTATCTTATCTAAACGGACCGCAGCTACTTGCTGGAGCGCCCGGAGAACGACGGAAAGTGAGCGCGCAGACTACCCTAAACGGAAATTAACACTATTCAAAGGGGAGGGTATACGGCCCCACGGCCGGATAGAGGCTGCCGATGCAAAAACCGGCGAATATTGCCTTACAAAGAAAATATTTTTTCGGCTTTTTTACGGTTGCCGACAAAAGCTTCGGTCCGTTCCCGCTTCGATTTTATTGAATTGGGGAAGGTTCTGAAAAACGATCAAATTCATTTTTAATATTATATTCCGATTGTATTTTAGAATTCTTTTACTCTGAAATCATACAATCATTCCTTGAGCTATTTTATTTTTGTTGAATGGTTCAACTGTCATGTTTATTGTTCTATTAGTTTTGCATAATTATGTTATAATATCAAATAATAATCAATAATAATATAATGAATTAAATTATTATTATACCCTTAAGATTTGTTTGTTTCTTTCATATCAATATTAATGAAACAAAAAAAAAATAAAAAATATATAAAAGAGCAGCGATTGCTCAGTTGATAGAGAGTACCGGTCCTTTAACCAGAAGGTCTCTGCAGCCAAAACTGACATTGGGACACCACTGTATTTACAAGTATGTACAAGTGTCTAATAACATTAAAGCTCAGGTCGTTCGAAAGTCACCTTTATAAAGCCGTTTGTCTCGTCGCGATTTGGCAAGGTAGCGTAAAAGTCCATGTTAAATAATAGATAAAAAAAAATGAATGAAACATGAATCAAATTAAGTTGTATAATTAATTCCCTATAGTTAGTCTTTTAATTTATGCAAGTCAATAATCAATTGAATTGTTATTTTGACTATATAGTACTTTAATCCGTTTTAAAAAAAGATTTAAAAAAGATTAAATCTTATGGATTTTTATCCCCGCATAGTATTTTCGATTTCTGCATCATCTTCTTTTTTCGCATAAGCGCCGAATATCTATAAACAGCAGTCTTTAATCCGCTTTTTATCGCGGTGCAGCAACCGCGAAACGTCGCGTCGTTGCATCGCAAACGTTCTTCGTTATAAAACAGATAATTTCCGAAGGTCGTCCTCGTGGATCCTCGCAAGAAGTGCGCCAGGAAGACGATAAGGCGGCAAGTGTCCCCGCGATAAGAGATGCGTCTACTCGTTTACTTCTCCCTCTCTTTCTCTCTTACCATCGCGAATAATGGTTGCATTACGGCCTTCTTCGAATTGCACTTTATACAACGTTAGTTATAGGGAGAACAGCAAACGACGGCTTTTCGAGCGTTCGCGCTAGATTTTGTTATATCGTCTCTTCTGTGCATTCAATATAGACTATCGCAGCTTTATGAGCTGCACTTTTTTTGTCGACCTAGCTGTTTCATTGAGCAGTTAATCGCTATCGTAAATACTGTTTTATGTATCATAATTTTGAGTCATATTTTTACGTGCTGATTGCTAATCTATAAAGTAACATATTATTATTATACTGTAACTGTTTTTAAACTATTTAGTTTAATACTTTATTGAATACCGTTAAATAAATTTACCACAAATTGCATTAACTACCAAAAATTGGGTTACTTAATGGGCAAAACTAAAATTCATTAGAGGCTAAGATTAGTTTGTTTGAATTTCCCGAATATTTGTTTCTAAAGCAGTGTTGTATACAAGTTAACTCACGTTTTGAACTCACGCAAAATCTACATGAATTTCTATATTCTCAAAGAAGGAAATAGGAAAGGAAACTGTTAGTTACGAAATTCGAATGAAAGCCCGAAAATGACAAAATCCCAAAGAGCTCGCAAAACATACATGGAAAAAAGTAAAACCATCGGGGGTCACGTACACGTGCAATTCAGCGTGGAAATTGAACCGTCCTCTGGGGTTGGGTTGGGTACACAAGTAGGGAAGAGTAAACAAACGAGTGAGCCGCTTGCACTTGTGCGTAAATGTCAGATACATTAACGATAACACATATTCGGCAGGTCTCGGTGGAGGACAGCAGCAGCGGCGGCGGCTTGGACAAGGGACCAATTTGCCCCCCTCTCCCGCTGCAGTATCATCCGAGCGCTTACGCCGCCGTGGCGGCCAGCACGACGACGACCACCCCGCAACTACACAAAACTAGCAGCTCGGACTACGCCGGTACGTATGTATGCGGGGCCGCGAGCTGCGTAAACAGCGCTTCATTCCAGCCAGTAGTAAAGTTCCCGCTCAACAATGCAGATAAAGGAAGATAGCCTATCGGCGCATCCTTGCTTGCCTGGAAGGAGCGGGGCTGCGTTTGCTGCTGGCTGGAGAACACGAGATCGGCCCAAAAGCGCGGCGACGGCTTTCGATTACTCTTTCGACCGGTATCGAAATAGATATTGCTGCATGCCTATAGAAAGCAGCCAGAGCGGCCTCTCTCCGCTAGATTAGAACAGCATCTTTGTTTATCTTCGGCGTTGTTTGTTGCGATAATCTCTGCTTTGCGAATGTCTGTTTTCGGAGTGTTTTGTCGCGATTCCGATAGTTACTGCAAGATTCATCTGAAGGAGTCCTACGAACGAACTTTAGTTTCGATTCGTTGTGTGCTTTGGCATTGATGGCTTCAAAACTCCTTTATACAGGAAACGCAATTGGATTGAGAAGAATAACTAAAGTAACTAAATTCTTTGCTTTTGTTGTCGTCAGGAACAAGAATAAATGGTTTTGAAAAATGTCTGTATAGATGTGTGTGTGTGTGTGTGTGTGTTTGTGTGTGTGTTGTGCACGCGCGCGTGTGTGTGTGTGTATACGTCTGGATCTCGACATCTACTGAACGAATTTTCGATTTTTGAATCGTAAATTCGTATCAAATAAAATAAAATCAAATAAAATGTTTTATTTTATTTTTTTTAATGATAGAATTGAGATATTTGAATCGAACAAAGATCATTTTAAAAAGTATAAAAATACCTATAATTACAGAGAAAAAAAGTTACCCTAGCTCTTATGGCTCTTTTGTTTTTAATAAAAACATGTGTTGTTTTTTTAAAAGCTTATAATTCTTAAATTAAATTATCAACTGCTCTCAAAAAATTTTTGGTAATTAAGAATATATATAGCTATAATCTGCAAAAATTTCAAGCCATTTTATCAATGAGTTTTTGAATAAAAAGCTGAAAACCGAAAAAAATGAATTTGCTACGTGGAACAATTGCGGAAGTAAACAGACTTTAAATTACTTGAAATGTTGGGAAAAGGTAGATATTTTACATGTTCAGAGCTGTATAGTTTTTCTGCTTATGAAACGTATTAGTTCAAAAGATAATAAAGTTTCATTTATTTTATTTCAATTTTTTGAATAGCTGTATCTTAGTGAATAATCGATCTCTTTCAATGATCGACACTTATTTTTTTCTTCTTTAACTCAACTTTCAAAATTAAAAAGAATTTTTGAAGTTCATCTACTAGTTTTTCTTTACTAGTATTACTGTCATATTTTTATTATTATTATTATTTTATTATGACTTTTTTAAGTTAGTTAGCAATATAGTTTAAATAAAATACAAAAAATTACTTTTCTGTGACTAATATTAGTTAAAGAAATTCAATTTAGTTGAAATTTTTATTTAATTTATTTCGAAACGAAGATAGTGTGAAAAGGTAAGACCATGTTAAAATCACCTTTATGCTCTTGTATTGAACATTATTTTTTTGTACGACTTGTACATAGCTTGATTTAGTGCATGATTTTAAATTTATATTTAAATTTTGTTAGCTTTTCATTAAATTCTAAAATGAGCATATAAAAATAAAATAATAATAAACACGAGATAATAATGGAACAATAAATTAGTTAGGAGGAAGCTAACTGCCAATGATTTGGCAGCTGTTTTTAAAATAGTAACTATAAAATTAGAATTAAAGATTTTATTGTTGAAGTGAAATAGTTTGTGTGTGCAACTACTCACTTGCCGGTCCTCTATTATTATGGATTTACTCCCTGTAGTAAATGGAATAGTTTGTATGAAAAACCAATTGCTTAAAAAAGTTTAGAATAAATTATTTGTAGTTGCATCAAACAAGCAGAATATTGCTATAAAATTCTGAGAACATAAATAGTGAAACAAATGATTCCACTCCAAAAGCAATCCAATTTCGTTTGAAAGTGTAAAAGCTGAAGGCAATTTAGAATATAGAATATTCATGTTTGCTCAAGGAAATAAATTAGAAAAATATGCTTTTTTTCGACACAACGATTAAGTCGAGATTGAAACTTTTGATTCATAAAAATTGCCTACCTCGTGTACTCAATTTACTATCTCCAAAATATATTAGCATCATTTATGAACGTTCGGCTAAATTTCGCAGACACCTATATAGCATGCATTGAACTGAATTGAAAGGAACGCGTGCTTGGTTCGCAGGGAGTGTGCAGGGAGAGGGAGAGGGAGAGGGAGAGGGAGAGAGAGAGAAAGAGAGAGAGAGAGAGCGAGAGAGAGAGAGAGAGAGAGAGAGAGAGAGAGAGAGAGAGAGAGAGAGAGAGAGAGAGAGAGAGAGAGAGAGAGAGACAAATGAGAACAGTCGAGTGAATTATCTTGGCTGAAATATTTACACGGCTCGGTAAGAAAGAGAGGTGGATCCGGGCGGAAGGTAAATGTAGCGAAAGTCCGAGAGGAAGCATAGATAGCTGGGCGGCGTTATAAAGGCTGGAGGAGAGGGAGAGATCCCGCAGCGGGCGATCGCGGTCTACGCTGGGGATAGTTTCGTTCCCTCGCCGGACGAGAGAGAAACTCTAACGAGCAAGTTTACTGTGTACCCGGCTCTGGAATTTAGTTGCTGTTCGCGGTCTCTTGCTCTCTCTCTCTCTCTCTCTCTCTCTCTCTCTCTCTCTCCCTTCCACCCTACCTTGTCTTTCTGTCTTGCTTCAGATGGAAATCTAAGCGTGCCGGGCTCGTATCGAATAGTACCCAACTATTTCGTTAGCTCACACCTAGGGGAGAGAGCCGAGTTTACATAAGTAACCAGCGGTGTCCCGAACCAAGGCATCTTCGCTCTTAGATTCCTTTCGATGCCTCCACTCAAAGCTGCTAACGAGCAATCGATAGGCAACAACTTATACAAAATATTAGTGAACCAGCTTCATCACGCAATTTCTTCGACTTGTATAAAATGCTGATGAATTAATTAATTTGTTTTGATTATTTCGTCGAATTAAAGTCGTACAAGTTCAAATTCATATTTTTTAAATAAAAATTAGAAGGGAATCAGTTTTATTGATTACTTATTTTTTACCCGGCAGGAGTTCCGGATGAGCATCCAGTTATTCCACTTTTGCTCAACGCAGCGATCAATCTTGGCCGGCCAATTCCGCCTGTACAGGAATACCCGTCTAACGCGCCACCCATTCCGCCGCCGCCCGAAAAGTATTACACCAGCACGGAGATCTGCAAGGTGAGGCCGGAAAAAAAGATGCATGTTCGACATGCGAGACCTCGCTATGTATGTAAATTACCTTCTGTCCCCTTCGCCCCTTCCAGTTAATCAGTCCGTAAAAACTACTTGTCCGAGGATCATTAGCCTTAATGCATGTTAAAGAAGTTTTCCATTTTTGTAGAGCTTCTTTTTCATAAAGCTGCGAACTTTTACCAAATACGTGCGTATTTTAAACAAATGTCCATTCACTATTTAATCAGTTCGAAAGTTATTTTAACTTTTAATTGCTCTGAAAAACTTGTCAAAATAAAAAGTTGTCTTTAATTAAAAAATCAGATTTTAAACGAATAGAACATTTTTCAGAATAAAAAGTTCTAATTAATACTACCAGTCAGAGGCTACGTACTCATTACGCTCTTATAATAATAGAGCTTTTTTTAATTTAACAGAGTCCATCATTACCACCACTACCATCATCGCCAAATCCAAGCTGCACGCCGCCGCCTCACAGCGGCAAGGCATCCAGCAGTCATAACAGCTACAGTCCCGAAGACATGCTGACGGAAGAGGACGACGAAATGGCTGCTGCAACGGTCATAGGACTGCTCGACTGCATCATTTTTGACTTTCCGCGGGAGAGACTCAACATTGTCGAGAATCTCGGTTGCGGCTACTTTGGAGACATACACATATGCGAAGTCGATCGATTCCCCGGATACGAGGAAGTTTTCCGCAATACGTCCAGTGATCTTGTTGTCGTCAAGTCCCTCAGACCCGGCTCATCTGAAATTCTCAGGTAAGATTCCGTCGTTCTCTTGGTTATTTGATAAGATGAAATTTTAAATAAACGAATGAATTCTTTCATTCGTGTATCTATTAGAGTATTTTTTCGCTTTACATAAGTTATAAATTGTTATTAACTAAAATGAGTGGATGAGGAAATAGATGAGGAAAGAACTTTAACTATAAAATATAAATTTAAACAAAGAACAAACTTAAGAGTAAAGAATAATAAAATTAAAATTACTTAACAATACTTAAATTTATCGTACGCAAGAGCTCTCTTTTCACAAAAGTAAGAATGTTGTCCAGCCGGAGCACGAATAGAAACGGATACCCAAGTATGTCCTAAGAACTCGGTGATGCGTGGTCCTCCAGTACCAGGGCTCCACCCGTGTGTGGACTTCCTGGCACCCTGTGACAACACGCCCACCCGGGAGTAGCTCAACTGAGTTAGCGTACTGTCGATATTGGATGTTAAGAGCCTTGGCCTCAAAATGTCCCGGGAAGATCGACCAGTCGGTGCACTCGACTGTCGGAATGGCCACTCATAATAATCCTGAAATAATCACACCACACACCAATATCAATGCCAATATAAATGAACAGATACTTTGAATTGATACCAGGGAACAGCCCTGACACAATATAGAACAGAAAAGATCCTTCTAACTAGGAGAGGACATTTTTGGGTCACGAATTTCCTTGTAACTTCGGGATATGTTTTCTAATGTTAAAATATGAAGAAACCCGCGTTCATTCGGTCTAACGCTCGATTTTTCAAAAATTATGAGCTCTTTTACCGAAAATCTAAAAAAAATCGATTTTTGTTTAATCACATAACTTTTAAACAGTTAATTATAAAGTACTTTAACTCCCGACATTTGAAAAATGAAATCAAATCCTATCGATTAAAAAAAATGTTGTCTAAAAAACTTTATTTATTCTAAAGTTATAGTCAAACAAAGAATAACCGTTAAACTAAACTAAAATTATGCCAATGAACTTTTTATGCTATTTTAATGATCATTCTTTGTTTGACTATAACCCTAGTGGAAACTGAAAACATTTTTTAAGTAATTAATGGCCAGTTTTTAATGGCAAAGTAGTTAATGGCCATAAAAGAGGAATAAAATGTGTCCATTTTTCGTATAATAATGTAAACGTTTTTTCCAATGATTTTAAAGCATTAAAAATGTAATGAATTCTGCAATTGCTATTTCCAAGCTAGTTTTATTGGCCAGTTTAGATACCTAAAAAAGGTCTAAGAATTGGAGCGAGAAAATGGCGGCGAGGCAAAATTAATATTTTTTTTAATTTCTCACGGAACGACAATTACAAACGTTCAATTAGTTTAAGCTTCTTCTTTGCATTTAGATGCTTTTTACTCCATTACTGAATAACTGAGAACGGAGACTGAAGTGTAATAAAAATATGTGAGGTTATGTTCAAACTTGAAAATGCCCGATAACCATTTGAAAAATTGTTTACATTAATATACGAAAAATGACCATTTTTCATGGCCATTTTATAGATTGAAAATTCTACCAGGGAACTTTGGAACAAATACAGATTTTTAGACAACATTTTTTTTAATCGATAGGATTTGATCTCACCTTTCAAATACCGGAAGTTAAAGTACTTTATAATTAACTGTTTAAAAGTTATAAGTGATTAAACAAAAATCGATTTTTTTAGATTTTCGGTAAAAGAGCTCATAACTTTTGAAAAATCGAGCGTTAGACCGAATGGACGCGGCTTCCTTCATATTTTAACATTAGAAAACATATCCCGAAGTTACATGAAACTTCGTGACCCAAAAGTGGTCCTCTCCTAGTAAGTCACTTTCCATGGGACAGCCCTGACAAAGCTTAGAAGGCTAGCGCGAGAATTGACTCCTACTTCAGCTGAACGAACACTCAACACTGAATGCTTTCATGCATGCATCTTCTAGGACCGTTCGCACAGCCCAAAAAGACTCGAGTCTCCACTCCAGTCAAACATAAACAAAACATTCACTTCTATACTAGTAAACCGCTATAAGCACGAACATGGAGCGACTTCAAAATCAGCTCTGAAAGAATTTTCATTATAAAATCTTAATTGTAAAATTTATAGTGCATTGCATTATTTGAAATCCATTAAAGCAGCGCTTTTATTTTATCTGTTCAATATAGGTTTTTGTTAAAAGAAACATCAAATAAAAACTTAGGCAACGTGAATAATTAAACTTTCAAGTTATTCAAATAGATCGCTTTTAAAGAAATAAGTGAACACTAGAGGTAAATCTGATACCTTAAAAGTTTAATTAATGCTTTTAAAGCAGTTATGTTTAAAAGAGACTCCTTAAAATCTTGAAAGGTTAATGAGATTAACTAAAGTTCAACATGCCTCATTACAACACGCGAAAATTAAATATTCTATTATAGATTCAATCTCCACTTTGCACGTGCACTATTAAAAACTCCTCGAGAATATCCATGTTTAGATAATATAAGTATAAGTAGCTCAATGTACCATCGGTAAGAAGCTTTTACCATTGCTCTGGCGAAACTTTTCCGAATCCCTCCCTCCGTAGTACTTGAGCGTTACTTACATTTCGCGCTCTTTGCTGAACTAAATGTCGCGGTAGTTTTGTCTCGCGAAGAAAGTTTTCTTAGGTAGCCGCAATCACTCTGGATCCAGTTAACCAGGCCAGCGCACTTGATTGTGCCGCGTCAGTTTTCTCGAGGAAAAGTCCTTTAGCTAAACTTTTTACAGCTTATTGAACTACTGAAATAATTAAGATAATTTTTTGCAAAAATTTTTTTTACTTCACGGTTTTCTTCCTGGCAAAATTATTATTTGTAAAGTAGTTGAAATATTTCAAAATTTTGGTTCACCTCAATAGAAAATATTTCGATTATTTTGTCACAGGCTGGAATTTAGACAAGAAGCAAAAAGACTCGCGCGACTAAACGATCGGAATGTCGCGCGGCTTCTCGGTGCTAGCCTCGACGATGACCCGATGTGTATCGTCCTGGAAAATACTAAATATGGAGACTTGAACCAATACCTGCAAAGTCACGTGGCTGAAACAACTACCGTGCAAACAGCAAAAACCTTGAGGTAAATTAACATAAAAATCTATATATTTGTTTAAAGTTTAATTTCTTTTTCATTTAAAAAATAGTTAGATATTCTAATTTATTTATGCTTGTTAAATATAAAGAGGAAATTAAGGAGTTAACTGGCACGGGTTTACACGATAAGACTTGAATTGTGTACTCTTAAGCTTCCTCTTAATTTTCTCCCTGACATTTTACCTTTTACACATATAGTTTCCATTTTCCAAGTAAATCCGTGAAATATTTACGCAGGATACATTATAGTCGATTGGCGTTTCGCTCAGTTTGTATAGCAAAAGTGAAATTGTTTGCCGTAACCGTGGCGCACGTAACGTTGGCTCATACCACTGATAAACACTGCATATTTTTTCAGAACCAAGCTCTTTATATGCGTAATTTGATAAAATGCAATTGTTTTCTTTTTCAAAAGGCTTTTTTTTAATTTTAGGTAATACGTTATTTAATTTTAGTCTAGTTCTTTATTGTTAAAATACAGATCTAAATTCTTGCAATTAAAATCAAAATTAAAACTTTTTTGATTAATTTTACAAAAGATTTTATTGTCAATTATCTTTATTGATGATGTTAAGATGTCGAAACCAATAGTTTGCGTGATAATGAAGGAAAATTAAAATTATATTTTTTGGGCTTGATTTTTTGCTTCCTCCTAGAGTAGCTTTGTAACAGTAATTTTTGGAGTTGTTCTAAAAACCTATTATAATTGTATTTGAAGGTGTCAGGAACAAGAATAAATGATTTTAATGTATAATCTAGATGACACTTCTGGCCACTGTACTTGTTGGCTCGTAGCCTCGTCCGTGTATCTTGACGCGTATTTTCCAATGTGTGTGAGTGTGTGTGTGTAGACGCCTGAATCTCAGCTTCTAATGAACGGATTTGCATCTTTCATAGCTCATTTTTATTTTTATTATTTTTATTATTATTAGTTGTGATGGCGGCAAAAGAATTCGTGTCTTATTTAGCTTATTCGTTTTCTTTTTATCTCCAATTTTCAATTTTAGAAAAATTAAATTTTACTTTTTTTTTAATGATAGGATTGAGATATTTGGATCGGACAAAAATCATTTAAAGAGCATAAAAATACCTTTAATTTTATAAAAATAATTACTTTAGCTATCATGGTTCTTTTGTTTTTAACAAAAGAACCGAATTTTTTTCTAAATTACAACTCTTAAATTAAATTATCAATTGCTCTAAAAAAAATTTTGGTAATTGAGACCATATATACCTAAAATCTTTGAAAATTTCAAGCCATTTTGCTAACTAGTTTTTAAGTAAAAAAATTAAAACTGAAAAAAATAAGTTTTCTGTGTCCAACGATTATTGGAGTAAAAATGCTTCAATTGACTTGAAATTTTGAGAAAAGTTAGATTTTTTGTATGTTTAGAGATGTGTAGTTTTTCAGCCTATGAAACTTCTTAGTTCAAAAGATATTAAGGTTTTATTTTTTTATTTTTGTGAATAACTGTATCTTACTGTCTTTTTTCTTTGTTGTTTTGATGAATGATGGTTTCTATTTATTAACTTCATTTTGAACAAATAAATAGATAAAGTGTCAGCCAACAAATGAAGTAAATAGTAGCAGCCGATACGCATACAGTATTACAGTACACGGGCCATAACATTAGGGTGCGTTCTCACTGTCGAATTCTGACTGCTGTTACGCGTCATAGAGGTCACATACTTAATATTTCATAGCAGATTTCGTATTATGAATCAGAAAATTAAAAAATAAAGCGTTATTATAAAATTTCATTCAAAATTCGTTTTATTATATTTTATTATTTAATTGAAATTTTATGAAATTTTTTTATTTTGACTAATGAATGTTCTATCACATTCTTTGATACTTCAACAACACATTTCTAAAATAAAAAAAAATTGAGTTTTTCGATGATTTTTGTTTGTATCCTACCCTTAATCAAATTCTATGAAAAATAAATGACACATGTCAAGATTTTAAAAGTACTGTGAAAAATTCAATTTTTTTCACGTGTCAAATTTAAAAAAAATTACGCCAGTCTTGTCAAGAGTCCCACCTAGAATTTGTTATGGTTTGAGTGGGTTACCAAATATAAAGTAGTACTTTTCGACACGGGTGTGGAAGTGAATTAT
Source organism: Ormyrus labotus (assembly GCA_035582975.1). Classification (NCBI taxonomy): domain Eukaryota; kingdom Metazoa; phylum Arthropoda; class Insecta; order Hymenoptera; family Ormyridae; genus Ormyrus; species Ormyrus labotus. Next base: position 25,223,590 of record JAWWEO010000001.1, on the reverse strand, counting down.
TTACCTCGTGAGACATTTTTCGCCCGAGCGAAGCGAGTTAAACACTAATATCGAACAATATTTTATACCACGAGCGCCGAAAAATCATGTTAAAGTCATGATTTTGAGGTTAGAGTGGTATAAAGTACTTTTTGATCTGAGCTTACAATTTTGGTTTTCCGGACACTCATGATTAACTGTAGCATTAGAAAAGATAGTCGGATTTGTGTGTGAATGCCTGTACTTTAGCTTGATAAAGGCGCTTACCTAACCATTAAAACGTCGCACGAAAAATAAAAAAATCATGTCCAAAAAAGATTATTTTAATTTCTCTTCATTAACAATACATTGCGGGTACTGTATTATGGGTTCAGAAAATAACGAATACCTGCAAATTTTACCGTAATATAACAGTACAAAATCGGCACAAGTCAGATTATCCAATTCACCGTCTAATCGGCCAAGCACATCCCTTCACACCTCCGGCTGAAATTGCCTTATCGTGCCGTGAATCGAGATTTCAGAAAAAAAATGAGCGTTATCGTTGTTATCGTTGAAAATCAATGTCTTCGCGGGGGTGGCGGCGGCGCGAGATCAGTGAACCAGAACAGTGACGGTCGCGAAGAATCGATCTTTCTCAGACTGTCGTGTGCGCACGCCTCCGCGCAAATGAAGTGTGATTTGCGATCCAGCAGGTTGGCAACGACGAGCGTCAATGGCCAGCCGCGCAGAAAATTTTTGCGCCCGGCGCGTAAGGGAAATGTAATAGCTCTGCGCTTACAAGCTGCAGACGAGCGCTGATGCCTTTTACTAAGGCAAACTTATTGCCATAGATGAATGAGAGCATAGATGAATGGTTAGCTGATCTTTGCTAGAGTAATAATTTCATTTCAGGTTTAATGGTGCTTGTTTTTAGAGTAATATAACTACTTATTAATATGAAAATTATAAATAGTTAAGCAACTAAGAAGATTTTATTATTTAAATAAAATGAACTCAAGTTCAAATTTATTAAATTCCGGCCGTCTTTCGTGCAGCTTCCCTGTTTTTAACCGATTTCCGAGCTTTCTCCAATCTTTCTTTGTCAAATTTTTCTGTTCCTTCATTCTCATTCTCTTTGTAAAATCTTATCCTTACCGGGAGGATAAACATTATTCGCGATATACATCGTCGTGAAACTCTCGGAAGCTCGTTTTATGGTTACTTTGACGATTCCGCACCGTTGAACTCTTGCTGCGGCCTCGTCGATCTGTACATTCACCTCAGCTACTCGAAAGCGCGCATTAGCTCTCGATCTCGCGCTCTGTCTCCTTGATCCTTCATCCTCCTGCAGGGCTTAAGGACAGACTTCTGTCTGACTCGTAGGGCGAGAGATTCAGTTTTAAGCGAGGCGCGCTTGTCGCGCTTGATTTCTCTGTTACAGCTTCGGCACTCTGATATACATGGCTACGCAAATAGCATCCGGCATGAAGTACCTCGAGGAAATGGACTTTGTGCACCAGGATCTCGCTACGAGGTAAGAGAGTAAGCCTCAAATACACAATTCTCAAAGCGGCAAAAATAGCGATCGGCGCCCCGGATGCACTTGAGTTTTCGCTGATTTTCTCGCGTATTCTTTTGCCTTTCTTGCGATTTCGTTGCATTTTCGATTATTACTGTTAGCCTACTTTCGAACGGATGCGACAGTTTTTAAATATTTTTCCATCGTCAGAGATAAAAATATAAACTTCTACTGTCAACTTATTGAGATCATTACACTGTTTTATTTAAAATTTTGTTGAAAATTAAAACCATTATATAGACTTTCGTATAAAAAAATGGATGAAATTTAAAAGCGTTTTAAAAACTTGTTTATTTCAGATTGAAAGAATAAAAAATAAAGTTTGCAGCGGACGTCTTAATTGTTTTCTATTTTTGTAAAACCATAAGTTAATAAATCTAAGATTAGTGCAGCTGGCGGTAAGGAGCTATAAATTAGGAAAGAAACTATTAAGAATTTTCGCGCGGCAATAAAGAGGAGTAAATTTAAAAATGTATAAAGTCCGCTGAATAATTCGTCGAATGTTAAGTTATACAACCGGGAGTTTTACGACCCTTAGCTATTCGCCGTGCCGTCGGTTTTAGCGGGGCGCGCTTACTATAGAGTCAATAGTGCCGGAGCGCGAGACGCGCGCACGCGTTGCGCCATTTAATGGAGGCACGTGTACCAATTATTAACTCTAATCATAAACCTTAATTATAATGCCCTCCGGTGGGCTGCTGCATAACTGTCAGCCCGAAAATTCATTAAAGGTTATTTATCGAAACGTATTTGAGGCCGAATGGAGTATAAATATTGCGGCGTAACAGCGTCCTCGTATTCCTGCAATTCATTGACTTCTGTAGTTCATTATTGTGTTTATTCGAGTTTCAAAGCTTAGTGCCCTGGAATTTCGGTATTACCGTTTAATCACTTTTAAAGACGAGATTTAATGCTACGTGTTACTTATTTCGTAATGAGAAAACTAGTAATTACAATGTTTTCCAACAAGTCGTTATTTACTCTCAAGCGATATTTACGTAGATTTCAAAATCAACTCTTTATTATCGTAAACATTTTTTCAGAATTAAATTGCTAATTTATCAGTTAAGCGATTTTGAAATTATCATTATTATTACCAATATTTATTATACATAAACCAAACTTGTACCCCGTCTTGTACTCTGTCGAGTTTCATCGAAAATTAAAGGTAGATTCAATTACTACATATAAAAGTGCATTTTACTTTCTAAAATAGCGCGTAAAATTAATTTACCCTCCAAATTGTCTGCAGAATTAATAGTTCATTCATTCGAAAAGAAATCGCTCAAAATAAATTTAGTATTTTGTAGCAATGGGCAAAAACTAAAACAGAGCACTAAATATTTAACCAAAAACTCGATAGAGCAGAAAAGACTTGCGTCTTCCGATTGGAATAATTATAATTCGATGTTTAAAAGGCGTGAGTGGCGCGCTTGTTGAAACTTGAGGCATATTATCTAAATTTGAAACTCGGAACGATTCTAACGCTGCACTGTGCAAGTTTTTAAGCGTTCGAGTTGACGGCGCGTTTCGACTTATCTGTACGTTACAGGCTCGCGAGTTCTGGGGCTAAAAGCAAACTTCGCTCTTCTTCCTTCTTCTTTCTTCTTCACGCTCGAGCACGACCGATTAAAAGTTTTGACTAATTGACCGGGAAATGGAGCGCCTTGTTATAGTTCCCCTTCGTCTTTCTATCCTTGCTTGCCTTCTTCACGAAGGAATGCGCATTAATTAGCTATTTCGATCGGATAACAGGGAGGAACAAGCCGATGCCTCCCTGGAAATGACGCGATAATGAAGCCTGCCGCTGCTGACGCTCGATGCTTTCATTTTATAAAGTTTTTTTTATGTACGACGGATCGAATTCGATGGGAGTTGTTTAAGATTATTTCTGTTCTCTATTTAAATCATTATTCGGCCAGTAATATTTATGTATAGCCTTGAATATTTATAACTTTTAATCGCATTATGCTACAAAGATAATATAAAAAATTAATTCGTAAAATGACTTCAGAGTTACCATAAACTGTTTATAATTTGGCCAACTTTGAAGAATAATTAATTATTAAAACTGATACGAACGAACTTAAACTGACCTTAAAACTGGTCATAAACGTTAAATAGTCATAAAGTTGATATTAAACTTTTAAATTACATACAAGAGAAAATTTATAGTTCAGCTGAAATTTTAGATTCCAGTTTCCCGCTTGGTGTACTATCAATTTTCGCCACGCACCTCAGACCGTTAATTACTTGTAAGCGAAGTTACAATTCATTTTCAGGAACTGCCTGGTGAGTCAAGGATTCTTCGTAAAGGTATCGGACCTGGGGCCCGGAAGGAGCGCCTACTCGGCTGACTACTTCAAGATCGAAGGTCGGCCGTCGCTGCCGATTCGCTGGATGGCCTGGGAGTCGATGCTCTTGGTGAGTTTTGTCACCGCCACATCCCCTTTAACTCGCAGCGGGGCGGCTGCCTCTCGCTGCCCACCTGTTTCCATTTTCTATGTTTGCTGTCGCGCTCGTTCTGTATTGCCTTGCTATATGCGGTGTACACGATTGTGATTTCTTCTTTTTGTTCCGGCGTTTTTAGCCGGACAAATTTCAGTTTTTAGCCGAAAATATAGGGATTTCGTGCGACAGTTTTGGAAAATGTTTCTTGCTTTGTTTTACGAAACGTTTCATTCAATTAAATTGGAGTTTCCGTTAAGCTCTATATAATTCCTTTTATATTCAAAAATAGTCCCGTGTATTAGAGCTGAAAACTTGCTTTGATTATTTCTCTTATTGTTTTAAAGTCTGTTTGAATATTGACTGCGATAAATTCGTATGTAACAATTCAATCAAATAATGCATTTGATGAAACGAAAAAAAATAAAACTGATACTGCGCAACTATTGCGTTTGCAAGGAGTGACCTCGTCGAGTTCTATTCTACTCGTCCAATGAAACCACAGAAAAAGGTAATAGTAATTCTTTACAAAGCGCACACGCACAAACAAACTTTGCCTAACGAAACTGCCGTTGTATTCGCCCCGACGCAATAACGGCTTTGCCGTAGCCAAATGAACACTCGACTACTGACAAATGCAGTTTTAGCATATATTACACTGAACAAAGTTGCGTACTCGAAATTAGTTGAGCCTCGTCATTTGTATTTTATTCGTTTCGCGGAGAACAAGGAAGGAACAACTGGAAGCCAATTTCTAACTTAATAATAATGGATTCGGCAGCTTTCCGCGGCCTTTGTGTCGTAAATCTTGCTGATAAACATTTGTAAATACATTGCAACTGCGCATTGCATAAATGAAAAATTTAATATCAAGCTACAAGTAATGTTGTGCCTCTTGTTTTAATTATTATATAAATAAAATTTCAGAATAAAAATATGTCATTTCGACGTACAAATGACATTAAAAATTTCATAAAATAATAAACAAATGATTTTTTATTCAATGCTTGGTTAATAACGAGGTAAAATCTTTTTCTAACAAACCAAAATTATTCAATGTAACTAATAAATCAATAAACTCGTAAAATTTATTGATATACCGCACAGTTGCAATAATTGGAATATTCCGCTTGATTAGCCACAAATCTTTAGAAAAATAAATAAAATATGATGTCTATAACAATATTAAACTATCCAATAGTATCGGGATTTATGCAATTATATCTATTTGAAGAATACAATATAATAATTCGTAGAATATTCAGAGCAAGCCGTTAAAGTTTTTGAAAATAAATAGTGAAAAATCTAAGGTTTAAACTTTGGATAATCTCTTATTCGAGCACATTTCCGTATTAATTACGGCAAAAATTATGGCTTAAATTTGTTTAGCATCATAAAAGCGAGTCTTGCTGCACAATGCGAGCGATCAAGCCGGTTCTCTCCCTGCTTCTCTCCAACTAAATCCTTGCAAATTTCCAAAAGCCCCGGCCCATTGATCGAATAGACTAAGTCCCTACAACGATACATTCTAAATATCGATGAAACCCGCGATATTTGTATGTAGGCGAGCCGCTTCAAACCACCTGCGTCATTAATGTTTCATTACCGATCATTATTTATCCAGGCTGCAGCATTGCTTCCGTTAATGAAACGAACCGTTTGCCAGTTACCTATGATACTGCTCTGTGGCAATTACAGTTACTTTAAATTAACCCCGCTCGTGCAAACGTCAATTTTCGCGTAAAGAGATAGCAGCCGGCAAGGAAATTGCGTTTACGCATATGAGGAAACGAAAATGTAGGGGAGCTAGAAAAAGCTGCCTCCGCCGCTCTTCCCCGAGTTCTTTTCTGAGTCATACAAGGAAATTCCGCTTTGATAATGATTTGCATAATTTGTAAACCGGTGCACTACTGCGACGAAATAAACTGAAGTTTATAAAGTGGAAGAAGGAGGTTAATTTCTCTAGTTATTTCAATCCTTTGATCGGTTCGAGCTGTTTTAAATATAAAGAAAAACCGTCACCTTGATGAAAAATACAAACTCGTCGAAAATAAGAGCTTTGCTAAATTCCAGTAATCATAATCAAATAATCCTTTAAATGACTTTTTTCGCGCGAAATTTAAGAGTATAATTCAAGTGGAACAGAGATTTTCCGGGGTGGAAATAAAGTTTTTTAAGCTTACAGCGCTCAAAATGAACAAAAGAAGAATTCATTAAAAGAAATACAAGAGAGAATAGAAGCGCGTGAGGCCAGAGTCTCCCGTGAAAAACTGCATATTGTACGCTGAACTTTGGCTGATTTATAAAAAGTTCTTTGTTATCTTTTTCCTTAAAAGATTAGAAATTACTGCATTTTAAAAACAAGTTTCCTGGTTCGTCTTAGCTTTTACTTTCATCAATTGATGTTTCCAATCAAACGGCCCGATCTACCTCGAGGAAAAAAATCTGTAAACTATTATTGACTTGTATTCGCAGGGGAACTACTCGTCCAAAAGCGACGTGTGGGCGTTCGCCGTGACGTTCTGGGAAATTCTGACATTCGCGCGGGAGCAGCCGTTTGAAGAACTACCGGACCATCGCATTGTCGAAAATGCCACGTACTTTTACCAAGAGGACGAGAGGAGGGTAAGGATAAAATAAAAAACTGTTTATAATAAAAAAAGTGGGATCCTCAAAGAAAGGAATATTGAAAGAGGGCCGTCCTTTGTCCCAGATAATCCTACCGCTCCCGAAGAACTGCCCGAAGGAGATGTACGACCTGATGCGCGAGTGCTGGCAGCGCAACGAGATTGATCGGCCCAACTTCCGGGAGATCCACCTGTTCCTGCAGCGCAAGAACCTCGGCTACAAGCCGAACCGCAACGACACTTGATACAGAGAACTTGAAGGCTGGAATCTCATCCGGCTTTCCATGATGGGCGAGCTGAACGGTAACTGGTGGGTGCCGACTACCGAGACCATCGCCTCCGGCGGCGATAACCCCTTCAAGTAAGCTTGCGTCTGCGTGCGGCCACCTCCACTCTCTGTACTGTAATGGCGAGACAGCAGCAGCTCGACAATAACCGCGCGCTTCCCTCTCTTCGATGTATCGATATGTAAGGGATATGTGTGTGTACGTGTATTCTCGAGTCGATGTTCGATAAGTGCACAGCAGCCTCTGGGCAAACCCACAAATTCGAGAGATGTACGGAGTTGTCGCGACTTGCTTTAAACTTGATTCTCTTTTTTAAGGTCTCCGCCTTCTTTTGTTCCGAGGAAAACTCCATCACCTAAGGGGTTGAGCTTCAAAACCAGTATTATCTTTGCGCGAAATTCAGCTAAATTCGAAAATCATTTCTAAGCATATTGTGTGTAATCAGTGCCTAGTCATGGATTCTATTTCAAATATATAAGAATATTAATTTTACGGAAAATATGTCTGACAGTGCTCAGCTAGTCTTTAGTCTGTATTAAACGCCAGTTTTTAAACTCGATAATATTTATTTATGTTTATAATAAAAGTTTTAAAAAATCTACCATTAAATATAAAAGGTGTTGCGTACTTGGATCTTCATACGATATTGTGATCCTAATTATATAATTTACTCATAATTACAGTTTTATTTCATTGCACGAAGCAACAATCACGCCATAATTATTTTTTGAAAAATATTCTATAATTTATCATTTCAATCTCTTACAGGAATGTCACTATTACTCCATTTTCAAGCCAATGAATCCTGCATTTCATTTTGTTATATTTACTTGAATAAGTGATCTGCTTGTTTTACTTTTGCAAATACCCAGAGATGAATAGCCCGCGAATTGTTTTTTTCTTTTTTTTTTGTATTTTTTTTTGTATTTTTTTGTATTTTTTTTGCATGAAGACACTGGGCAAAAAAAACCGCTTCACTGAATGTACAAACGGCCTTCCTGGAAGAGATAAAAGTATCAAAATTGGCCAGGAAAGTAAAAAATAGGTATTTTTAATTCCTAGTTACCTAACTTTGATGTA
>JAWWEO010000001.1:25195818-25210519 GCA_035582975.1 Ormyrus labotus | reverse complement strand
TCATTTAGTTACGTTTATGAAATTTGCTTCCATTACATTTGCATTAAATTTCATGTAACTATTTTTTACAGTGTAGGAGCTCGGACGTTCTGCTGCGTTAGATCAGAAACAAGAATTATTTTTCTTTTCACCTTTAAATATTTCTATCTGCTAGATTTAGATTCATGTCATAAAGTAGACATGGGCTCAGTTTTTTTATTTCAGAATGACAGTTTTGCAATAACTGTATAAAAGATAAAGAACTTTTATGACTTTTTTCATAATTTTCTTATAAAAATTTTCTGGACAGCCAGATATCAAAATGGGAAATTTTCACATCCGGCACGTTAAAAATTCGTTCTCAAATCCACGATACTCTTTATTTTACAGAAAGCGAAAAACTCGATTTATCAAAAGAAATGACGTCATTATTTGATCAGAAAATATCAGAATCAGTCCGCAGCTTATTCCGGTTCTCGACGGGAGAGCCGACTAATGGGTAGCCTCCTCCGGACGGGGGGTGAAACGGAAACGAAATCGTCCGCGAGCCCGTAAATATCGCTCGTTACACGCGCGAAAGAGGGGGGAAAGCGGGTTGGACGAGAGCCGGACGCACTTCAACTGCCTTGTAAAACGCGGCCTCGTTCCGTTCTTCTTTTTCGGGTTCGTTGCTCCTGCTGGATTTATATACGGTGGCTTAGAGAGGGAAGCAACTGACCCGACCGGCGATTTCAGTCCCTGTATATTGGCACTGCCGGTGCATAAAACGTACATTGAGAAAAACAATGCGGTACTCGGCAACTATGTACAGCTAAAAACTGTAATTACACGTGCTGTCTTTTTTAATAAATGACGTTAACGCTTTATACCTCTGTAGGGTATCGTGCATTTCAGAATTAAAAAAGAACTCGGAATTAAATTTTTTTTTTACTGCTAACGTCTAGAATGGAGTTGTAACAGCAAAATTATTTCACTTTCAGGTAAATATTATTCAAAAAGCTGTTTCCATAATTTACTGCGTCAGTAGAATAATACAAGCCACACGTACATTTAAATTGATACAAATTTAATAAAATGGTCAAATATTTGTAGTAAAAAGCCTGACAGTCTGCTCCAGATGTATAAAATTTATTTAAAATAAGAGGCAAACAACATTTTCGTTGAAAAAAATTATCATTTGAACTAGTAAAAAGAAAGAGGACAGGTAGGGACCTCGCCTTTGACGAAGAAAGCGTTAAACTCGCCCTGAAGAAAAAACCCTTAATTCCGACAAGAGCAAAGTTGCACAAATTTGCACAAGCTCCCTCTTGCGAGAATCATCGAGCGGCGCTTCACCTCTCTCTTTCTCTCTGTTTCTCTGCACTTGAGCATCGCGAATGCAACGCAGGCCTCTCATTTGTCGCGACCTGAAATACGCGCAAGGGCGAGAGGTGCCGGGTTTAACTGTTGACTCTAAGAGAAAAACGCGATCAAAGAACTTTTGTAACGGAGAATTCGAGTCACAAGTCGGCTAATTGCCGCGTACTGCCAACAATTTTTAACCTCTGAAATGCTGAATAAACGCGAAAGTGTCAAATTTCTAGTAATATATCATTCGAATCTTTGAATGAACGAGAAAGTACACGTTAAAATGAAGAAAGTTGAAAATCATCCTGATATACGTATAATTATAAGTTTGAATAAAAAATGTAGCCTTTCCTTGCAAGCAAAACATAATGCTCGGCTCTAACGTTGCTCACGTCTTCTTAGGTGATGGAGGGCAACGTCGACACGTCGACGGTGGTGTCGCGCGAGCTGATCCCGGCGATCTTCGCCACCCAGCTGCGCATCCTGCCACACTCGGTACACAGACGCACCGTCTGCCTGCGCGTCGAGCTCAAAGGCTGCTCGGATCTCGGTGAGTATGCGAACCTTAGTCGACGTGCAGTAATAATATAAAGGCTTGTCGCCTCCTTTGGCCCGAACAGCGTAAAACTGCTTTTTTTCTCTATTTCAATCTGCCTTTATAACCGATAATTGATGAATTTTCTTCCGAGGAGAAGCTGCTCAAAGCCATAGAAGATGCAGTAACCATTAAACGAATTAAACATTTATATCGGAACGCTGTCTCTGCTGTTAATAAGAAATTAGCTTACTTGCCAAGAGGAAACAAACAGCTTGAGTAAAAACAATATTCATGAGCCGAGGCGAACGCATTGCGAGAGCGAGGCTCAACTCATTAACAATATCTCTCGCACCTCGAGCCTTCCTCAGAATCAGCCATATTTCCGCCTACGGCCTAGATAGGAGATATTCATTCATCTTTCAGCGCTCGGCTCTCTGCCTTTCCTGCAGCGACTTGTTTTACAAGCGAGGAGTTGGAGAGCGCTTCGGTAGCGTGAAATTTTCATCGGCCGGATCGCGCAAAGGAAAAGCGGCGCCCACGGGACTTTGCAAGCCCTCGAGGACGTGATAAGCCAAGCTCGCGCGTCAGTTCCGAGTGATTTCTCGCGGCGCGATTTCTTTCTCTCTCCCGGCCCCAAATCGCCCTCGACTTGTCGACGTCGCGCCCGCTGAATCTCTCTCAAAGACGACGTCGCGCTCCAGTTTTAACGAGAAATCGCCCCGGATAAGAGGCGCGCTGGAAAAGCGCGATAAATAAATTCTTCCTGGGCTTCTTTCTCTCCCGACAAGTAAACGTTACGTCCTACTTTAATTAAAAAGTATAAGGCGAATGAACATTGCTAAACGGTAAAAACAGAGCGAAATTACGCGACAATCGAAGGTCGGGTCAAATAAAAATATGACGTAGCTTAGTTGCAGAAAAGAGAGGCAAGAGCTTCGCATCGACAATGGAAAAGCGACGTCGGTACTTGACGCCTACGCACTTGACATCGCAGGGAAAAACGCGGATTTAAGTCCGCGCATTCGCGAGATAAGTTCGCTCTAATTCCGAGCGGCTGCCAGTAAATCCCATTAGCGCGCAGCCGATGCTCGCAAGCACCCGCTGAAAAGACGCATCGCGGCGGCAGCTGCTTCCTCCCGCTTTTTCCGTCTGCCGCCGTGTGGGTGTTGTGCTAGCCAGGGGATTATACATGTGTCCCACATAACTCGTCTTTTTCCTACCAGCGACGATTAATACCTCGTACCATTCGTAAACCAGGTCACCGAGCGAAAATTACTGATAGTATTGGCTACCGCGAGTAATTAAATCTGAATAACGGAGCTTTATTATTGGAGTGACATTTTTGGGTTATTTCGAACGGATTTCGCTTCTGTCCTTGCAATTCGTTCTACCTTTACGGTGCTGTTCTACCTTTACGGTGAACTGAAAAATTCATTGTTATTTTATCCAGCTCCCTTTATATTATAATTACAATATCTTTCGAACCTACACCGCGAACGAACGAAAGCAATTAAATATCTTTTCCAGAATTCCGGGTAAGAAATAAATTCACAGGTCGCAATATCCGCGAAATCAGTGCAATTAAATAAATCCTCCTGTGCTCGGCGCCTCAACCGCGAAAGAGCTCTTGAGGCTTTGGCTTTTGGAAGGCAAACGTCAGCCTCGGTAAGAGAAAATAACGAGTGGCAGAGAGCGCAGCGGGACCGATGCACATTGTCGTGCTCGATAATGAAGCGCGTACTCGCTACAATAATTTCTCGCCGTAGCGGCGAATGCGGCTCGATACATACGCTCTTGGCGGAGACGCGGCACAGTTTAGCGAGAAAGTCACACCTCGCATCGAGCTTTGTGCGCCTGTACGTGCTTATTTACCGGGGGACTTGTTTATCGAGGAAGGAAGCCGAATGAAAAGTGCTAGTGAAAACTGGAGTAACGCCTGTGGAGGCGGCCTGAGTTATTTTCATTCTTGTTTACCTGTCAATAATTGCGAGCGAGAGCTGCGCTTCCAAGTGTCAGTAATAACGATGCTTTTTCCGACTTGACCTCTCGACGCTAAGAAACATTTCTTCGACGCTGCTGACAGTCAGAATATTTTTTATCATCTGGTTCGAATTTTTTATTAATATCATTCTGATAAAAGCATCAAGATTATCATTTCAATGAAAAGTTTTGCAGATCCAACGACTAATTCTAGGGTTCTACCGCTTAGATATAATACTTACCAGAAGATCGGCCTCGTAGAATACAGATCTTAATGAAACTCTAGAGGCTATTCTCTCGGACATATAATGAAGTCGTTGGCACGTGTCTCAGTCTAATGGGCACTGGTTTCTCTCACATTTAACTGCAATGCAGAATTATTGTATTAGTTGAGATACGGTTTAATAAGGCTTACTAGCCATCTTAAAAATGTCAAGAAAATATATTAAAAAATTAATGTACTTTCTAATTTATACTACAATTTATATTTCCTTGTAAATTGTGCAATATTTAACTGAATGAAATTTAAGTGAGGGTAAACTCGATAAAACTAAGTAATTGCGGAACGTATGGATAAGACGATACCTCCTTAACAAGCAAACAGGCTGTTTATTATTATTTTTTTTTGTTTTTTTTTACCAAAGAATCGAAAGGGAAAGAGAAAAAATCGAAAAAAAGCACTCCAGAATTTCCCTGCAAATTAAATGAATTCGACTTATTTTCTCAGCTGCTTCTGACTGATCTTTGATTTTCTTTCGGCTCCGCACATTTTTTTCCAGTCTTAGCGTTGAGGGAGCTTTAATTGCTGCGCAGCAGCTCTCGAGACGTCTTCAGACGCGCCGCGCAAAGAATGGAAATAGAGAAGAAAAGTTTGACCTGGCGTATTCGCGCTTTTTCAAGGCTCCTCAATGTACCCGGCTTTAGTACGAGCTCGTTTACCTTGATGCGCTCTCTCAGAACTTTAAGATACAGACGCGTTTTCTTCTTTGCCGATGTCATGTATTTAATTATTAAAGGATTCGATATGAATATTTACTTGAAACCTCCACTTTTTTGGAGTTGAAATTTTTTTCTTTCCTACAGAGAAATATTTGCAATGAAATAAGTCCTGTAAAAGTCAGGAATATATTACTCATTATACTTTTTAAATAAATCCAATTTATTGTAAAGCGATGAGTAAATCTTTTTAATGATAAATAATTATTATTTTAATATTTTGACTTTAACTTGCGTATTGACCAACAGAAAACTGCATCCTATATATTGTTATTTTAGAAGCATGCACAGACACAAATAACTTTAACGAATCATAATATTGTAAAAGTAAACTACGCTGCAGTGCGGTGTTTCCCCTCTGAACATAACAAGTTTACTAATTACGCTTGTGTTATACTCGTTGGAAATATTGGATAATGGAAAAAAGCAATGCAATAATACTACAAACAAAGACTTTAATTATAACTGATTTAATAAAATAATTTTTTGCGCGAATAAAATTGTTTTCCCTAAAAATGACACGCATCTGCAAAATTACCAACTAGATTTACAAATGACGTTCAATCCAGTATTTTGCCGTGAACGTGGCAGTTTTATTTCTCACGTCGCGTACTATTAAATCCGCCGGGCGAGAGTCTTTCCTTTTCCAGCCAGCCTTTTTCGCTGTTTCTCTTTTCTCGTTTTATTCTGCCGGCAAAATAAAGAAGCAAAGAGAAAGTAGGGGAAAAATGTAAGTGCAGCGCGCCTCTAACAGTTTAAAATAACCTCGATATAACAGCACGCGTGGATTTTCGATCCTGCATGACCTGCGGCCGTCAAAGTGAAATAATTAAAGGACTTTTAATGCAATAAGACAAAACTCGCTTCATTTATAGCTTCAATATTTAATTTTTAACAAGATAAACTTTCTTCATTTTATAATTATTAATTAAGACGTAGGAAAAGCTCACGTCGACGCTCTTTTATCGGCCGAAAAGAAAGAAAAACGGTAGCGTGCGGAGAATTCTGTGTCTCAAGCAATTCCCGATATTTTCCGTAATTAACCACCGATATCGGGAATCAACAGCCCTCTACGTCGGCTAAAAAAGCAGCTCCGAAGCTGCAGTCGCGTCAAAAAAAGCTCGCGCATATTAATCAGAATGATTAGGTAGATTGAAAGCAGCAGCGCGAGTAATCAATGCCGCAAGTTGCGCTCTAATCAATTCATTCGGCCGTGATCGATGAGAAGAGAGCCGAGCGCCGCTCGGAGCTTTAATTATTCAACAGGAAGTGCACTTTGGTCTCTTTCTATACCTTCATCTCCCGATTCCGCCCCGCTCGCTTTGTCGCCGTTAAACGAGGAGCCATTAATTCGTCATTAATCCATCGAGAACTGCTGCAGCTAAAGCCTTTCCAGGATGGGGCTGTAATACTAAGCGCACCGAGGGAGAAGGACGTGTGCATTTGCGATGCGATTTTCGAATTTATTCGCTCATTTTACGCGCCAAGCGCCGTTGAGTCTCGACAAAACGCGGCTCCGTAATTATTCAAAACCTGATTAGAACTAGGAATTAAATTAGAATTTTCGGATGCGAGGGGCGTTAAAAATAGATTCGGAGTTTCGGCTTTGGGAATAATATAAACTCGTTTCTTTGTCCTCTGACATTATTGTCTAATAGAGCGCTTCGACTTTAATCAAGTGAAAGCATTGTTTTATTAAAACATTTCGTTTGTAAATGTTAACCTTCGAAAATTCGCGCTAATCTAGTAAGGCTATATATAGGTGCGCTACAAAATTGCAAGCTCGGACGTAAAAGCAGAACCCGAAAATTTGCGTATGAACCCATAGCCCATAGCCCATAGCCCATAGCTCTCTTATTACCAGGAAGGGGCCGCAAATCGAACCGCTAGGCAGTTAGAGAGTAAAAGCAGAGCAGGGGGGAGAAACAAAGGTCTCGAGTGCGCTCAGTGACACGAGAGCTTTCGCGCCATAAGAAGCATTCCAGGCGCGCGAGATCGCCAAGCGCGGCTCGCTCGATGGGCGGGAATGGCAGATTTATGGAGGTCGCGCACGGCATCTGGGTGAAACACGCTCTTAAAGCCACTCTCTCCCCCTCCTCCGAGCTAAAACGAGAGCGGCGAATAAAAGAGGGAACTATTTATTAGCTAATGTCCACTTTCATTTCTTTCGGCTGAATGAAACGTCGAGAATCGAATACATCGGTGAGTCTTTCTATTCCGGATAAGTCATTTCTCCGAGCTCCGCTGTATTTTTCTGGACTCAGCTTGTGAAGCGCCCTCTCTTATGCCGCGGGCATTTTACGATTATACCCGTATTTCAAAAATTTTTCCGGAAAGCTTTTTTCTGTATAATTAACACGCATTACCCGTGAAGCATGACCTAGATTCTCAGGAAATTTAGAACCCGGAATTCCCATCACATTTTTTCATTTTCATTCTCAGCTTAGTCTAATTTGTTATTTTTCTCGAAATATTAATTAGCAAATGAAATTGCCTGCTTCCACTTGGCAGTAACGAATATCCAGCTGAAATAGCTGGGAGAAAAATAAAAATAAGGGTAGCTTCTCATTTCCAAGCTATTACTCGAGGCATCACACGCGTACTTAACGCTACACCCTTATTAATTAGCGGCGCCTCTCCTAACCGAAAAGCTCTTTGTCGCGGTATCTTAAGATCACTTTGCGGCTCGGTCGCTTCCACAGTTTTTGCTCATTTGCCAGCTGGAGGGAGCGAGATAGCGCGCCTATGTTTATTCTGGCGGCGCGGCGCCTTTCCTCCGCGCTGTACGCACACATGCATGCCTTATCTCTTGGCCGGAGTGTCAACTCGTTTTTTGCTTGTTTGTCCCCCGTCTCGCGCGAGAAGCAACGCCGGCCCTCTTTATTTTGTTTGTCCTGCCCCTTTAGCATTTATGTAATTCTGCTAATTTCCATGGCTACCCGGATTCTCCGCTTCTTTTTGCCCGGTGCTCGCGGCGCAAAAACTCCACTTCTAGCAGATTTCGGGATTTGCATTTTATCGGTTTTCAGATTTTTTAAATTATGTATAAGCTTGAATATTGTGTAAAAATAATCTCACCGTCAAGCGTATGAATAATAAAAGCGTTTTTATTCGAAACGCTAAAAATTTTACTATAGTATTTCACTTACACGCCTTATTTGCCAATTTTACTGACATGAATACAAAAATTTAATTATTATTAGTATCGTTGATGTTAATTTAACAAAAAAAGTAAATTAAATTTAGAAATTTAATTTTCAACTTTTCATTATATCATTTTATTCGCTAGAATATCTTTTCATTACATTTTCATATTACATTTTTATAATTCACTTGCTCTTCAAATTCAAGTAAATCTTCTTTTGCGAATCGCAAAAGGTTTCCTTTGACTTGCAAGCTTTTACAATGTAATGCAAAGCAGTTGCAAAGATAAAATCTTGAATTTCCACGTAAAAAAGATAACCGTGAAAGAGAATCTTTTTTAAGTAGAGGTTATTAATATATCTATAGACTGTCGTTTTAACGCCATAATTCTTGACTTTGTTTATTCCAAATTTATATTTCAGAATTAAAATTTTGAAAATATAAATTTTAGACATTTTTCAAATTACTTAGCACGAAACGTGTCGAAATAAACTTTGTTTTGAATTAAATCCACCATGTATTAGCAAAGTAAAGCGAACGTGACTTTTAAAGATGAAAATTTAATAAAACCATTTGTTTATTTGAGTCGGCACGTAAATTAATAGGAATCTGCATAAATCTCCAATGAATTTAATTGTTTGTTACCACAAATATTTATTTATATAACCACAAGTCTTATTCCCCGACCACAATCCATTTAATTCCATTAAAATAAAGTAAACACTGTTTTTCAAATTACGCTTTCATTATTCGGCGCTTTTGTTTTTAAATCATCGTAAATTCAACTTTTCGGCGTTTGAATCATTTATCACAACTCGATATTAAAGCATTGATCAGTACCCTCGTAAAACCGTAATCTTTCTAATAATAGAATACATTGGTCTTTTCCGCATTTTTCACCGAGATTAATGTTCCATTAAATTCGCAGCTTAATTCATATTTACGCGAGAATATAAGTAACTTAAAATCCAGGCCAATACAGCATTAGCTTATTAATTTACAGCAGCTAGCGTTAATTCCAATTAAAATTAATAATTCAGGATCCGTCGCATTCTCTCGACTGTGCTCTTTAATTAATTAGGAAAGTTTTCGCCAGCGATCGGATTGGAACTGCACTCGGGCACATCGTCGCCTTGCTTCGCGCACTCGAGCTTCGTCACGGGCAAGCGGATTAATTCATACGACTGGAGCTCGGTGCGATGCCCGATAGGCCCACAAGGTACATTGACCAAAACGCCCTGCGACCGCGCATCGCGTGATGCATTACACCGCTCCCCCCTCTCTCCTTCTCTGCTGTAAAATATCGAGTGCAGCTAGGCGATTCCAAACACGACTAGCCGGATAAGGTATATGGACTATGCATCGTAGCGGCGAGCGATTTATTATTAATTTCGCCGACAGGTAGAGGAACCAAGTCGTTGGAGCCTGTCCAGAGGTGTAAATATACAGGCTTGACGCATGCCGCTACTTCGTGCGCAACGACCAACTTTATCCTTTTATTAATCGATATTTTACCTTATGGAATATTTTGCTTACTACAGAAAATGCCGAGAGGTGGTTCCTTGCTTTTTACTTTCCATCGCTAATGATGCAAACATACGTACTCTTAAAATATTTTGTTTTTCGCAGTCAGCCTTTGACTTCAACGTTTACACTACCTTCGTATTCTCACGAAAATCTAATCTAAACAAATATTAATATTTTGATCATGTGTGGAATTTTAAGAAAGAGGCCTCTTCTCTGCTAAGTGCTACGGGGCGGAGGTACCGTCTCCGTCGCCGTGAATGCTGCCTCCCAGGAAAATTCATCCTTTCCTGGGAAAGTTACAGACCTCACCAGGGAACACTATTCCACAGAAATGAAGCTCGCCTGCAGTTCGGGTTTACCCGAGGGCTGCACAGCTTACGGCTTAGCAGTGAGAGAGAGAAAGAGGCCGGCAAGCGAACCTTTTAAAGCGCGGAAGGGGGGAAGCAGACTATTGATTGACAATGCTTTGCCAAATCTAAGCCTGATTTCGAGGCCCGAAAAATATATGTAAGTATGCGCTAAGCTTGCTAGCAACGTCCGTCTTTTGATATAGGCAGCTCGAGGCGCGGGGCAAGATAAAATTTTGATAGGAGCTCACTTTTTTCCTGCTCGTCAAAGCGAAAAGGTGCACTGAAGTTATATTTGAAAAAAGGATTCATATTTGATTGTTAAAAATAAATGAAATATATTGTATTATAAATAAAATAAGCTTTCAATTCTTTGTCCCTCATCACTACAAATATTTTTATTAAAATGAAAAATCATTTCACTATTTTACGTAAATCGTACGTGCATGGATAATTTCTAAAGAGGTGATATTCTCCACCTTCCAAATCCGATTTTTCAGTTAGAAAACGGTACATCTAAAAAGCCATCAGTTGATAATGCACTCCTGCAATAACTAAAGTACTAAAAAAGTTTCCACAATGACTGGAGAGTATAACCTGAAAGTATGATGTTTTGAAATAATATCACTGCAGGTTATTAAGAGGGGGGTGTGTAAACGTCGCGCAGAAAGATAGATATGCCTTTCATTTTGCCGGTGCCATCCTTTTTTTCCATCCGCGGCGGAACAATACCCCAGGGCGAAGCCCGGGCGCTACGCTAAAGATCATTTCAAGCTTCGTTCTCGAGTTTCATTTTGTTCCGCGAAACAATATACTCTTGACAAGTGGAAGGGCGAAAATTAATTTGCCAATCTCGGTGCCCGGGAGTACAATTGCCGTTAAACCTCGTCACTTGTATTCGCTCCACTGATTTTTTCATTTTAGAGCCAGACTGCGGGGGGGGGGCGCATGTGCACGCCCGAAAAGACGCATGAACAATTATTACAGCGCGTAGCTGGGAAATCCCGAGTTGGACCGCTCCTTTCAGCGAGAGCACACATTTTATGCTATGAAATATTTCGGCGACATTTACATTTTACTTCAATTTGAAATTCCCAGGAATTATTAAGGAAAACATGAATTTTCGGAACTTTTGTTCGTTCTTTGGTTTATTTAACGTCGGTGATTTAGCGAACAATCACGAAAAACTTTTATTATCAAAGTTTTATTAGAAAAACGATAAAATTGCCCAATTTTATACTCTTAATTTTTCATTAAATAATTAAACACATTGTAGATTATGACTCCAAATAATTCAGATCAGCAGGTAAATGTATGAAAATAAATTATCAAAGATTGAAAGAGTCGTTGCAGAACCGAAATATGTAAGTAAGTAAATTAAAAAAAATTTTCAATCGCTCAAATTAAAAGAAAAAATATTGTTCTCAACTCAGGCATGAAAAGGCCCTTATTTCGCGCTAGAAAGTATCGTAGAAAATCGAGCATTTCAAACGTTTGACAAAATTGTTTGTCCAAGCGGGGAATAATGCATTTTTTCCCCGCTTACAGTTCCGGCGGGGCTTATCGGGGAAAAAAGTCACTTTTTTTCATTTTTAAAATATAAAATTTATTATTATGTATTTTATTACACTCTCGACTGAAAGGTCACTTTCTGGTCCTGAAAAGCGGGGTCGAAACAACTTCGAAAAAATTTAGTTTTGCCCTGCTAATTTTACTTTTGCTCCGTAAAACTAGTTTTCGGGAAATATGTCACTTTTGCCCCGCTTATCAGAGTCAAAAAGTGGGTTTTTTGGTCGGGTGTGGAATAAAAGCTATTTCAGACTTGGGTGAGGTATTTTCAGTACTCTTCTCTGTCTCGAACGCCCTCAACTCCGACTCGTGCTGAATATATCTCACCCTCGCTAGAAATAGCTCATTTTCTCCCCTTGTTGCACAATGTACTATTATATGTTATAGCAGACAGACGAAAAAGAAGTTAATAAATATACATCATATTTAAATGCTGACCCAATTGCTCATTCTCTCAAAGAATAAAAATTCTTGGGTGCGAGATAATCTCTGACCCCAGCGAAATAAAAATTATCAGAAGATTTATCGACAAGTGAAATCAGATCCACATGCAAATCTAATTGGAAAATTATTCCGCGCGCTCAAAATTAGTAAAAAGCAATTCGCGCGATAATGAAGTCGGTACAAGCGTTAAAAACGTCTTAAAACTACCCCCGTTTACTTCCGCTTTAATCGCATACATAGCTAATAAACGAGAAATTGAAGTTTATCGTTGCAATAGCGTAAGGAGCGCGAGCTTGCACAGCAATTTATCGCGAGACGGAAAAAGGCGGTTCGCGCGGGGGGCGAGAATACGTTTTATTTCCGCTATATGAAACAGCGCACGTAGGGAGGGGTATAATAAAGGTTGATAAACGAAAAAAAGCCGGCGACTAATATATGGCTAAAAAGCTCTCTCTGGCTCTTTCCCATTCCGCGATGTCACAGTTATTATCCCACCACACGTACAGGCGCAATAAAAGGAGCGAAAACACGCCGAGAGCTCGGAGGATACCAAAATCAATAAAGCCGCGTCACAATAATTGAACTTTCTTTTTTAATAACCGAGTCAACGAGAGTCACGTAGCTCAACTTGAATAAGAAAGCAACAACGCATCCGCAAGAGCACCTCTCTCTCTTTCTGTTATTCTTTTTGATCGTTTTCGCTCGAAGGAGTTTCGTCCTTCTAATAAAAGCTCGCCGACGTCCGCTGCAATAATGTCTACGTCCTTCTTCATCCTTCCGCGTCGTTAAGTCCCTGTTGGCGTTTCTTCCTTTTCTTTTAATCTCCGTTACGAGATAAGCTCGAGCGCGTAGAGCCGGAAATGCGGAAGCGCGCATTTGTAAGAGGCTGTCGCCGAGAGGCAGGAACAATGGGGAAAAAAGCGCTTGCCCGTGAAGCCGAATCTTGTAAAGTTTATTGGCACGACCTTGTTGTTATTAGCGTTGCCGATGGAATTGGCGGGAGGAAACGAAAGGAAACGTGCGCGGAATTGCAGCTGTTTTATAATTCCAGTCGAAAAAGGCTA
The DNA here is from genome assembly GCA_035582975.1 of Ormyrus labotus. NCBI lineage: Eukaryota > Metazoa > Arthropoda > Insecta > Hymenoptera > Ormyridae > Ormyrus > Ormyrus labotus. The sequence goes on along the minus strand of JAWWEO010000001.1, from coordinate 25,197,584 downwards.
ATATAAGAATGTAATATACATTTTCAAAGCTATGCATAGATTTCCTGATGTTAATTCTAAATTAATGCAAAGTGCTCGATTTCTGAGTAAAGCTGGACCTTATCTACTTAGTTTTCTTATTATAGGAATACCATATCTATATGTCCATGTGGTCAGATTGGAAACATTCAAATTTATAACAATTACTTATCCCAAAATATAATATTATTAACATACAAATTTATTTATATACCGCTTGCTGAAGTATAGTTTAAATATTCTCGTTCACTTTTAAAATTGCAATCTTTAATATTGTATAGATTCAAAATTATTAAACATAAGTTTATATCTCTACGGAAATTTGAGTATATCAAATGTTTTATCTTAATTACATGCAAAACAGAATATTGAATAAATAATGAATTACTTGTACAGTGTTATCGCTTGTGTAATAAACTAGAATTGGCCCAACGATGGTGACAGAAAGCAGCAAAATCGAGAGCAGCATCGGCATACATTACAAGTTTGCATGTTTATAAGCTTTCGAGTAAAATGGTTATTTTAACCGTCATTATATATTAATAAATTAAAATGGAACGCATTGCGAAAGCTTAAATAATAATTTATAGCATAAGAACAAAACATTTGCAAGTCTGCAAGTAGGACAACGATTCAAATATTGGCAGCTTAAAACTTCCAACTGATTAATTTATTAATATTTCATTCATTTGAGTCCGTAATACTACGGTACTAACAAGGAGAGTGTACGACATTTGGGTAATGGATTTTCCTGTAACTTTGGGGCCTAACGCTCGATTTTTCAAAAATTATGTGCTCTTTTAGCAAAAATCTAAGAAAAATCGATTTTTGTTTAATGACGTACAACTTCTCAGCTATTAATGGTACAGTATTTTAACTATTGGCATCCGAAAGGTGATATCAAATCCTATCGATTAAAAAAAATTACATCAAAAAATCTTTATTTGTTCAAAATTTATAGCTAATAAAAATTTGCAATAAAATTAAACTAAAATTACACGAGTAGATTTTTTTATGTTATTTTAATGGTCATTTTTCAAAAATCTCACAAAAATCGATTTTTCTTACATTTTCGCTAAAAGAATACATAACTTTTGAAAAATCGAGCGTTAGGACGAACGGACGCGGCTTCCTTCATATTTTAACATTAGAATACATATTCCAAAGTTACAGGAAAATCCATTACCCAAATCTCGTAAACTCTCCTTGTAAGATTTAGTTAATCAAGTAATATTTTTAACCAAGAGATATTCAAAATAATTAATTGATATTATTAATATTGGTATATGCATTGTAACTTTATAATCTTACAATGCTAATTATTGTTTTTGAAACATGATTTTAATATCACCTATGAGTTTTACTTAAATTTTGATGTTTCTCAAAATCATCATATAAATAATGATTTGATTGCATAAATAGTTAAAGGGTACTTCTTAATTAAAAATTCAACAAAATGTTAAAATATAATTTTTTAATTTTACCGGCATTTTTTAATGCAATCCAATTATTAATAAAAAGAAAATTTTTTTAACGTTTGAACGCGATAAAATTGACATATTCATTGAAAAAAGAGTTATAACTGTATTTTAAGGTGTCAGGAACAAGAATAAATGATTTTTGAAAAATGTCTGTATGAATGTGTGTGTGTGTGTGTGTGTGTGTGTGTGCGCGTGCGTGCGTGCGTGCGTGCGTGCGTGCGTGCGTGCGTGTGTGTGTGTGTGTGTGTGTGTGTGTGTGTGTGTGTG